>CM042147.1:79474984-79477484 GCA_023376005.1 Doryteuthis pealeii | reverse complement strand
ACGAGCATGTGAAGAATATAAATGAAGAGAAAAGGATGAAAGAAAGTACTAGTGAATGTAAAAAAGAAAATGAAAAGAAAGAAAATGAAAGAAAGAAAGAAAGAAAGAAAGAAAGAAAGAAAGAAAAAAAGAAAGAAAAAAGGAAGGAAAGAAAGAAGGAAGGAAAGAAGGAAAGAAAGAAGGAAGGAAAGAAGGAAAGAAAGAAGGAAAGAAAGATAGAAAGAAAATGAAAGAAATAATTTATCCAAGAGAAAGAAAGAAGGAAGGAAAGAAAGAAAGAAGGAAAGAAAGAAGGAAAAGAAGAAAGAAAAAAGGAAAAAGAAAGAAAGAAAGAAAGAAAGAAGAAAGATAGAAAGAAAATGAAAGAAATAATTTATCCAAGAGAAAGAAAGAAGAAAAGAAAGAAAGAAAGAAAGAAAGAAAGTAGGAAAGAAAGAAAGGAGGAAAGAAAGAAGGGGGGAAGGAAAGAAGGAATGAAGGAGGGAAAGAAAAAAAAAGAAAGAAAGAAGGAAAGAAGGAAGAAAAGAAAGAAAATGAAAGAAATAATTTATCCAGGACAAAGACAAAAAATAAAGAATAGAGGGAAAAAGATTGTGGGGTTTGAAAAAAAATTAGACGAAGAAAGACAACAAAAAGAGAAAAAAGAGAAAGAGGGACAAGTTAAAACGGAATTTAAAAGGGAAAGAAAGAAATAAAAGATTAGTGGGTGTAAAAACGAAAAAAAACAATGCAAAAAAAGGAAATAAATGATTTATCAACGAGAAAGACAGAAAAGTAGAAAAGAGAGGGGAAAAGTTTGGGTAGTTTGAAAAATAGAAGACAAAAAAGAGAAAAAAAAAGGCAGGAAGAACAAGTTAAAATGGGATTCAAAGAAAGAAAAAAAAGAAAAAAAAAAGAATGAAAGAAAATAAAAGAAAGAAAGGGTTAACGGGAAAGATAGAAAAGTAGAAAAGAGGGGAAAATTGGGTAGTTTGAAAAAAAGAAAGAGACAAAGAACAGGAAAGACATGTTAAACCGGAATTCAAAATAGAAAGAACGAAAAGACAAGAAAAAGACCGAAAAGACAGGAAAAAGAACGAAAGAGAGGAAAAAGAACGAAAAGACAGGAAAAAACGAAAAGACAGGAAAAAGAACGAAAAAACAGGAAAGAGAACGAAAGACAGGGGATAAAACGAAAAGACAGGAAAAAGAACGAAAAGACAGGAAAAAGAACGAAAAGACAGAAAAAAAACGAAAAGACAAGAAAAGAACAAAAGACATGAAAGAGAATGAAAGACAGGTAAAAGAACAAATAGACAGGAAAAAATGAAAAGACAGGAAAAAGAACGAAAAGATAGAAAAGAGAACGAAAGAGAGGAAAAAGAACGAAAAGACAGGAAAAAGAACGAAAGACAGGGAAAAAACGAAAAGACAGGAGAAAGAACAAAAGACAGGATAAAAACGAAAAGGCAGGAAAGAGCGAAAAGACAGGAAAAAGAACGAAAAGACAGGAAAAAGAACGAAGACATGAAAAAGAACGAAAAGACATAAAGAACGAAAAGACAAGAAAAAGAACAAAGATAATGGAAAAAGAACGAAAATACAGAGAAACAACGAAAAGACAAAAGAAAAACGAAAAGACAAGAAAAAAACAAGACTGGAAAAAGAATGAAAAGACAGGAAAAAGAATGAAAGAGAGGAAAAAGAACTAAAAGACAGGAAAAAAACGAAAGACAGGGAAAAAACGAAAAGACAGGAGAAAGAACGAAAAGACAGGAAAAAACGAAAAGGCAGGAAAAAGAGCGAAAGACAGGAAAAAACGAAAAGACAGAAAAGAACGAAAAGACAGGAAAAAGAGCGAAAGACAGGAAAAAGAACGAAAGACAAGAAAGAAAAAAAGCCCTAGAAACGATTTAAAACTGAAATCAAAGAAAGAAAGTGAAAGTAGATAGAAAGAAAGATTTTCATCTTGACCAAATGGTTACGTATTTCCATCCGGCACCAAAGGCCAGTGTTCGAGTACTGTTTGAGACCCCCCCCCCAAAAAAAAAAGAACTTCATGTTTGAAAAACTACAACTCCCAAAAAATCAACTTTTAACATTGCTTTATCAGACATAGCAGCAAATTTGATCTCACCCCATGGAGTATTGGCGTAACACTATCTTCATTCTCACAATTACCTGCTCTTTGATAGGGTCCTTTGCGGTACTAAGTTTAGTAGGTATAGAATAAACACTTACATAAAGGAAAGAAATTGAACAAAGCAGAGAGCGAACGAGAAACAGAGAAAGCAGCGAAAAGAATTAAGATAACAAAATAGAATTTCTTAAATAAAGAAATAGGGAGAAAAAAATCTTTTAAAAAAATCGTAAAATAACATAATAAGCATGAAACAAATTCGAAACAGAGAGGAAGAGCTATTCAGTACAGAAGAAAAAGAAAAGATTAAAATTATATACAAAAGTGAATAAAAACAAACAAGGAAAGGCCTGAAGAAAGTTCCGGCAAGAAGAAGGCAAG
>CM042147.1:79452484-79464984 GCA_023376005.1 Doryteuthis pealeii | reverse complement strand
ATTGTAGTTTTGTGCCAGTCAAAGCAAAACTTTGTAAATATCTATTCATGCATACAAATAAGCTGAGCAATAAAAACTCGTTCGCAAGCAATTCGTTTGTGCTTCTGCCAAAACTAACCAATTTAAACAGCACGTTTCAAATTCCCGCGTAGTTAAGGCCGCCATTTTGTCTCGCGTTTTATTTTGGGGGCTTTTTGTTTAGCGCTTGCTTTTTTGTTTTCTTTTCATGATTTTATGCATTTTTTCCAGTTTCTTTTCTCGATCTTTTTTATTTTATTTTATCATTATTTTCTTTTAAGAATCTTTTTCCCCTTCAGGATACGTTCTTAATAGGCAGTTTAAAAACTAAATTGTTTAAAGGACAAATACTGCTTTAACTTTAAAAGCAACTTTCAACGCAATGTCCCAGTAACATTTACTACTTAAAAAAAAGAATTCTCACGGAGTATGGTGGAAGGAAGTACCCTTTTGCCCCTTATAAAGGAAACGGCATACAGACACACTTACCCTCTCTCTCTCTCTCTCTCTCTCTCTCTCTCTCTCTCTCTCTCTCCTCTCTCTCTCTCTCTCTCCTATTGTCACTCATATACAAAAGAAGAAGAAAAAAGAAAAACACAAAGACGATGACATCAGTAAATAACCTCGTGACTTCAATAGTTAAGTATTCTCCACTGAGACCAGAAAATGTTATCTGAGCTTAGGAAAAAAACCATGACTACCAAAAGCTGATTTTCCAGATAGTTGTTGGATTTTACGGCATGCCAACCCTTATTGGATTATTTTATGCCGAAGACAAAGTTTTACTCATTCTTGTTGAGCATTCATTGTTTTTTTTTTTCAAACTAAATTGTTAAACATTTTGTATCTATCTAACCCATAGATGGGACCCTAACAGGTACTACCACTCTAGTTCAGGTAGATCTGGGAATAATGGCAATAAAGGGGTACTTCAGACTTTCCAAATAGACAAGCAGGCAAATTCCTTCAAATTAACATATTGGCGCACCATAATCTTTTTTTCTCAATTTCTTTTGCATATATTCCATGATAAACTTATTAGATATCGAAGGTTTGTCTTTGGATAATTGTGATTGATTTTAAATTCACCGCAACCTGTCTGGTGTTATTTTATGCAAGTCCGTATTTCAGACTTATATTTTTTGTATAGTTACTTAAGATTTTCTTTGTACATACAGATATACAAGATCAGATATTACTATCAAATACAAAAAAAAATGTAAACAGATATAGTTATTCACTTACGAACATTGATATGCCATTAAACTAAACCAAAAATATTTGTGGACAATGATTTAAGAAAATTTCATCTAAAACATTTGTGTTTGTGTACAAAAAAATTGTATTGAATAGATGTTTACGCTGGAGAAAGATGTTTACGTATAATAATGGGTTTAAATCTTTTTTTTAAAATCTACATGAAATTAGATCTATTTCGAATTTAATAAGATTTAAGTTTACATTAATATAAGAAACAATTTAACAATAAAAAAATTATTATTTTTTTAAATAAGAATATTTTGATTTTTATTCCCTTGTTATTTGCAGTTTTTTCACACCAGCGTTTGGTAGTGTTCTTTCACATTAGTCTGTGCGTGGGAGTATGCACACACACACACACACACACACACACACACACATATATATATATATATATATATATATATATATATATATATATATATATATATTATATATATATATATATATAGTTAAATATTAATGGTAAAATCAATGAATGGATGAAATAAAAATGAATGAAATAAGGGACATGAATGAAAAAATCCTTTACAAGGGACCCCTCTCAAAAGTATTAAAACACTTTTTGAGAGCGGGTTCCCTGATAGAAAGTTTTCCTCATCTATTATTAGACTCCTTTGAAGCATCAAGTTAATATAATTTTATATAAGTTATTAGAGAAGATAAAATCCGTCTCTTACCTTTGTAATATCTGTTGAGAATGGGTTTGATATATATATATATATATATATATATATATATATATATATATATATATATATATATATATAATCTTGTCTGATTAACTTCCGGTGAATATTGCTACATTTTATCTATCTTGAATTCAAAATAAAAACAGTTAAATAGAAGAATTTACTTAGTTTTTTTTACATTTGTAAAATAAAATAAAATATATTAAATTAATTAGATAGATCAGTAAACAAATAAAAAGATTATCTTTAATTATATATTAGAAAGATTGATGAATATATATATATATATTTTTTACATCTATATATATATATGATATATAATATATATATATATATATATATATAATATTATATATATATATATATATATTACATAGATAATATGATGCTATGTTCATTAGAAAACAGAGCTTAATATCTTGATTAGAGCATGTATATTTAAAGGCAGTGGACATGGAGTTAATGACATCTGGTTAGTGATAGTTTATTGCTTATGCGATCTTCATACCAAATCTAAAAATGCATAGGCGATAGACTGTCAGAAACCAAGCACCATTGACTCCACGTCCACGCTACCTTAACACACACACACACATATATATATAGTGTGTGGTGTGCGTTTGCCCGCATATATATATATATATATATATATATATATATATATATATATATATATATATAATAAGAAAACGTGACAGGTAGATCTATTGGGTGATAGAGATTCCCATGAAAACAATTTTGTTTCTCTCCGTGTGTCACAGTCTTTGTGTGTAAATAGGATTGTTTACAAATGTCTAGTATGTACTTGTTGAGGACGTTTGTATGCATTTCTCCATCCATCGAGATGCTCTTCATTCCGAGACGCCAACGAAAACTTATCTCGGGCCATTCATCCCACCTACCACCCTCAACAAAAATTGACCGTCTTCCTCGTCAAACATACAACCCGCTATTCAAAGCGAACAGCCCAAAGTGACCCTAGGCTGATGGCCCAAGAATCCCGTGTCAATATCTCGTCTCGAAGGAGAGTCCCAGTATTGTTATCAGATTGGATCGTGAGCAACCACTACTGCAACGGCCAGAACTGCCGAGCACACACGCGATTGCTGCTATTTGTCGAAACCCAACATACCCTTAAAACAACAGATACGACTATTTCCTAAGGGCCTCACCCCTGGCCATATTTTAACCTTTAGTAATTTTCCGGCTTGTTGACGCACCTGTCCCTTAAGGTTACTATGCCGACCCACAGTTTCCCACGGGTCATGCTAATGTCTAAAATTCGTTGCCAAAATTTCACCCCTGTCGTATAGGTCAGCTCTGGTTAGCACGATCCGACAGTGTTGACGATACAGTAGAAAAGTGTTTATCAAGCAGAAATGTGATAACGAGCCTCACTAAAACGCAGACTTCTCTCGTATCACATGAACCATCCAAGTAAGACGAACAAGACATTCTAGGCACGACTAGGATGAATTCATGTGAGGTTTTCTTGAGGATACTTACACATAGAAATACCAGTGTAGTCCGCTCTGCAAAAATCTACATCAGTCAGCCCCGTACGGATTCTGGATGCCGTGCGGAAGATCAACCAGAGACAGATTGGGACGGGTGGCGAGAGAGAGAGAGAGAGAGAGAGAGAGAGAGAGAGAGAGAGAGAGTCATGGGAATATATGCTGTCAGTTCGACATGATGAATAATTAAATATTGGTATTTTTCGTTGAGAAGAAAATTAGCTTTATATTTATATATATATATATATATATATATATATATATATATATATATATATATATATATATATATATATATATATAAAATAATAATTAGAAGAGTATTCTTATTAATGAGTAATATTATACCAGTAGGTATATAACGAAATGTGTGCTTTGCAATATGAGGAAACACTTGAAATTCTTTAAAACATCAACAAACAAACTAATAAGCCAATTTTAATTAAATTTCCGTTATATGAAATAATAGAACTTATTTTATTAAATGTTTCCTCTAAATTACAAAAGCTATGTAATTTTTTTTTGTTAGTTTTTTCCTCGTGCATTGATCCCCCATATTGTAAACTATAAGTTTTTTTGTAATTATTTATGAATCAAAATGAAATTTACATTTTTGTAAAGAGAATTCACAGGAGGAACATATGTAAAAAAAAAAAAAAAAAAAAAATGTATATGATAAAAACGGTAGAACGTCTTACATTTTAAATTACGAATTTCGTATACAAGGAAAAATATTTATCCTTATTTTTTTAATCGTTAGTTTATTTCTTAAGGAATGTGATATCAAAAGATTAACGTATTTATATTTTTATTTTCGAGATTTTTAAAAAAGTTATAAATGTCAAATAAGTACTCCTATTTCATTGGATAATGTTGGAATTTTTTTTTGATAAAAGAAAAATTGTATTAAAAAATATACCTAAAAAATGAAATTCCATATGGCTGATCTATATGAAAAAAAATATTAAAATAATTTTTAAAGTAAAAATATTGAAATAAATTTTAAGTAAAAATTTGTGTTTTTTATTTTCGTTACGGAAGCCTTTACATCACAATATTTGTATCTGAAACTGTCATCTAGTGCTCACTGCTGCTGCTGCTGGTGATATTGTAAAAATAGCACTTACAAGTTATCATAGAAAATTACCCAACTTTAAATTTTGGCGGGAAATATATGAAAAATAATTAACAATTCATTGAATAATGTTTTATAAGAATAAAAACTTACGTTATATGTAACAAAAATCTGTTTTTTTTTTTATTTATTTAATACATAAACTTTGAATTGTTCTTTATATAAAACATAAAAGAAAACAGTAAAATGATAATTGCCCATTTTTTATGAACGTTTTAAAAGATCTTTCGACCATATGACCTTAAGGCACCCCTTTTGCAATATCGATTCGTGGGGACATTTTTTCCCTTTACACCGTCAAAATCCGGTTAATTGTTTACAGACGATTTTTAGAGGTTTTTTAAAATTATAAAACTAACCCCTAACCCCTAACCCTAACCCCTAACCCTAACATTTGTACATCTCTACTGTACCAGACTTGAATATTGGCAGTTTTGACAGCGACTTGTACCTGTGCTAGACCACAGGCCCTGCTGTAAAATCACGGTCAATATAGCCTTTTAGGACACACACACGCACGCATACACACACACACACACAATATATATATATATATATATATATATATATATATATATATATATATAACTTTGCAATCCATATTTACTGTGAAGGCTCGCTGTCTAGTTTACCATTAGTGAACATATTTACTCTATTTCTTTGCTTGAGGCGTCACGGAAGATTCCCGGGAGTTGACCCGTTCGAGCAAATAAACCACCCACGCTTCTTCTCTTGTTCCTCCGATTCGACCGATCACCATGTCACAAATGCCTTTTGTATCCCGGCACCTCCCACACCCAGCTACACCGCCACGACCTACCGATCGCTCTCTCACTTAACGCCCTTACAACAACTCAGTTCGAGGCTTTCAAGACACCGGTTGAATAACCACCTGTCAAAGCATGTCATTGGGCGTCGGGGGCGGTTGGGGGCGGTTGGGGGAAGATAAATTGACAGAAGCGGTAAATTTTATCTGTGGCGATTCTATTAATTGTCAGCTATCTGTCTGTCTATCTTAGTTTGAATTTTACCTATCACAGTTTACATTAGGGCCGGTTTAGCTCAGTCGTTAGAGTGTCCGACTAGGAACCACAAGGTTCCTTGTTCGAGACCGGCCCTCGACAACTCAGCGTGTGGGTAGCACAAGGATCTAGGAGATAAAGCAAGGAGCTGGTGGTAGGTGTGACATTTTCAGATGCAAAATCAATCTCCTTGGTCTAGCGCTTGCGAACAGGGAATAGACTCTCGCTGTCTGACTGATAACGACTTTTAGGCCACTCCAACTATATATATATATATATATATATTATATATATATATATATATATATATAATATAAGTTGATAACAAAAGACTTAGAGTTGCATTATAGCCTATTTCGGGGAGCTTAGGCAAAGTGTCTAATTCTCCCGCGCATTTGATGAGCGGAGAATTACTTTGTCTAAGCTAATTATAATGCAAAATTCTAAGTCTTTTGTTATTTCTTTATTATAAATTGCTCTTGAAACAATAAAATACATTACTTCAAACACATGTTTAAAGAAAATGAGGAAATTTCTTCTATATATATATATATATATATATATATATATATATATATATATATATAGTCGAGGGGGCGTGCGTGCAATCCGTGCCGGGAATTTGTTGGTTATATTAGAAGCATAGAAAAGTAAAATAATCTTACACTTTTAATATTTCGGACAGGCTTCTGTACTTTGCCAAAAATTAAGTGAATGAATTCTTTTTTCTTTTTTTTTTTAATTTTTTTTTTATTTTATTTTAACATCTCTCCGGGAAGAGAACATTAAAATAAAAATAATTGTTTTTTAAAAAGTCAATCAACAGAATCTTTTTTCAAAGGAGAGTGGGGTGTCCGAAATATTAAAAGTATAAGCTTAAAAGAAAGATAATATTCAGCATGGTGAATTTTCATTATTATTATTTACTTTTCAATGTTTCTATTATAACTCACAAGGCTTCCCACCATCAATTACATATATCTTAAAAGTATACGTGGACTCTTTAATATATATATATATATATATATATATATATATATATATAATATATTATATATGTGTGTGTGTGTGTGTGTGTGTGTGTGTGTGTGTGTTAGGATAGGAAAGATATTAAGTCAACGGTGCTTGGTAACAGTCAGTTTCTCGCCAATGCGGTTATTAAACCAAGTGATTCATGTACGTTCGTATACTTCCTTTTATAATGTTCTGTGGTACGTCATGGGAAGGGTGGTTAAGTTTTGAAGGCATGATGGAAGGGTGGTTAAGTTTTGAAGGCATGATGGGAAGGGCGTTTTATTTTATATGGTTTTCATTTTGTAATCTTTTACTTTATTTTCCTATTACATTTAGTTAATTCCCGTTTTTTTAATATAAAATGTTAACATAGTAACGCGAATGGGATCGGACTCGCTTACAACGTTGTTGTACCCCAGTCCGTTAGCCACTACGCCACTATTACTAGTATATAACTAAATATTATCATCAAATAATAATAGAGTTATAATTCAATCGTTCAGTCTGCTTCAATAAAATATACTTCATTTCTATTTATCTATTAACATTCTATTTTGTGTTAAGATTAATTCGGATAAAAACATACATCGAAATGGCTGTTTTATTTGTACGATACTGTGGAATTATCACAGACTATAAAAGTTGGCGCTTAGATTTGTGTTTTTAGTTTGTTCTTTCGTTATTCAGACTTATCTATATAGAATTTATGATTGTTTTCATTTCTGCGGTTTACGAGAGGGTTAAGGTTATCTTCTGTCTTTAATGCTCGGCTGTGTTCACAGATTTCGACATCATTTTAAATTGAATTAAATTCCGTTATCATAAAGAAGTAGATAAATAAAAAAGCAATTTCGCAGTATCTGATGACGCTGTATAGACGAAACATGTTACGAATAAATTGTTAAATTTAACAACTTGATATTCATATTTTAGTAATATTCCCTTATCATTTCGTCGGATATTATTATCTAAATTATATATATATATATATATATATAATGGCTGTCAACTCGTGTTCGAGTAAGACTATTTCCTGTTTTTTTTTAATCATCATAGTTAGGTGACACTATCCCTGTGTGTTTTTTCAGATGTCTCACCAGGCCAGCCCAAGAGAGACTTACTCTTCCACATAAACTACATGTTGGAACTTCTCCATTTTGAATGTTGCTGGGCGGAAATTACCCTTTCTAATAGCCCGTTACAATTTTTTAAATAATATATATATATATATATATATATATATATATATATATATATATATATATATATATATATGTGTGTGTGTGTGTGTGTGTGTGTGTGTGAATTTTTTTTAAAAGTCGTTGTCTGCTTAACTCTTTGACTACCATATCTCCCACGGCTATACCAAATTTCATGGTATTTTGTACCAGTATGAGGGATATTTCAAAGTTCACTATCTATTCACCACAGAACTCATTCTATTCAAATAAAGTCCTATTATTATATTATTATTATTATTATTATTATTATAATTTAATCTGAATCCTTTACTGATTTTTTTAGGCAAACAAGTGATACGTGCGAGGTCGTAACTATCCTTGTGTTTTCAGATGTCTCACCAGGCCAGCCCTATAACATCTCTCCACCACAAATGCTGAAATTGAATCCTTTAGTTTCATTCATAGTGCCTGTGTAGTGTGGTGTTGAGTAGTGTTTGAACAAAATCAGGTTGCTGTGACTACCATTGTCCCCACTGCCAAATTTCATGGTATTTTGATGATGATATGGATATTTAAAGTTCACTATCTATTCACCACAGAACTCATTCTATTCAAATAAAGTCCTATTATTATTATTATTATTATTATTATTATTATTATTATTGTAATCTGAATCATTATTACTGATTTTTTAGTGCAAACAAGTGATACGTGCGAGAGTCGTTGCCAGCGGCTTACAGTAAGACCGCAGTGGTGGGAGAGACACGAAAGCGGTTTAAAGTAAACAAAAAATTAATATCGTCTTTTTCGCAAGAATTTACATGTAACTGATAACGCTAATCGTACGTAGCCTAGTTTGAACTAACGAAAACAACAAATTGTGTAGGAAAGACATCAAAGAGGTACCCAATGCTTTCAACTCTCAGACAGGTACCTAAAACTTTCGGGTTTTCTAAGCAGCTTTCAAACTACTTTTTAATTTTTAAAAATCACACGTTACTTATTGTTGTATTGTTGATGTGGTAAAGATACATAGAGCAATAGTGTGCTTGAGATATATTTTATTCAACACTTGTATCTGGTGCTAACAGATACTTATTACATAAAAACAAGAAGTAGAACAATTCACTAAGACAAACTTACAAGAATGAGGAGGGTCAAATGTGTGTAGTCAAACGCAGTGATTTTGTCCGAATATAATTTTTGCATTTCTATCAATGCTACGTCGACTATTATAGATATGGGCCAGTCCATCCTGTAGGGTGTTAACTCCTCTACAACACTTACTATGACTGCACCACTTGGACTCTAACGAAACACTTAAAGATCAAGGGAGATGGTAACAATACAAAGATGAAGAATGCTATCCTTAAATCATGGAAGCAACAACCCACAAAAAATAACTGTATGGCCACTTAAATCTATTAGAGAAACTATACAAATAAAACGAATAAGGATATAGAGGAAACTTATGGAGAAGTAAGGACGAACTTATAAGTGATGTTTTCCCGAGCGCCCCAACACTTAAATACACGAGCGTAGGCCGACTAGTAAGAAAATTATAGAAGCAATTTACGGACTTTGTGGGAATTTCGAGGAGCGATGACTAATAGAGCCGGATAAATAATAGAAATTATTAAAAGCCTCATCTCAAACATTCAGAAAAAAAAATTATATTTCCCACCGGTGTTAGAAATCAATGTCCAAATCCAGAACTTTGAATGCCGATTTTCTAAGCAAGCAAGCAACTTCATTTTCCCTCATTCTCTCGGGTCTCGCGCCGAAGAAGACGGAGATTAGTAAATATCAACAAACACATGCTCGTTGGTAGCGAACACTGTTGACACAAATAAAATTTGAATAAACTCGGAAGCGAAAAGTAAATAAAAGGCTGTCACACTCTAGATTGAGGTTAAATTTTCTCACCTTAGGCCAACTTCCTTGGCCTCTCTTGTCTCGTGTATGTGTGTGTGTGTGGGGGGGGTAATGGAATGAGAGAGAGAGAGAGAGAGAAGAGAGAGAAAGAGAGAGAGAGAGAGAGAAGATGGACGGACCCTCGTGCAAGATGTGTTTCAGCTGAAGATGGGGCGTCACTTGACACGTCTGGTGGGCGTGGAAGGTGTTATTAGTGGGGTGGGGAAACAGGTGGCATGGTTGGTGGCATCAGCGTGTCATTTTTGTATTTTTCAGTTTGTGCCACTTGGGGTCGGGGATGAGACTGACCATATCCTTAAGGGTACACCTCTCCACTATTCATCAATGATTTCTTTTTTCTTTTTTTTTCTTTTTTCTTTTTGCTCGTTCGTGTTACTCTTTCTCATACCTTTTCCTCTTTCCGTTAGCATACATGTTCTTTCTTCTTCATTTTCATTGTCAATAACGTTTTCTTTTTCTTTTCTTTTTTTCGTTCTTCCGTTCTTTGTTTTATTTATTTTCTTTCTTTAAATTATTCTTTCATGTTATCTTTCTTTTTTTTTTTTTCTAGTTTCTTTCATTTTATTTTCCTTTCTTTTTTCTTTCATCTGTTTTTTTTTTCTTCTTTTTTCCTCTTCTTTCATTCTTATTTATTTCAGTTTTCTTTCTTTTTAATTTTCTTCTTTGATTTATTTTTTCTTTACTTTTTGGCTTCACTTTTCTTTATTTTTTCTCTTTCTCTTCTTCTTTGTTTTGTTTTACAGCATACCGACCTCGGCGGAGTCATTTAATGCCGGCAAAGTTTTGAAATAAATTCATTCTTAATGGATACTCAATTCTTTTTTATAAACACATTTTTCTATTTAACCCATAGTACTAACGTACTACTACTCCAGGTCAGAATTGACCAGGGAGCAATGGTGATGAAGGGGTGCTCAACACTCCCCAGACCTCCAGAACTGGAACCTCACCATCAGATAGTTTAACATCATACCCAGATCATTCTCTTCCTTTTTGTTAATTTTATTGTCTTTTTCTCTTACTTTCTTTCGTATTTTTCTTTTCCGTATTTTTTTATAGTTTCCATCCTTTTTTTTTTTTTACATTTAACTTTTATATATTACTTTTTATAACTTTATAACTTCCTTTTTTTTTTATTTTCTTTCTTTCATTTCTCTACGTCTTTCTTTCACTTTTGGTTCCTTTTCTTCTTTTTTTTTTTTTTTTTTCAATTTTCTCTTTCTTCTCTCCGATTATGAAAATATTTTCCGTTCTTTCTTTTTTTTCTTTCATTAAATTTAGCTTTATTTTCATTATTTTTCATACTTCTTTCTTTCCCTCTGTTTTAACTTTTGTTTATTGTTTTTTCTTTTTCGTATTTTTTTTTTGTTTTTGTTTCTTTGCATTTTACTTTCTTCCCGCCCATGTCATAAAAAATTTATTCCTTTCCGTCTTTCTTCTTTGTCTTGTAAATTATCACTTCCGTGGAAAATTCATTCTACAAATAACCTACACTTGAATCACAGCCCCCCACTGCCCCTTCTATCCATTCGACAACCTGATTCAAACTGATATCTTTCCATCTCCAGTCCAAGAAAACACACACAACCGAGCCCACGTCCTCTTCTCACCAAAAACATTTGTTACATTTGCGCGCTTAAGAACTCCTCAATATGAATATACTTTTACACTTTCGCTTCCGAACAACGAGTAGGAAGCGGCAGCCAAGGTCAGAGTATTTTGAAAGTGGAGTTTAACAGGTTTTGATACAGAGTTTTCCTTATCCGAGACCGGTAGTTATAACATTCTTACAAAGTCCATGAAACCTTTCCAAGGGTATTGTAAGACCATACCTATTCTATCTCCATGAGGTACACTAATTTCACCAACAGATACAGTTTAGACAGTAATGATCAACTTCAGATACAACTTTAATAAGCCGGATTGTATACTCTTTTAGCAATTGCAAATAATTTACAGTACAGTTCTATGAGCACATAAAAAAAGTTACTCCTCTGCTAAATACCATAATACTCTAAAATGAGTAGAGTGTCTCAAATTCCCGTGTGTCCAGAAAGTGGGGGCTTAGATTCGTTTATGGGTTTTTTAACGGCTGTGTGAATTTCTTTATGATGTCACTAGGCGTTCATTTGTTTTATTCATCTTTGAGTCGAGTGCCTACTACAACATTGTTTAAAAACTCATAAAATATCTCCGGGATTTTTTAAATTACTACTACCCATAGATGGCGACCTAACACTTTATCCGCCATACATCTTCCGTTATTCCAACTCTCGGTCAGAGTGGGGACCGGGGGGTGGAGTAAACCTGGTTTAATGAAGGGCCGCATTACCTCTACAATATTCCTCAGGATAAGAGTATCCAGAAAACTATATGAACCTGTCATAACATAGTGAAGACATGTGAACCTTTCAAAATACCGGAGTACTATAAGACCCTCAGTCACCACTCTTCTCACTGCACATATGATAATAAAAAAAAAGGATCTTTGGTAACTTGCACGAAAGTGAGACAAAAGCGAGAGGGTGCGGGAACACATCTACGAGAAGAATATGGCATATGCTTAACAGACGCGATTGATCCAGAGCGGGACCTCTACAATGCGACCGGCTTATTACATCTATCGGCCTAATTGAAAGGCCATTAAAAGTGCTCAGTGCCATTCTGCGTCTCTTCCTTAATTCGTGTATCACAACCTCTAATCATTACTCAGGCTTTTCGCTATTGCC
>CM042147.1:79414984-79447484 GCA_023376005.1 Doryteuthis pealeii | reverse complement strand
CCACTAACTCTGTCCTGCGATACGAAAGTGTTCAGTACCGAGGCTCGCTGGGAATGTGCGGTAGGCAAACAGACAACAGTGTTTCGTCACAAGTCACGTCTCAGATAACCTTTGACCGCTGATCAAATTTAGCCTTTCCTAATCACACTTTGCACAGCCCCAATGCTAGCACATGTCTTGTGTAGGAGGAAGTAGATTTTTATATATACATGTACTTTTATGTCCGGTGGGGGGGGGGGATAGTTTAGGTCAAGTTGTTTTTGGCAAGAGACTCAGGGCTTAGAATGCACCGAAAAAAAAGGGTGTATTTGTTGAAACTAAAATGTATTTGATGGTGAAGCCTCGATTCCGGAGATCTAGGAAGTATAGTGCACCCCTTCACTGGCATTACTTCAAGGGCTACTCTGACCCGGAGTGGTAACACATGTTAGGGTTCTTTCTACGATTAAAAAAAAAGAGACGTTTAAGAATTATTCGTTTTCGATAGTACCGTGCGCACTCTAACCCGAAATGGTGGTACCTGTTAGTGTCTATATATATTTTCCGAACTGTTGTCTTCATCCTTTTTATATACCCAAAGTTTCGGCCGATGTGCCCTCCGGCCTTCTTCTGTTTCTTCGGGTGTTTCTCGTCGCACTCGGAAACTTACTCGTCGAAATCGGGAGCCTTAATCTTTGACATTAACCCTTTGCATATAAAAATTCCACCCACGGCTGAACCAATTTTTTTTTAGTATTTTTTACCTGTATGATGTGATATTTCATATTTCACTACTGACCTCAGATCTCATTCTATTCAAATAAAGTCATACCATTATTAAAATCTGAGTCCTTCTTCTCAATCCTAATTAACTATCCATCAGTTTTTATACTTTGCTTGGGTGTGGTATGCGTAGATTACAACGGTGGGAGAGCCGCTATGAGCAGCTTAAAGTAAGCAAAGAATCAAATCTCCCACGAAGGTTGATATACCATTAAAGAAAGAAACCAAGACAAATCAAAATAAAGGAACCCAGCTGTTGCAACGTTTCATTTTGACACTGCCGGGGTCATTCGGAACGTTTTGATGAAACAACAATTACAAGGAACAAACTACTAGACGCGGATAAAAACAAACCAGCAGATGGTATGGTGCAAAATGGCGGCCGTTAGTGTCTCGTTACATATTTGACATCGTTTCCGATTTAAAACCCTTTTAACATCACATTTATCACTTGCCTTAAAATACACAGGAAACATGTCAAAATACGAAAGTGCTGAGTAGCGATACTCCGATTCAGACCCCACACCCTTCAAACATTTACTTAAGGAGGAAACATCCTTACTTATTGGATCATATCGTTACTGTTGGAAGTCCAATTAAATTGTATTTGATTTCAATTTATGGACCATATTACCTTTAGGCACCCCTTTTTGATCTCGATTAAGAAAGGACATGTTTTTTATTTACACCGTCAATATCCGGTTGTTTGTTAGGAGTTAGGGTTAGGGGTTAGGGGTTAGTTTTATAATTGAAAAAAATCTAAAAATCGTCTTTTAAAACAACCGGATATTGACGGTGTAAATGAAAAACATGTCCTTTCTTAATCGAGATCAAAAAGGGGTGCCTAAAGGTCATATGGTCCTAATTTATTTATATATATATATATATATATCACAGTTACCTTTACATCCGCCAAGCAAACAAATATATTTACTTCTACATTTAAAAAAAACGACTTTAAAAAGTGCTCAATATAAGGAGTTAAATATACGTTTAAAAAACGAATGGGTTAAAATTTCCGACTGCAGTTTCTCGCTGTAGCGCGAATCATCAGGGTCTGAAGATTCACGCTACGGCGAGAAACTGCAGTCGGAAATTTTAAGCCATTCTTTTTTTTTAAACGTATATATATATATATATATATATATATATATATATATGATTCTATTTAATTGGATTTATTTCTTTAACCTTGAATCCAAGGCACTTAGAAAAAACTGAAGTTTTAACATTTCTGTTTCGTTCATAATCATTTTCCTTATTTTCATGTCTTGGTTCGCTCATTTCATCGCAATGTACCTAATAACCTAAGGAAGGGAATGTTTTAAAAGAACGTTAAGAGTGGGAAGAATAGTAACATTTCTTTCTTAACTTTCGTAATCTAAGGAACCGGAAATCGTTGAAGAATGAAAAGAAAAAATATGTAGAAAGAAAAGGAGAAAGAAAGCAAAGAAGAAAAAAGAAAGAAAAGAAAGACGAAAAAATTGAGATATTGTATATCCATTCTCTTATTCTACCCGAAGATTTTTTTTTTTCGAAAGAGACGTATTTCTTTAATATTTTTTTTTTTATATCCACTTTCGATAAAAGCTTTGTCGTACATGAGTATATCCCAACAGCAACGACTTCTATAAATGTCAGTATTCTATGACAATGACTATTAATAAAAAACACATTTAATAAATATTACAATCTTCAGAGTACTGTTTAGAATATGTGCGCATTTGATATCACACACACAGACACGTTTGAGCACACAATTGCGACATTTACATACATACATACATAATATATGTGTATTTAACAGTTAAAATCTTCTTCCCATTCTGTAGGTGATGATGGTCGAACGGTTAAGCATCCCGACTGATGATGAATAGATCAAGTTTCTATCCTGTTAGCACAGCAGTTAACGTCGTAGGAAAAGGGATCCACAACCCCAGTTTAAATCGTGGAAAAGGCTGAATTCTATTCGGCACTAATGCCGTTGGGAAAGGCAGGAATCCGCCCGTTCTTCACGACAGCTATCGGTAAATAGTAGGGCAGACTAGGATCTGTATCGAAGAAGGAAATCCGAATACAAACGAGTTACACTCTGCTTTAAAAAATCGACATTGCGTTGTATTCTGCACGAATAAGTTTGACACATAAATAAAGTAAAGTAAGTAAATTCATCGAGGTAGCCTAAAGTCGGTATCAGCCAGACAGCGAGGGAGTCTATCCCCTTTTCACAAGGGCTAGACCAAGGAGATTGTTTTTGCATATGAGGTGGAGCGCCACATCTACCATCAGATCCTTACTTTACCGCACATATCCCTGTGCTACTCATACGCTGAGTTAGCGAGGGCCGTTATCGAACCAAGAACCTTCTGGTTCCGGGTCGAACGTTCTACCGACTGAGCTAAACCGGCCCTAAACCACATAAATATATGTATCTATCTCTGTATATCATGGACTCTCTCGTCGATTTTTGACGCATGAGGGTTCACACACACAATGAACACCCACACAGTGATTTGTTTATAGTGGTGAAGGCTTGTGTTGGACCATCAACACTTTTTGGCACAGCCGATAGGAAAGAATTGGTGCATCAAGGGTTGCCACAAACACAATCAACGACCGACCTCCGGAATTTTGAATTCAGAGTTATCCCTCTCCTAGACTGGTTACCTACCCAACGCTGAAGAGCCCAGTCTGTCCTACTATTTAACCCATAGCTGGAGGGAGAATATATGGATTCATACCTTTCCCAAGGGTATTAGGGCTATGTGAAATGCCAACAGCTTCGTCTAGGAATTGAACTCGAATCGACGAGCCCATTTTCCACGACTCTAACCATTAGCCCACGCGCCTCCATATCTCTCTCTCCTCTCTCTCTCTCTCTCTCTCTCTCTCTATATATATATATATATATTATATATATATATATATATATATATATATGTGTGTGTGTGTGTGTGTGTGTGTGCGAGTATGTGTTGTGTGTGTGTGTGTGTGTGTGTAGCCAATCCGCTTACGGCGTAAGTTCAATTTTGACTGATTGCACAACCCAATAAAGAGCCGAGTAAGACACCAAGATTTATCTAAAATTGTGCAAAATATGCAACTGGTGGCTTTTACATCAAACTAATATTGATGAGCAGTACTTTCTTTAGGTGAAGGTTTACTGTCTTTGGATTGGCTCGTTTATCGTGCAACATTATTTCAATAGACTTTATCGAAGTTTTCTAGGATAGACGGGCTGATATCTTACTGGGGGTCGTAGTGGCCATAGATCAAGAGAAAATAATTAAAATCCTTTCGATATGTGAACACACTATTGTTATCGATATGAAACTGGTGTAATTGTTTACATTGCCCCACGAGGCATCTGTAGAAGTTGGCAACGGTGCCACGGTATGAAAGAAAGAAAACATTGATATTGGCTAAAAGAGAAAGATGGGAAGGTAGAAGATTGAATCATGTAAATAAAGAAGGAAAGAGGAAAGAAGAATAGATATTTACCAAATCTGAAATAAGAATTAAATAAAAAAAGAAAGAAAGAATGAAAGAGAGTTGGATAGAAGGAAATAAGGGAAGTAAGAAAAGAAAGAAAAAGAATGAAAAGATAAGAAAATAGATGCACTAAGAAGGAAAGAAAGAAAGAAAGAAAAAAAGAAAGAAAGAAAAGAGAGAGTTGGATAGAAGAAATAAGGGAAGTAAGAAAGAAAGAAAAGAATGAAAAGATAAGAAAATAGATGCACTGAAAGAAAGAAAAAAAAAAAGAAAGAATGAAAGAGAGAGTGGATAGAAGGAAATAAGGGAAGTAGAAAAGAAAGAAATCGAATGAAAAGAGAAGAAAAATAGATGCACTAAGAAGGAAAGAAGAAAAAAAAGAAAGAAAAAAAAGAAAGAAAGAAAAAAAAGAAAGAAGTGTATAAATCAATAGAAAGAATGAATGAACAAAAAAAGAAAAAATAATAAAAAAAAGAACAAGAGGGAAAGACAAGAAAGAAAGTGGATACAAGAAGAAAAGCAAGAGAGAGAGAGAGAGAGTGAGAGAGAGGAGAGGGGAGAGAGGGAGAGATATAGAAAGAGAGAGAAGGAGAGAGAAAGAGAAGGGGAGAAAGGAATTAAACTAACTGAAGTTTGGGGAGAAAAATTGATTAACATTTACCAAATTTATAATTAAAATTCTATGCAAAGTGAATAAATAGACTGAGAAAGAAAGGAGAAAAAAGGGAAGAAAGGAAGGAAGGAAGAATAAAAAAAAACTGAAGTAGATGAAGTAAAAGTGTTGAACCAAGTGAAATGGTATTTGCTTCCAAATTGAAATAAAATACCATTTCTCTTTGATAATTATTTAGGATTATTTTATGCTAAAAATTTGAAAAAAAGAAGAAATATACTTATTTTTGAAAAATGCCGTTTCTTTCCTGATTTCCATTTTCAGAGATTAAATTTCTAAATCCCTATTGGGTTTTTGGGACATCATATATATATATATATATATATATATATATATATATATATATATATATATATATATACCCTTGGGAAAGGTATGAATCCATATATTCTCCCTCCAGCTATGGGTTAAATAGTTGGACAGACTGGGCTCTTCAGCCTTGGGTAGGTAACCAGTCTAGGAGAGAGATAACTCAGAATTCAAAATTCCTGAGGTCGGTCGTTGATTGGGTTTGTGGCAACCCTTGATGCACCAATACTTTCCTATCGACTGTGCCAAAAAGTGTGGATGGTCCAACACAAGCCCTCACCACTATAAACAAATCAGTGTGTGGGTGTTCATTGTGTGTGTGAACCCTCATGCGTCGAAAATCGACGAGAGAGTCCATAATATATATATATATATATATATATATATATATATATATATATATATCATAATCATCATGTCACGCAAGCAGCACGGATATCCATGACAATCTCCCGCCAACCTTCCCTATCACTTATTGCCCCTGGAGGTCCTCTGCGCAGCATCTAGAATCCTCGCATAGTTGGTCAGTGTAGGTCCTTAGTGGGCGTCCTACGTTAGCATGTCCATGTGTTGGCTTCCACAGGAGAACGTCGCTTATGAGCTCGTCCCCGCTTCTCCAGCAGTGTCCTGCATGCCTAGTCCGTCTCACCCGGATGGTTTGTGAGATGGGGAGCAGGTGACCATACAGTTGCTTCCTTATTCCCATTTCCCAGTTCTTCGGGACAGGAAGAATTTACTAAATATCCATACCAGGCTAGGATCAGAGGAAGGCCTAAATGTTTGAAGAAATAAATGAGGTCACCGGGAGATTTCTTGATGAACCAATATACAACTTTTTGTCGTATGGCACAGGGTCTTTCCCATATGTGTCTAGGGCACAAATTAAAAAGACCCTAGGTCACATTGGTTATAGTGAAGGCGGGGGTAATAAATAATTCTTCAGTTGTGTTCCTCACTCATGCAGAAAGAAGCGCCATGCCCCTCGTCATTTTTTTTAGGGATTGTTTTATCTTTATCTCTTTATTTATTTATCTATTTGTTTCCCGTATCCAGGCACTGGCTCCACGCATAATCAGCGACGACGAATAGTTTCTGTTCAGCTGACGACACTAATCAACAGCTTCACGTAACTTCCATTCATGTTTTTTTTTTTTCTTTCGTGTTTTTTTTTTTTTTTTTTTTTTTTTTTTTTTTAATTTCTCCTTGTTTTATCAACAAGTAAAACAGTGCCCCCTACATCCGCTTCTGGTTTGAACAAACCCCTGTTTACTGATTAGATAATTAGTCTTCAAATAAACCACTCAGACTTTTTTTTTTAAATCCCTATAAGCCATTTAGTGAACCCTTTCACTACGCAGACGCGTTAACCAGTGATCTTACGGCGTCAACATGAATAAGGCGTAAAAAAAGAATCGGCGACCTCAGATGCATCTGGCCAAGGTTAATAAAATAGTTTAATGGACTGGACGTAGAATAGTTTAAAAAAAACAACTTAATATAGCTCTTAATATACGCACCCCCTCCCATGCCCATATATACAGGCAAGCGCGTTGTAAGCGCGTGGTGTAATGGTTAAAGTCATGGGAAATGGACTCGTCGAACCGAGTTCAAATCCTGGGTGTGGTAATTGCATTTCACAGCGCTAATACCCTTGGGAAAAATTCAACGGAACAAGTGAAAAAATGATCAAGAAAAAGCAACGTAAAGAGTCAGGATAATAAGTATTGAAAAGTGCTCAATGCTTACTTGTAGATCCGGTTTAGGAAACGGAATCAGTTAAAAGTTAACTACCTAGGTTTCACCGAGAGGATCTTCCGTATATAAATATTAAAAAAAAAAAACACGTGAAATTTTGGTTTGTTTTCTTTGTAATGCCTTATCAACCTTCTTAGGTTATTTAATGTCACAGCTATCATTAAAGAAGAAGAGTAGCGGTACTATTTAATCCATGGCCGGGGTGATTTTGGCCTTACGGATATCTAGGTAAATAATAATGTCAATAATATGGCTAGGTGAAGATATTTGCGTTTTATTTTTACGCTAATGCTCTTAAGAAAGGCATGAACCCTTCGCTTCTGTCTCCATCCACAGAGGTAAATAGTAGAGCAGACTGAAAGGCAACCGCTTTAATGTAATGGGCATAGCCGATCTCTCCCTCCCCGACGTAAGCTGCAAAGAATCGCCTGTACTGGTCATGAAAGACTCGAATGGCAAGAGGTGTAATAAAAGCAGACAGTTGTTCACACTGTGACAGGACGAACCAGGCAAGTAGGAGGAGTAACGGTTTATCCAATGATTTGAACCAGTAAGACCGAGAATACGGAAAAGAAACGGTGTTTACTGAGAGTTTGTACCCCGTTAGAAAATTGTCCTGAACCTTTTGGGCGTTGACTTTTCTTCATTTAAAAGAAAGAAAAAAAATCTGAATTTCTAAACGAGCTGACCTGAGGCTCCAAACTCATTCAATCTCGACTAACGTTTATTATCTGCAGACAGTGGAAAAAATATCTTTCCCAACATCCTGTGCGTCATCAAAAACAAAATGTATTTTATTTTAAAATCAGCCTTCGAATACAAATCTCTTTCTTTAAACGCCAGAGTTGATAAGCTTGTATTTGTGTCAAATTTCCGATTAAGTTTATCTTTCTTTTTACTTAATCAATTTGATTGTAAAAAAAACAACCAAAAACAAAAAAAAAATCCTAGTAAATACAGTGGCACCTTGACAAACGAGTCTAATTCGTTCCGCTCGTAACACAATTTCCTCGTATATCAAATAAATTGTTGGTCCCTGGAATTGTAAGATATATAAATATGAATAAGCTTGAATCCCAGGCAGTCGTCTCCTAGGCAAGCACTTCCCCCTCGTCTAAAAGGGGCGGGACTTTGGCAACCCAAACGGGGAATGCCGAAGGGATCTACGTTCGTTTTGCACAGGCCACTACATGATCTTCGGTTTGTGCGAATTCCATTCCACAGAGCTCCAAAATTAAAACTTCATCATTAGATGCAGTTTAACACCATACCCAGAAAACTAAGACCCTCAGACACATAAGATCACAACGGCTAGAGGTTTGCCATAAGGGCAATAGGGTCGGGACAATCATATAGGTTCTAGGGCTTGACATGACAAGCCGATTGATCGAGTAGGGGCCTCTCCGACCGACCGTCTAGCCTAATAATTTCAGGAGTATAGTAAAACAAAGAGAATTAAGAGGCAGAAAACGGTTGTAAAATATTTCGTGGTAAATGTGTTGAAATAAATACTGATGTTTATTTTTTGGTAATTTTCACTTTTAGTTGTTAAAAATCCTAGCATAAAATTGTGCTTGCGCATGATCTGAAATGAACTTAATTGTTATTAAGAACACATTTTATGATATTTATGTGTTAAAGCATGCAGTTGTATTGTTTTCGAAAAGTATCTAAGATTTGTGTGTTTCGCACGAAGACTTTCAAAATGGCTACCGGCTTGTATCAAAGTGAAAGTCAGTTGGCTAAATTCCTAGCATAAAATTATCTGAAATGAACTTAATTGTTATTAAGAACACATTCTATGATATTTTTCTGTTAAAGCATGCAGTTGTATTGTTTTCGAAAAAATTTCTAACATTTGTTTGTTTCGCGCGGAGACTTTCAAAATAGCTACCGACTTGTTTCAAAGTGAAAGTCAAGGGAGGTTACTCTAATTGTCTTATTTGTTAGGAATCTAGCCAACTAAAGGGGAGAATTACCTATTTTTTTATTAATTTTTTTTTTTTTTTGCATAATAAACTTTGGAAACTTAAATGTTCTTAGTAAACTTATTAACCTACGCGTATTTGGAGCTTGCTCGTACCTCAAATCTCAGCTCTCTACAAAAAGGAAAAAATCGACCGCGTGAATTCAGAAAACTCGTAAGTTGAGAAACTCGTAATTGAAGGTACCTCTGTTTATTAATTAAAAAATAAAGACAAAAAAGAAAAAAGAAAAGGGAAGAAAAACGAACGGTTACCATAGGTAGAAAGCTAAGAAACGACAGGATAGAGTTTAATTTTGTCTCTAGGACAAGCGAATAGATTGAACAACTAATTCACTCGTATGTCTAGAAACTACTTCTTTCCGTAATTACACCCAAAATAAATGAGTTGTTTCCACCGGCGTCTAAAAGTAAAAGAAACAAAATGAACGAAAAAGAAGAAAAAAAGAAAGAAATCATAAGAGGCGCTTTGACCTGATTGTAGTTAGTTTTATCGCATTTTTTAAAACTTTTTTATTGGTAGATTTTTATTTCTTTTTTTTTTTTAAAGGAAAAGTACGTTTTCGTTGAACGAATGAGGAAGTTGTGATTATTCTGATAACAAGACAAAAATAAACACGACATGACTACTTTCAATATATATATATATATATATGTGTGTGTGTATGTATATATATATATATGTGTGTGTGTGTATATATATATATATATGTGTGTATATATATATATGTGTGTATATATATATATATATATATATATATATATATATGTATATATATATATATATATATATATATGTATATATATATATGTATATATATGTATATATATATATATATATATATATATATATATATTATATGTATATATATATATAATATATATATGTATATATATATATATATATATATATATATATATATATATATATATATATATATATATTTATATATATATATATATACATATATATATATATGTATATATATATATATATATATATATATATAATTTTTTTTTTTTCCTTTTTTTTCTTCGTCAATTTCTTTCTTTCTTTCTTTTTTTTTTGAATTCGTTTTTTTAGCATCTTTTTTGTTCATTTTTTTTTTTTCCATTGATATAACTTTCTCCACTTTCTCCATCAACTTTTGTTTTCGTCCAACTATGTTTGCCACTCCGTCCTTATCTCACGTGGGGTTGTTGTCCCCGTGGCGTAATGGCTAACGTGCTGGACTGCAACATCATATTAAGCGGGTTCGAATTTCAGTCACGCTACGCTATTACGTTCAATTTCAGACTAATAACCTTGGGAAAAGCATGAACTCGCTCATCCCCTCAGTTACGGGTTAAATATTACCACTACTTTACTTCTACAAAAATGAATTAGGTATTAAATAACCCATGAATGTTGATATGCCACTAAACAAAGAAACCATACGTTATCTCACTCTTGCTCTATGACTATATATCATCATCACCATCATCACCACCATCATCACCACCACCATCTTCATCATCATCATCATCATCATCAAGGCGTGCTAACAGCACATATTCCCTTGCCTCTCTTCTCCCTCTCTCGCACGCGCTATATTCGCCTCTGTCTGTCAACGCTCTTGGTAAGTCTTCTAGGCAGCATCCAGTGTCTGCACGGAACTGATCAATTTAAGTTTACATTGGTCGGTCAGAATTGGTGGGTGGCGTGGTGGCAAACGTGATGGACTGCGACATCGTAGTAAGCGAGTTCGAACTCCAATCGCACAATTACTTTTATTTTCTGACAAAAAGTAGTAAAGGGTAAAAGTAGGAATAACCCCATTCCCCAGCTATGGGTTAAATGTTACCACTACTATTCTTCTACAAGGAAAGATTTAGCATTAAATAACACACTAAGGTTGATAGTCTATTAAACAAAGAAACCAAACCAAAGATATGCCCTTTAAAAATTTCAAGTACACCTTAGTTTGCCCTATTGCCCTTCTGGCAAGCCCCAACCCTTTTTATCATATGGGTGCTAGAAGGGGTGACTGAGGGTCTTCATGCATTGGGAATGACGTTAAACTCAATCTGATTGTGTAGATAGTAATTTTCTTTGTAGACTCGCCAATGCAGCACATGGATCTATGCTGGGGCCTGTGTGCAAGTGGCTGTACTGATGCGTTTTTTGTGGGATGCTGCTTCCAATATTTGTTCAAGACAGCATCTTTGTGTAGTTCCCATCTGTCTTTTTTCTTTGGGCGTTTCCTTAGAATCTAAGTGGTGCATCCGTACAGTAGTAGCAACACGGCTACGACTAATGGATTTGGAATTGCATGAAATGACCTTCCGTCCTATACCCTTCCACTGAGACCTGCCATCTTGGTGCAGTGTAGCGTAAAGGACTTACAGAAATCCAATCCCCCTAGCAATGCACTCACTCAGGCCACACCCCAGCCACACCCGAAATGTCCTCCACCTCTCGCCTGCCTACAAGCAATCTCCAAATCCCAGAACCTTTTCCATTTTTGTACCCAGAGGCGAAGTAATATTGGTGCAGCGTGCACATGCGCAGTAGTGTCCTAATTTCTCCCCCTCTCTCACTCTCTCACTCTCTCCTCAGTTCTTACTAGTCCCCACACCCTCGCCAAGAGAGTGCCCTTTCATGTCCATTAAGACTCTCCAGTGACCTGGTCATTTAGCGACCTTCTAATTAGAGCATCTAATAACGAGTCACGGCATAGTTTTGCGTCAGTGTACATCTTCGGTAAAATTGGGAAAAGAAATGGAAAGAGGGCGTTGGGGGTTGTCCGGGGTGGGTGGGGGTGCGAAGGAGCTTAAGAAGACGGAACCCAGGAGCTAGTAATAGGAAAGAAGGGCCTACGGGTTGGGGTTCATGTCGAGGTTAAGATTGTACTGGGTGTGGGGTGTAAGACGCTTTCTGGTCTGTTCTTTTCGTTTTTCGCTAAATCCTCGCCCCCACCCGACTACCTAGCATTTTTGTCGCTGTGTTGTTATGGTTGTCGTGTCTGTCGTCCGTCGTCCTGGCTGTTATAACGTGTGTTGCTTTGCTTTTCTTGTAACATGGGATAAGAGATCTGGTGACAGATGGTCGTCAACAACGATTGCTTCTTGAGAGGGGACTATTTGGTAAGAAGAAGAAGAAGAAGAAAAGGAAGATATGCTGAGATGAGTGAGAGGGAGTGGGAGCGTGAGAGAAAGCTTGTAGCGAGAGACAGAAAGATATTGAGGGGGAAGGGAAAGAGGGGAGAGAGAGGGTGGGGAAAGAAAGTGTAAGGAAGAAAAGAGATTGTATGAGAGAAGACCTGAAGCTTATAGAAAATGGTTTTACGGATGGACCTCACTATACGCGGAATATTTGGTAAGAAAAAGAAATATATTTGCAGATGAATGAAAGGGGTTGAGAGCGAGAGAGTGTCGAGTGCGAGAGAAGTGGCTAGAGCGAGAGAGAGAGGGGGGAGAGAAAGAGAATGGAGGACGGAAGAGAGTATGGGGAAAAAAGAGTAAAATGTGAGAGAAGGCCTGCAGTTTATAAAAATGGTTTTACGGATGGACTTCACTATCCGCGGAATATTTGGTACGAGAAAATGAATGAATGAATGAGAGAGGGAGAGAGAGAGAGGAGGAGAGAAAGAGAGAGAGAGAGGAAAAAGAGAGAAAGAGAGATATAGAGGAGAAAGAGAAGGGTCGTGGGAAGAAAGTAAGGAAAAAAAAGACTGTATGAGAGAAGACCCGCAGCTTATAAAAAAGTTTTACTGATGGGCCTCAGTATCCGCGGAATATTTGCTAAGAAAAAGAAAGACATTTGTAAAAATTTGTGGATAAATAGAAAAGATATTGGCCAGATATATATATATATATATATATATATATAGAGAGAGAGAGAGAGAGAGAGAGAGAGAGAGAGAGAAAGAAAGAAAGAAAGAAAAAAAAAAGAGGGAGGAGGAAAGAAGAAAAAACAGAGTAAAATGTCTGCATGAGAGAAGACCTTATAAAAAATATTTTGCTGATCGACTTCCTAATCCGCGGAGTGACCAAATTGTGTTTTCACTTATCCGCGTTTTTCCTAACCCAATCTTAAAACTTAGTGTAAAGTATAAATTTGCCTGCCGGATTGACATAAAGGCTTTCTTACGGTCCATAAACCTTTCATGTGAGGGGTTGCTGCCCTTGGAAAAACGCGATATATTTTACCTCACTCACCGAATCAGAAGTCGAGGGACCCTAAATCAGGTAAAACCAGGTAAATCATCATCATCATCATCATCATCATCATCATCATGTCGAACCGGGAACACACTGACATGCCCATGTGCAAGTTTCCGCAAGAGAACGTCCTTGCTTCTCCAGCACTATACATTATGTACTTATTTCCTAGTTGAGTAACATGATATTACAGGGTGACCCAGAAAAAAACAGAACACAAATTATTTATTTTCCCATTAAACTAACCCTAAACCCCCCTAACCCTAACCCTAACCCTAACCCTCCTAGTTGAGTACATAATATTACAGGGTGGGCCAGAAAAAAACAGAACCCACAAATTTTGTAATAAAACTGTTAATTTTATTTTTTTAAAAGTTTAAGTCCAACAAGGGTTTAGGTTAGGGTTAGGGTTGGGTTAGGATTGGGTTTAGGGTTAGTTTAATGGGAAAATAAATAAATAATTTGGGTTCTGTTTTTTCTGGGTCACTCGTGTTACTCAGCTAGGAAATAACCCATTATGTCTTGTTCGTTTTTTTTTTTTTTGTTTGTTTGATTAGTGCACTGACACGTTGTGCATTGCTTCACTCGGTGCGTGACGTGAAAGCAGCATAGATAAGCGTTCAACCTGGTTAATTTGCGAACTTGTGAGTTCAAAGTGCACCACGGAAAAACCCAAAAACATTTATTGCGAAAATGGTGAAGGCACAGTTGAACACACTTTATTAAATTTTTCCCGAATTGCAAGAACATCGACGATCAGGCAAGGTCAGGTAAGCATAAATCCGTGGATTCCAAGGCCACGCTCAAAACCATTGAGGTAGATCCAGTGAGTAATACTCGGAGAGTATCAGGCGAGCTAGGCGTCTCGCAGAGCAATGTGGTTCGTTACCTTCACAACCTCGGCAAAAGTTTGGGAATATTTTATGCTATATAAGGTGTGCTGGAGATCACAACTATGTGTAAATAGTAGGGTAGAGAGGGCTCTTTTACCTTTGTTAGGCAACTCGTATAAGAGAAAGAAAAACTCTGAATTAAATTCACTTGAGAAATTAACCTTGTGTCGCATCTTACTCACGGGGAAGTTAAAACTAAGATCCGGATTAATGGAGTAAGGTTAGTTGGAATATTCTTGCTCTATAAGGTGTGCTGGAGGCCACAAATTAAATTTACAGACTCTTCGTGGCGCGTTGATTAAATCGACCAATCAACACGCTCGAAAGCGGGTTGGTTAACTATTTTGGAAAAGGATTCGAGATTGTAGATACAATCCACGTTCAAGGCTTTAGCCGACTTCATTGATGGACTTGAATAACTAGTGTCAGAGACAAGCTTGTTGCCACCTTAGATAATTAACAACTGATGATTGACATTGTCTGAATAGAAGACCCCATAAAAAGTGGACAACAAGGATTCTGCCTAATACTGTGGAAGACAAGGATCATAGAATTCAAGATAGACGGACCAACGGAAATGCATTATAGGATACTACACAACACGGATCAAAGTTAATGTCACAAGGGATCCCCACTGTAAAGTGCTCGCACCTGCAGCCTAAAAATGGTAAAAAAAATCTTAACAATCCGGAGCTTCTCAATTATGCCTCATGTTACCAAAATATTACAAAACCTTTGACTCAACCTGTTACATAATTATTGGATCCCTAATACATTTATAATGTATTGTAGAAATCATAATTGCGATTAGTATAGCTGATGGCCTTGAGGGTGAGTGTCAGCGCTTGACCTCGATCTCACCTTGCGTTCTGGGGAGAATCATGAGAACCGGAACCCCATAGAAGGCCCTCTTCCGGTTTGAGGATTCTAAGTAAGTAAGAGTCAGTTAGAACTTAGAAGCCGAGCTAGCAACATGTAAGCCTCATCTGCGCAGATTGTCTGGGTTGGGAATTTGGAATAAAGTAACATCAACGTGAATCGAAGTCTTGTGTTTATTACCTAAAAACTAACAATGACACAGGGCTTCTGATAAGGAATGATCCCCAACAGAAACCAGACACGGAATCCTCAATAGAAGACCAGACGAGACCTTAGAAGATATACCAGACCAAGATAGATGATAGACGATCAGAACCAAAGCCGGCCAGAAGAATAGACGACAGAGTAAGAAGTAAGAAAGGTATATAACGTTATATAGATTTGGTAACGTGAAAAGACCAGTATATAACATATACCTATTTAGTGCCGGTAAAGAAGGCGCTATACAACAAACCTTGTACTGTAGGAAACATTTTTTAATGCTATTGTTGCGCGTACTTTATCTTGGCGCACATAAATGTATCTAGCAGCACGCTGGTTAACCCTGGGGCAGGGTATGGATTTCCACTGGGTTTTGGGGAAACATCTATCCCTCCTGATAAGTGTTCTCTATTATCTTTTGGCTTAATATTTATTAGGGCCTTCTTTTGTTCGGATTGGTTTCTATTTTTATGAGATGAGAAAATAAATCTCCTTTTTTCATGTTGATAGAAGTCAGATGAGGCTTGTAGCTAATAAAAACAAAGGGGAATAAATAGATGAATAAATAAATAAGTATATAGAGGGGAAAGACAAGTAAAAAAAGAAAGAAATAGGATTAATTCTTTAAGTTCGAGCTTAAATGAAACCTTTCGTATCAATGGAAAGTTGCACAAGGTTCTTTTTTTTCTGGGTTGGTGTGGTCTGTTGATAGGATTAAGCTCTCCTTGCTCGGGGTTACAATATTATGTTTGAAAAGAGTCTCTTATTTATTCCTGGGATTCGGTGAGGAAGTATTTTTAGAATTAAACAAATGTATGATTAATTTGGACTTATTTCTGCCTGTTTCTTTTTTTTTCTTTCTTAGATTTTTTTATCCCAAGGATGGATCTGTTAAAGATCTTGTGATTAAAAGCATAAAAAAGATGATGATTGTTTTTGTTCACACACACACACACACACACACACACCACACATATATATATATATATATATATATATATATATATATATATATATATATATATATATATATATATATGCGCGATATTTATATATTTCTGAATATATCACGATATCTTATATATCCTATCACGGAAACATCACGATAGAATCCTATCACGGAAACACTATATATATATATATATATATATATATATATATATATATATATATATATATTAGAATCTATATTTCTCAAAATGGCGCATTTTTGCCGGGTTTTTTGTCTCTAAAGATGTGCTCTTTTCAATGGGATTTGTTTCATTGTTATAATTAAGAAATTCATAGAAAGAAAAAATAACTTTCAGGGTCTATCTTTAAGGGGAAAAAATGAAATAAGTGACAATTTCTAATTTCTTAAAATAAAAGTTTAAAGAAAGTGAAATGTGCTTTCTTGATATCAAATAGGACAACCCATCGTGTTGTAAAGTCAACAGGTTCGATCCTTGCTGGATGTACCATACTTGTGACCTTGCTTCACATATTACCTGTGATAAACGGATTGAGTAAATACCTACTTAGATATATAGTTTATTAATTATCATTTAAGCGTGAATATTTAACTTTCAGGATGCGATTATTATATATATATATATATATATATATATATATATATATATATATATATTTGATAATTTGCTTTTGAAGCATTGTTATGTAAAGTATATTATTTATATTTTTTGAATGCAATTACAAGGCGTATGTCGTATAAAATTCGATAATTATTGAAAATAATCATGACAAGCAAACCCAGCGAATAAAGTGCGCCACATGGAACATTGTACAGCTGTTTCAACTTTAAATTCACATTGACCATCATACTTTCCGGATGTCTACAAAGACGTGGGTCTTGTCGATGGCTTGATGGGAATTCCTGCAAGTAACCCCTATTCGTTTTTACGTTTGGTTAACATAAATCTCCCCTTTTAACAAGTGCGAGAGGTTTCCCGGTTTAACATAAAAATGGACTCGACCAGGCAAAGAGTGCCGATGTCTAAACAGTCGTCAATCAATCTAAATCGTCGCGAAGGTCTTCGCGGGGCTGTTGCTGACTAAGCCGTCCACCAAGTCGTACATTTATCCACACGGTCAGTCGTAACGTGTGATGGGTTGCTTTGATGGCGAGGCGAGGAAGAGGGGGGTGTTTTGATGTCGGGGAGGGTGGATGTTTTGCAAAGCACAAAGAAATCGATCGGTGTTTGTTTCTGTCACGGGTCGGCTACGATAGGGTGGCCTCTGGGGAAATAGAGTTGCGATGATCACGGCCAAGTGAAAGGAAAACGAACGGGTGCAAGGGGAGAAAGGCAACCAGAATAGCTATAATCAAGAAGATTTTTAGAAAGTTCAGAGGTTAAAGAAGAAGAAAAAAAGAAAAGAAACCTTCGACTTACTGAAGCACATTTGGCACAAGGCCAAGATGTCGGAACACAGATTAATCTCTTATAACGAAGAAAGACGCGATAGACATCTCCGTGGAGCAACGGTTAGGCAAGCTAATCCTACAAGCAATTACTTATTGTAAACTGGATGCTCCCTGTCCATAGCCTTGTACCCAACAGTTTTGCTAGAAATGAATGGCTGAAAAATGTAAAGATCTAGGGCACTGGTTCTCAACCTTTTCCTATTCATGGCCCCCTTTTGATTGATAATTGTTATGCCCCCTTCCTACCTGCTTATTTTAAAGGCTCATTTAACAATTTCATGGAACAAATGCACAGTGATATTTCTCCATATAAACTCTATGGCGTTAAACTGTATCTGAGGGTGAGGTTACCATTCTAAAGCTTTATGGTGTGGAGTACTCCTTCATTGCCATTACTTCCATGTCCACTCTGGCCTGAAGTGGTAGTATGTTAGAGCCATATCTATGAGTTAAATAGATCAAGAATTAGTTTTAAAAATGTGTTTAAAAATGAGTTAATAATTGAATTCTAATTGGCTAACGAAATTTACTTCTGCTTCTACCAAAGACACCGTAACACTTGTAAAGATCATAAACAAAATAAGTTCGTCGTCTTTTGCCCCCTCGCCACTGTTCTTTTATACTCGGTCTGGCCGAGACGTCACAACTCTCGTCTCGCCAGCTACGAGACTTGCCACTATAAATCGCCGCCTCAAGGACACTCACGATTTTACCTCCACAACTAGTCGGACTCGTCACATGTTTTTCTTCCGCCCACACGTGAAACATGCCACCCGCTGTCTCTTCGATCGACGGACCGTTGTTGGCTCATCACAGGTTCGTGAGTTTTGCCGTTCGCTCTCGCTACATGAATACTCTACAAAGTGGTAGTACATGTTAGAGTCCCATCTATGGGTTAAATAGATAAACAATGTTTAAAAATGTGTTTTTAAAATTTTTAATACCCAACAAGAATAAATATGACAAAAACATCTTCGGCATAAAATAAACCAATAGTGACCATGCAACAATAGCCAACCAACCAACCAACCATATAAACTCAAAACGTGTTTGAAAAACCAAAACAATAACATGATATTAACTTTTTTTTAGCAAAAATGTTCTACAAATAAAGGTACAGACGAATTTCAAAAAGTTTTTAAAGATTGAAATGTAAAAAAAAAATAAAGTTTATTCTAAATACAAAAAGTTCTGCAAACTCGTTATATAAAAAACACTTGAAAATTATTTGATAATATCTTATTATAATGGAGATTGTGTGTTTGTCTGTCTATAACCGAAACTATATCACTTCACTACTCAAGTTACAATTCCCTTTGTTATTTCCATTACATACTCCACGGTTTTATTTTAACTTAAATCTCAATTATTAATTGTCAAATTCTTAAATACTTATGTAATATTCTCCATGTTTTTATTTTTATTTAAACCTCAATCATTGATAAAATTATTTTATACAGGGTGGCCAAGAAGTCACTGAGGGAACAGATATCATATATTTTTGATTACAGAATTACATAAGATAGGAAATCCATTACACAATATACATAGTTTGCCATAAGGTCATGGGTGTAAGATAGGAAATAGGCACGTTGAGACGTGTTCAAATTTTGGATGATGCTCTTTTCATTTCCCATAGCGCTAATTAGTGACTTCTTGGCCACCCTATATTATCAATATTGTTAGCCTTATCTACATACTAATAATATGCAATTGTATTTATGTATACAACAAAATAGCGGTTTACAATGAAAGCGGGATAATATTGATTTTAATAAATATGTGCTTGGTATTATTGATTTCTAATTGTTTTGTTTTATCTTAGTGAATATGAACAAAATTCCCGGGATAAATCTTAAAAGAAATTCATTAACAAGAGGAAATAACTGTAATTTGATTCTTTACTTCTTATTTTAACTAAATAGTTAAATTAGGAAAATGTAGCAATAAATGAAGGGAGAAATGGGAGAGTTCGTTTCAGTTCTATTTTTGGTTATATTACTCTCTGTTTCAATTTTTCATCTGCATTCTTATTTAGTTTCATTAGTCTTTCTAATTAATATGATATTTTATTACATTAAAATTTAAATACTGGAGCGTGCATATATTTTCTAGTAAAGTTAATACATAAATAGAAAAGCACTATCATTAATTTAATCATTAATCCTTGAGTTTATTAGAACTAAAATATAGAGGGCAACTGTGTTGGGGCACTGTGACATTTTTCAGTTGCCCCTCATACCCAAAATCTTTCTGTGGTCCCATAAAATTTACTGGACACCCTTAGGACCATGTGGTCAATCAATTGTATCTATAATATCAGGATTTGGCATTAAATAACCCATAAAGATTGATATGCCGTTAAACACCAACCAACCTAATATGACTTTAACTTTATTATTGGTTGGATTTTACAGCCTGTCAACACTTATTGGGTTATTTTATGCCTGAGCCGTTTTGTTTTATTCATTCTTATTGGGTAATCAATTTTTTCAAACACAATTTTTTAAACAGATTGTAATACTCATTGTTTTTTTTTATCTATTTAACCCATAGATAGGACCCTAATAGTACTACCACTCTAGTTTTTTTTTTTGTTGTTTTTTTTGCTTAGTGTGACATATAACCCCCAGATTACGATTATTGCTGTTATAAAATGGTCACCCATCTTAGTTCCGTGTAGGCTTAACATCAATGATCTCGTGGGAACCGGTGATTTATGCGAGATTTTGCGAGATTTGACCGTAAGTCTGGTCTTAAATTATACATGATTATATACGAAATTTACTTATCTATTTTAAAGTCTTCTTTTTTTCTTCTTCTTTTTCTATTGTAGGTTTCCGAGGCTAAAGGATGGTGCTAACCGGACGGACGTAAAGGAAGAAATTATTTTGGACATATTCCATGACTCTTGATGGTATAAGGAAAGTAGACATCCAAGGAGTATTCGCGCCAAAATCTACCTACTTTGTCCACCTTCACCCCCAACCCTTTACCTCAAGTGCTCTTTCCTGCTATTTCCCATTCATTGGTAACCAAATTCTCCCAGCCTGTTAATTCGTCTCGACTTCCTCGAAGACTTACGCAGTTCCTTGACTATTCTTCGACGATGCTTACAACAGGAATTGGCCGTTCTCTTATTTGCTTAACTCCTTTTTCTGAAATTGTTTCGAATTGGGTGAACATCCGCATCTTTTATTTATTATTCTCCTCTTTTTTTTTTTTGTCTTTTTCCCTTCACCATTCAATTATTCACCCCTTCTTTCTTTCTTTCTTTCTTTCTTTCTTTCTTTCTTTTCTTTGTTCAAGTCTTTCTTTCTTTCTTTCTTTCCCAATCAATTCTTGTCCTTCAGAATTGAATTATTTCGTTACCTTTCTTTCTTGAGTATTCAATTCTTTCTTTATTTCTTTCTTTCTTGAGTATTCAATTCTTTCTTTCTTTCTTTTTTTTCTTTTGTTTCGTTCTTCACCATCCATTTCCATTTTTTTTCTTTCTTCAATTCGTTCTTTTTTTCGTTCTAAATCAATTATTTTCTTTCCTTTTAACCATTTACTTTTTTCTTTCTTTTTTTCTTTTGCCTTTCTTTTCACCCTCTTTCTTTCTTTCTTTCTTTCTTTCTTTTTTTATTTCTTTCTTTTGTCCTTTCATTCTTTCTTTCTTTCTTTCTTTTCTTTTCAATCAATTCTTTCTTTTCTTTCTTCTCATTTAATTCATTTTTCTTCTTCTTCCTTCTTTCCTTTCTTTCTTTACAGTTTTTAGTAGCCGCTTCTATTCCATATATTTTATCACTTCCTTTTGACAAATATCTTCTTCTTCTTCTTCTTCTTCTTCTTTTATTATTATTATTATTATTATTATTATTATTATTATTATTTTATGCCATCATTTTTTGATGAGTATCAGTAGAATTCAAGTGACATCAAGTCTCCTCAATACTCCAGAACCCTCCAAAGTATTGTTGCTGATCCTAGTAATGATGCCGACGAGATTGCTTAGAGCTTTGCTTGTATTTCCTGTTCTCTCAAAACTTTGTTATGATCTTTTGGGTTGTCCCAAGGGCGTCACTAATGAGGGGCACAAATGTCACCTTCATGTTCGTCAATATTGTCAGTTCTCCCGCAAGGTCACCACATTATTTCCACATTCTTTCTTTTTTTATCTATGGTTTTCCTCTACAACTTCTTCCCTAGTTTCCCTTCCGCTATATCCCCCTTTTTTCTTCTTTTTCTACATCACCTTTCCTAGATCTTCCCTTTCCTCAACTTTGAAATTTCCACTTCATAACTCTTCTTCTTCTTCTTCTTCTTCTTCTTCTTCTTCTTCTTCTTCTTCTTTTAATATTTCCACTTCCTTCCTTTCTTCTTCTTCTTCTTCTTCTTCTTCTTCTTTTTAATATTTCCACTTCCTTCCTTTCTTCTTCTCTTCTTCTTCTTCTTCTTCTTCTTCTTCTTTTGGAAATTTCCACTTCATCATTTTCATTCTAGTTCCTCCCCCTCCTTTGCTTATTTGAAATTTCCACTTCCCTCTTCTTCTTCTTCTTCTTCTTCTTCTTCTTCTTCTTCTTCTTCTTCTTCTTCTTCTTTGTGTGAAATTTCCGGTTCATCCATTTTCATTCTAGCTCCTCCCCCTCCTTTGCTTATTTGAAATTTCCACTTCCTCCTTCTTCTTCTTGTTCTTCTTGTTCTTCTTCTTGTTCTTCTTGTTCTTGTTCTTGTTCTTGTTCTTCTTCTTCTTCTTCTTATTATTATTATTATTATTATTATTGCTCCCCTTTTGATTTAAAAAAAATATCTGGCTTATTGCCTTCCGTTATTTTTTCTTCCTCCCTCTTCCCCACGTCTTTTTTATCAACAACAGCAACAACAATATTAATTCCTCAAACACTCCTACCTCTGTTCTGCTTCGCTGCCAAACAAAATGTTCGTTTGCACACAGCCACCACCAGGCGGCGCATCTTCCGACTTCGGTTTTTCCAGTTCGGACAGAAGTCACAGCTGGTTCGAAAAAGTCAATTTCACAATCTAATCTCCCTCGTAAACAGTTTTGTTTTGACTATCGGCCTCAAAGGGTGGTGGTATTTACCCAATCGCTCTCAGTTGATAGAGCCACCACCCCGAAATCGCAAGGTCCCGGGTTCGACACCAGTTCCCATCAACTCAGCGTATAAGTAACATAGATTGGGTAATCTGATCTGTATGTTAAAGTGGGGAGATGACGGTAGCTGTGGCGCTCCACCTCAGTAAAAAAGTAATAATCTTGCTCTAGCGCTAGCTAAAAGGGGATAGCCTCTCTCGCTGTCCGACTGATATTAACAATAGGCCAAATTATTTACCCAATCAGTTTGCCACAGGTAGGATGTGAAAGAAGGTTACAGGTATAAAACATCAAATGAGGATCGAACTCGCTTTTCAGTAATAATAGATCTGCAAGACTGACTTGCTAACCATTACACCACGACGAGATGCCTTAGGTTTTACCTAACCAGTTCGCCACGAGTAGGATGTAACACAAGGTTGCAAGTATTGTCACCCAGTGAGCACTAAAGTCGCTATTTAGTAGTAATGGAACTGCGAGACTGATTTGCTAACCATTTCTCCATGGGTAAATTTCAAGGACCCTACCACCACTTGGAAGGTTGGTGCAACATAATCTTCCGACCTTATCCTTGTGGTTAATACTGTTCTAAAATATGTTTGGCTATCATAAATATATTTTCTTATTCAGTCTTGATGCTACAAATTATAAAGCCTTTATTGATAGTATCAAAACTTGTGCGAAATAATTCAACTGATCAAATCCCCTATTTTCTGAGACATCTTCAGTTTCAAAATTTGAATCATTGCTGTTACTGAGCTCTTCGTCATAACTGAGATCTTCAAGAGAAGGAGGTTGAAAAAAAAGCCCACTGAGATTTCAGCTGAATGAAGCACTGGGCGTATAGCTGATAGTAAACTGGGATGCTCAATTTCACATTTGTTTTTCTTGTTATATGTTCAGTCTTCCATTAAAGTATAAATGGTTTGATTCCGTTTGCTGCAAACAGAACTGGTGTTACACAATTCATGGATAGTCAATGAATTATGTACGTGTTGTACCGGCCGTTCCTACAGTGGAGAACATGCACCGGTTCTCACTATAAATAGTGAGACACCGAGTGGAAAGGAGCACTGTTCCCGTTAACGACAAGCTAGTCGTACATGTACCATTAATTGTAAATACACTTGTCTTATTTTACCCCATCTCGACTTGACTTCTTTTTACTGTTGGGACTAACATCACAACAGTACGTACATGTAGTAAGTTATTTTGAATCGGGGTTCGTTAGATTCAGAATAACGGGGTTCCAGGGGAAAGTTACCTCGACGGTTATTGACGGGTAATAACATTTTTACTTGACCCCTTGGAAAGCCTGTTTTCGAAAAAGTTTCTAAGATTTGTTTATTTCGCACGGAGACTTTCAAAATAGCTGCCGGCTTGGTTCAAAGTGAAAGTCAAGGGAGGTTACTCCAAATGCCTTATGTGTTAGGAATTTTGACAACCAAATGTAAAATTACCCTCAGTGAGCCAAGTTGTCATCATGAGCAAATACCCTTATATTTCATAATCTCATGGAAGCCATCAACCCATCTATTCTTCCTCTAACTACACTTAAATAGTAGGGCAGACTGGGTTATTTAGCCTTAGTAAGACAGGTAAATTCTGAATTCAAAACTAGGAATCGTGAAGCTAGTAAAAAAAATCGTACTTGCTTCGAAATGGCAGTACCATCACAGATTTAATGCAGATGCAGTTAGAGTTTTGGGTTAGGGGTTAGTTTTAGGGGTTAATTTTATAATTAAAAAAAATCTAAAAATCGTCTGTTAAAACAACCGGATATTGACGGTGTAAATGAAAAACATGTCCTTTCTTAATCAAGATCAAAAAGGGGTGCCTAAAGGTCATATGGTCAAATGAAATCGACTATTCCTATCCATATAAGTAATTGGTTGGTTCGTTTGTTGGTTGGTTGGTTGGTTGGTTGGATTTTAAGGCGCGTCAAACTTAGAGTAAATTATGCCGAACACGTTTTTATTTTATTTTATGTATTCTTTTTGAGTATTTAATCATTTCAAAAGTCTACTTTTTAACACATTTAAAAAAACAAACATTTTTGATCAATTTCACCCATAGATAGAACCCTCAGAGGTACTATCACTCCGGGTCAGAGTGGCGATAATGAGGTACTCCACATTCACCAAAGTTTCAGGATTGGAACTTCACCACTAGATTCAGTTTAACATCATACCCAGAACACACAAATGATTGGCATATTTTTGTAGGGATAGTATTCCTATTTAATACTAATAATTATATTGTTTCAAGAAAGTTTTCAATTTCATAATAGAAATGTGACTGCACAGTTTTAAGTAAATAATAATAATCTTTTCACTAACGTTAGACCAAGAAGATTATTTTAACATCTGAGGTGGAGCGCCACACCTACTATCAGCTCCTCACTTTACCACACATATCTCTGTGCTACTCATACGCTGAGTTGGCGAGGGCCGGTATCGAACCAAGAACCTTGTGATTCTTAGCCGAACACTCTACCGAATGAGCTAAACCGTCCCGTCATAAGTAACAATTCTTAATACAAATAATTTACAATTATATATCAACTATTCTTATCTAATATTCCTACTCATTCTTCGGTAATCATGAACTTTTGTTTAGTAAATTAGGGTGTCACAGAAAATAACAGAACCCACAAATTTTGTAATGAAACTGTTAATTTTCCAATTAAACAAATAAATTAGGGTTTAGAGTTAGAGTTAGGGTTAGGGTTGGGGTTTAGGGTTTAGGGTTAGTTTAATGAGAAAATAATTTGGGTTCTGAAAAAACAGAACACAAATTATTTATTTATTTTTCATGTTCTGTTTTTTTCTGGGACACCCTACTTTACTAAACAAAAGTTCATAATTACCATTTCTTCTTCTTCTTCTTCTTCTTCTTCTTCTTCTTCTTCTTCTTCTTCTTCTTCTTCTTCTTCTTCTTCTTCTTCTTTCCGTTTCGTTTCTTTTTTCAGTTTTTCTGTATCCACCACATTGTCATCTTCCAACTCCTCCCCCACTTGCTCCTATTACTTCTTTTCTTCTTCTTCTTCTATTTTTTTTCACATTTCATTTTGTTTAGTCTGTCTGTCTGTCTGTCTGTCTGTCTTCTTCTTCTTGTTCTTGTTCTTGTTCTTCTTCTTCTTTTTTCCCCTCTCTATTTTCTTTTCTCGTTTTCCCGTGATCACATTTTCTTCCCAAACTTCTTTCTACCCATAGTTGCACTTTCAGTTTTCGTTAGCTCTCTGACGAGAGAAGAGCCCTAAAGGAGAACCCAGCTGCCATCATCACTGTCCTCCTCCTCATCATCTCTTCACATCACCACCTCTACCATCACACAGCCTCTCTTTTTTTTATTCCACCTCCCCCACCACCACTCAAATTCTTCAAATCTCTCCCACGTCTTTTCTGTTGGCTTTCTTTAGCCAATTTCGCGCGTCTCCCGATCGAGTTGACATCGCTTATGCCCAGTCCAAAGTTTATCTCCCTGTCTCGCTCCTGATTCGGGTCTCCGTGGATTTGGAACCGGGACAGATCTTAACAGCTGTTGAGAGGATTCAAGGAAGGGGGGAGAGGAAAGCCGTAGCGAATAAATGAGACATGGGAAAGAAAGGGAGGTAAAATCTGAAGTGGGTTGAAAAGGAGATAAAAAGAGAGAAAGGAGGAGTTTAAAAGAAGAGTGGGAAACAGGAAGTGAAAAGAGGCGGGAAAAATAAAGAGAGAAGAGAAGAAGAAGAAGAAGAAGAAGAAGAAGAAAAGAAGAAGAAGAGAAAGATGGAAAAGGGTCGAAAGAAAGAAAGAGGAGAAATGAAAAAGGGACAACACAAAGAGGACGGGAAGAAAGATAAAAAAAGAAAAAAATTGAGTGAAAGAAAGAAAGAAAGAAAGAGGGTGGATGAAAAAGAACGAACGAACGAACGAAAGAAAGAAAGAAAGAAAGAAGAAAGAATTAAAGAGGAACGAAAGAAAGAGAGAGCAAATAAGATGAAAAAGAAAGAAAAAAGGTGAAAGGAAGAAAGAAGAAAAAGAAAGAAAGAAAGAAAGAAAAGAGACAGAAAGAAAGACAAAAAAAGAAAAAATGAGAGAAAGAAAGAAAGAAAGAAAGAAAGGAAGAAAGAATGAAAGAAGAGTGTGAATGAACAAAAGGACAGAAAGAAAAGCAGAAGGAAAGAAAAAATATTTGAAAAAGAAACGAAGTGATAATATGAAAGGGAAAGAAATGCGCATAAAGAAAGAGAAGTCGAATAAAAAGACTGAAGAGAAATAAAGTAGATTAGAAATAAAACGAAGAGAAATTGTCGAAGATGAAGAAGTTGATAGAGATGAGGAAAATGAGGTATTAACAGACTGAGATAGACAGACAGACAGACCGACATATTGATTGATAGATTTGAACAGACTGAGACACATATATAATCTATCCATCAAGAGAGAGAGAGAGAGAGAAAGAGAGAGGGAGAGAGAGGGAGAGAGAGACCGGGAGAGAGAGAGATTAACGGACTGAGAGACAAACATAAAGCAAACAATATGAAAGATCTGTTTGAAAATGTCAACATGGAGGATATTCTCTCTTTTTTCAGGGAAATAAAATTATACCATAAAATATAGACAAGAAACAAATCAATACCATACAACATAATCCCCAATAATGCTAACACATTGTTAAAACCAATTACTAAAGAGTATAAATATAGATACACGATATGTATAATTTCCTAACCGTTAGGCATGACATATCCCCGTCGGGTTTATATGCCGTTAAAATCAAATCAAATAAACAAACAAACAAACAAACACACATAAATACAAACAGACTGACATACATGCATAGATGGATATGAAAAGACTGAAATAGATAGATAGATAGATAGACAGATAGATGGATAGACAGATAGATAGACAGATATATAATATATATAGATATAGATAGATAGATATGTTATTGAGAGCAATAGACATTAAATTTCAATATGAGTTTTAAACATGAAAGATTTTCCACCCAGTTCTTCATACGTTCAACTTGACCCCTGTCAAAGATGACAAACACACATACACACACGATTTGCACTTCTCAGCCACCAAATGCTTTATGCCAAACATCTGTTCAAGCCTGGAGCACTCTGTTTTCTTCCCTACCATTTTGAATAGCCTCAAAACAGTTATTTCTATGAGAGTAAAATAATCATAGATATAAACCAATTCAAAGTTTAGATTAGAAAAAAAAAATGAAAAAAATGTATTTTGATTAGTTCAAAAATATTCCGTTTATTTACTGAAATAACCTCATATATATATATATATATATATATATATATATATATATATATATATATATATACTAGCAAATGTATGCACCTCCGGGTGCAAGTATTTAAGTTTTGATATAATAAAATATCATATTAAATTAGAAAGCTAATGAAACTGAATAAGAATGTAGATAAAAAGATTTGGAACAGAGGGTATGATTGATAAATAGAACAACTTTGAAACTATCCATCATTTTCCCTTACTCCCGTCTTTCAGTGTTAAATTTTCCTAATTCAACTGTTTAGTTAAAATAGGAAGTAAAGAATAATATTAGTTATTTCTTCTTGTTAAGGGATTTCTTTAAGATTTATCTCCGAGATTTTTGCTCATATTCATTAAGAAAAAAACAAAACAATTAGAAATCAATAATACCAAGCGCATATTTAATAAAATTAAACTTTTAATATCAATATGCAAATTAGCTTTCCTTCACACTGTAACCCGCTTTTTGTTGCATATATAAATACAATTGCATGTTATTAGAATGTAGATAAAGTCAAAAGTATTAATAAGTATAAACAATTTATCAATAACTGAGGTTTAAAAAAAATAAATTCATGGTGAATGTGACGTCAATAACTAAGGGAATTGTGACTTGAGTAGTGATTTAGTTTCGGCTTCAGACAGACAAACACACAATCTCCATTATAATAAGATATATATATATATATATATATATATCAATAAGATGATCATAAAGTGATACGACAAATAGGAGTATTTCTTTATGTTGTTTATTTTTCTCAACAAGTTTCGACCTTAGGTTATTGTCAGGAGAAAATTTACTGTTAAAGAAATTGTTTTTAGAGGCTTTTAAAAAATTAAAAGAATTTTTTAAGTGTTTGACAGGCCACTATTATCCGGGCAGAGAAATGTATTAGAAGTGGTGAGTCCATTTCTTCAGTGAAATATCTTTTTCTTTGTTTAATTCGTTTGAAACGTCCTTATATATGTGAGAAACGTTTATATATATATATATATATATATATATATATATATATAGTTTTTATGAGTATCATCACCTCAGCTAAATAATAGACCATAGTGTTTTTTATTATAAAAAAACAAGGGGAATAAAAAGGACATGCTACACAGAAAATATCCAATGTGAAAGAGAGAAAGGAAAACTAAAAGTGAGCAGGGGAAGGATAGAGAGAGGGGGTAAGCATCATCAAGCGATAACACTAACCTGCATGAAACATAATGAAAAGATAAAAAAAAGGTAAGAAATAAAAAAAGTGAAAGAGTTAAATAAAGATTCTAATAATTTTTACATAATGAACTATTTAGCAATAGCTCTTAAGTAACGTTGTAATAATTAAATAATCATACTGTGGTATATCCTCATAAAAAAATATATATATATATATATATATATATATATATATATATATATATATATATATATATCCGTTTTTCGGAGTTGTCCTCAGTTTCTTGACGAAGGGAGCTCATCATAATCCCGAAAATTCACCACTACTACTAAATAAATGGAAAAAGAAGAAAAAAACGAGTTTTCTGATATTTATTCCCAGATGAATATATTACGATACATTGTTATAATATAGCACTTTAATGCTTCACAAGAACGCCCAAACCTGATATATTGTACTTCCGAAAAACTGATACAGATACAAAAATATATCTCAAATAGATATACTCACGAGAAGCATACGGAAACTCATAATCAACATCATATATATATATATATATATATATATATATATATATATAATATATATATATATGTCTGTGTGTGTGTGTGTGTGTGTGTGTGAAGAAAAGGAAGTGAATCCGATGGTATGTAGTATATTAAACAATTGAAAAAAACACAGGTTTGAATAAGTTGAGTGGTATGTTTATTATCCGACGCTGCAGTGTTTTGATCTATTAATTAGATCATATTCAGGGCATTTGTCATTTTATCACCTTCTATTTACCAACAAATGCCCTGAAGATGATCTAATTAATAGATCGAAACACTGCAGTGTCGGCCAATAAACTTATCACTCAACTTATTTAAACTTGTGTTTTTTCAATTTTCTTAATATACTACATATATATATATATATATATATATATATATATATATATATATATGAAAAAACAAAGGATGTTTACAAATGCACACATGTGCAAGCCCATGCATTTGTAAGCATCCTTTGTTTTTTTCAATATATCATATTCACACAGTTCCATTTATTTCACACACACACACACACATATATATATATATATATATATATATATAGAGAGAGAGAGAGAGAGAGAGAGAGAGAGAGAGAGAGATAGAGAGAAGATAGATTTTAGGGTCACAACGATTCATTATAGACCCTGGACAAACTCATGACAACGACAGAAAATGAAAAAAGGTTATCTCTGAAACCTGTAAAAAATAAGTAAGGGCTGGGTGTGTGGATGATGTTCTTTTCCTACCGGAAGTAATGTGACCTTGTACAAGATGGGAAACGCCATCTAGATATGTCCATACGTGTCTCCTGTCGGAAGGACTCATAGGGGACGAGTTACACGGCCTTGCTTATTAGTTTGATACGTCTCTCTGTGTTTCCTAATTTTAAGCTTTCGGTTCAGCCTCGTCGAACCCTAGTTACCCCTCACACCACCCCAGGGCTTTGAAGCTGACTTTGACCAACCCCACAACACTCCGGCTCTTCACACAGTGAGGCCCCTTTCCTTTCCCCATCTTTACCTCCTCGTTCGTTTCACATTGGGATTATTCGAAATTTAATTACACCATGAGATCGAGAGAGAGAAGGGGGAGAGAGTGAGTGAGAGAGACAGAGACAGAGACAGTGAGGAGAAAAAAGTTATGGGTTGGTAACTTGTTTTATACCAGATGCTTTTTTTCAAGTTCTGAAGGAGGAGGTAAAATTTGGGTATTTTCGCAGTGGGGTGGGGAGTACTCTTTTTCTCCCTATAGTTCGGCTACAACCGATCTAATTTTCGTCTCAAACTTATATAATCATCGTTCAGTTTATCACATCTATAGTATGCTGTCTTGGAGGCGCGTGGTCTAATGGTTAGAGTCATAGGAAATGGACTCGTCAACCCGAGTTCAATTCCTGGACGTAGCTGTTTGCATTTCACATGGCGCTAATATCATTGGGAAAGGTATGAATCCAGTTCTCCCTCCAGCTTTGGGTAAATAGCAGGGCGGACTGGGCTCTTTAACCATGGCTAGGTAACCAGTCTAGGAGAAGGAAAACTCTGAATTCAAAACCTGTTAAACTCCGCTTAAGAAATTGACCTTGGGTCGCATCCTGCTCGTGCGGAGGGGTTGGTATATATATATATATATATATATATATATATATATATTATGCTGTCTTTATTTTGTAGATTAGCAAAAATATGCACCCTCTGGGTGCAAGTATTTAAGTTTTTATGTAATGAAATATATTAAATTAGGGAGACTAATGAAACTAAATAAGAATGCATATAAAATGATTTGAAACAGAGGAGGTATAAGCAAAAATAGAACAAATTTGAAACTAACTCTTCCATCATTTTTCCATCACTCCCGTCTTTCATTGCTAGATTTCCCTAATTTAACTATTTAGATAAATTAGGAAGTAAAGAATAAAATTACTGTTATTTCTTCTTGTTAATGGATTTCTTTTTAAATTTATATCCGAGATTTTTGCTCATATTCATCAAAATAAAATCAGACAATTAGATATCAATAATACAAAGAACATATTTATTAAAATCAAATTTCTAATAATAACATGTAAATTAGCCTTCCTGTTCACACTGTAAACCACTATTTTGTTGTACATATAAATACAATTGCATGTTATTAGCATACAGACATCGTCAACAGTATTATATATATATGTAGGCAACTCATAAGTGACGTTCTCCTGTGGAAGCCAACACATGGACATGCAAGCGTGGGGTGCCTGCAAGGACCTACATTGACCAGCTATGCGAAGATACTGGTTGCTCTGTTTGTGCCAAACTGTCATATATGAATAAAATGTTACTTCCGACACTGATTGCCAGAGAATGAAAATGGCTGACCTCCATCTGATATAAATAAAGGTACTATACTGCTTGGATTAGAAGGTTTTACAATTATAGATTGGCCCGGTGCACATTGTGTGTTCCGAGCAACTCCCTATTTTTCTTAAAATATATATACAGTATTAATAATGTAAAACAATTTTGTTAATAATTGGGGTTTAAATAAAAATAAAACCATGGTGAATGTGACGTAAATAACTAAAATAATTGTTACTTGAGTAGTAATTTAGTTTCGGTTACAGACAGAAAAACACACAATCTCCTTTTTAAATAGATTTATATATTTCGATAATGCAGAAAAAAATGGCTCATCTTAACGAGAGTTTTGTTTGCGAAAAAGGTTACATTTTAAAGAATAGAAAAGCGAATTAATATTAACATTACGGTGGATATTCCGCATTTCATAAAATAATCTTTTTTTTTTTAAAATGAACCAAAATCGTTAATCTCTTTATAGACTGATTATTATTCGTTTAGTGGTC
>CM042147.1:79397484-79409984 GCA_023376005.1 Doryteuthis pealeii | reverse complement strand
GATTTTTTGTACGTTTTGACACACCTTGAATTCTGAAGAAAAATGAACGTTTCATTCATTGTTCATTTTTATCTTGTTAAATACAGCTTCAAACCCGGCACTTTTATGACACACCTTGAAAAAAAATGAACGTTCCATTCAATGTTAATTTCCATCTTGGTAGATACAGCTTCAATCTCAATACTTTTTATGGCACACCTTGGCACACACACACACACACACACACACACACACACACACACACACACACATATATATATATATATATATATATATATATATATATATATATTCTAGTTGACCATTCAGTTTTTAATATTCATATATTTATTCATTTAGTTCTATTTACAGACAACCTTTATACGTTTACTGACCTATGAATCCCAGAGTATTTAAATTTGAACATTTATTCATTCATTTTTTATTTTAATCGTCAAATACGTTTATATATATATATATATGATAAAGAAAAAGGCTTAAAAATTGTCCATTTTGAAGTTATATATCTATTTCTGCCATATGTATCTGTGTATATCTATGAATTTCATCAGACCGTGAACTTTATTGAAAATGGTACACAGATAATTCATAAGGCTTTATATTTTTTCTGGTGACCCCTTTATATCGATGCTATCATATATATATATATATATAATATATATATATATATATATATATATATAATAATCAGTAACTAGGCCATGGAGACCTCCCAATAACACTGTAGTATAGAGCACGTTTTCAGCCAGAAATTTATTAAACAAGATTTGAACTTGTATCGGCGATTACATATCTTACAACAATAACCGTTTCATGAGTGCGTCTCTGTTGCGGTTTCTGATTAAATAAATTAATGGCATTACTTTCAGAGCGCTTCTCTTCACTGGATGCCAGATACTTGCGACCCTGTGTCACATCCTACCCGTAGAGATTAGGTTGGGTAACTACCTACTTCGGAGCGCTTCATATCTATGAGATTTGTAGTTTTTTGCGGGGTTTGCCTATTTTACTATATCGACGTATACACAAAACTCTCCGGTGTGTTTTTTTTAGTTCATTTTTATGGGGACCAGCCGTAAAAGATTAAGTCTGCAGACTTTACATTTGGAATAAAGGAAGTTTTTTTTTTTTCGAATGAATAAAAAAAAATTCGTTTTGTGTTTCATTTTTTCTTTTCTTCATACGTTCCAATTTCACATTTTTTTTAATGAATTTGGCAAAAGTATTTTGAGCCAATGGCAACATGAATAATGTGAGAAAATTGACACACTTCATCATTTAAGTAATTGGCGTTGCTATGGTTTCGGAGAATGTCGACGGGAATTAAAAGAGAGAAAAATAAGAAAAGAAAAGAGAAAGGCGGATAGATGCTAGATTGCCCAAAATTTACGAAACCTCTTTGTGTATATAGTTTCGCACAAGTATCTGGTAGCTATCGATGACAAATCAACCGACAATGACACATTAATACTCTCTAACACTATTCCTGGTATTTGTGCCATAGGCATTAATATGTTCACACCAGATGCCAGGTGTTAATCACTCAACTCTCCACCATTTTTCTGAGCTGCCACGCAGATATAAGCAGTGCTGTGGTCTGTATCGTACTAACCATTCTAGTCTTATTTTATTGTTTCGGGGAGTGATTCTAACGATTTTATCTTTTTCAGGTTCTGTCGAGGTTCTGTTGTGTGTGTGTGTGTGTGTGTGTGTGTGTGTGTTCATACATATATATATATATATATATATTATATATATATATATATATATATATATATATATTATAATGTATTAATTTGAAAGCAATTACAATGCAAGTAAAAAAATTTAAAAAAAGAAAAAAGATGTTATTTTTTGTCTTATCGATTTCAAAGTAAAACTTTATCTTCAGAGACGATTTTCGGAAATGGACGCGTTTTTTTTTGTTTTTTTTTTTCGTTATTTTTTTATGTTATAAACACGCGTTTCGTGTGTTCTTTTTTTTTTTTTAAACGTCACGCGCAAAGCCGTGATGGACATTTAGCTGTTCATTCAAATTTCAATTTTATTATTTTCATCTATTTATATGTTTATGTAATATTCATTTGATATATGTATAATGAAATGTAAATACTATGTACTATATACTGAGAGGAACGTGTATTTTAATTAATTATGTATTCAGTGTTTAGCTCTAATCTATTGTTTATACTAGGACCTAATTTGGCTATTAATAAACTTTCTCTAATTCTGAGATTACCAATGTTTCGTATTGCTGTCTCTATCTTAACGGAAAAACTATTGTCTTTATCTTCAGAGACGATTTTCGGAAATGGACGCGTTTTTTTTTGTTTTTTTTGTCGTTATTTTTTTTTAATGTTATAAACTCGCGTCTCGTGGTGTCCTTTTTAAAAAAACACCACGCGGAAGGTCGTGACAGTCGTAATAGCCGTTGTTCATTCAATTTCAATTTTTATTATTTTCATCTATTCATATATTTATGTATTTATGTATTATTTATTTTTTATTTATTTGATATATGTATATATAGTAAAATATACATATATATAAACGCGTCCATTTCCGAAAATCGTCTCTGAAGATAAAGTTTACTTTGAAATCGATAAGACAAAAAAAGATATTTTTGTTTTTTTATTTTTTATGTGGATTGTATTGGCCTTCAAATCATTAATATATAATAACATAATTACAATGCAATTCAAAGCAAATTACCAATTACTTATATATAATTATATATATATATATATATATTATATATATATGTGTGTGTGTGTGTGTGTGTGTGTGCGCGCGCATGTGTGTGTGCATATATATATGCGTGTGTGTGTGCATGTATATATATGTGTGTGTGTATATATATTGCATTTCACATAGTATTAATACCCTTGGGAAAGGTCCGTATCTAACTACTCTCCCTCCAGCTATGGGTAAATAATAGACCAGACTGGGATCTTTAACTTTGGCTAGGTAACCTGTTTAACAGAGAGAAAACTCTGAATTAAAACCTCTTAAACTTGAGAAATTGACCTTGTGTTACATCCTGCTCGTGCAGTGGAGTTGGTAAATAATTGACTATATATATATATATATATATATATATATATATTACTGACAAGGTCCAGGTATTCACCCAGTGTTTTTCTACTTTATTTTTTCTTTTTGCTTCCTGGGTTGCCAGAAAATGATGTCCACTAGTTGGCAAGATGGTTTCCCTCTAAACTAAGTGTGGTTCTCTGGCCTAGATTGAGTGATCCGGTTTTGTTTTGTTTTTGTTTTATTTGTTTTTTTTTTTTATCTAAAGCTCCTATAGGATTTTTGTACATCTTATTTCTAGAATATATTCTTCTTATTTATATATTAATACGCGTATTCTTTAAAAGCACGACCGTTCTCATCTTGCAACCCACTCTGGTTAAAAATGAGATCATCCAAATCGTCCGAGATAGAATGCAAAAATGTAAATCCTGATAATGTTTTTCTATATTTTCTATCTCTTTCATAAATTGCATAAAAAGAGAAAAGAAAAATTATCTCCTTTTCTTTCTCTTTTTAGCTCTTTTCCTGACTTCCTTTGTGTTGACTTTTTTCTTTTGAGAAGCAGCTTTTCCTTTTATATATTTTAACAGTGTTCTCTTTTCATAAATTTCCGTCCCTTTTTGTCTTTTTTCTTTCTTTCCTCGACTCGCTCGATTTCTTCTTTCTTTTTTCTTTCTTTTCTCTCTCTCTTCTCTTTCTCTTCTCTTTCTCTTCTTCTCTCTCTCTCTCTCTCTCTCTCTTCCATAAATTCACTCTATTTGTTCTTTCTTTCTATTTTTCTTATTATCTCGACTCAGTTCTTTCTTCTTTCTTACTTTCTTTTTTTCTTTCTCTTCCATCATTCCCTCATTTTTTCTTTCTAAAGGCTTTCTTTCTTTCTTTCTTTTTTCGCAAATTCCATCTCTTCTTCTTTTTCTTCTTTCTTTCTTTCTTTCTCTCATTTTCCTCTTTCTTTCTATTTTTTCTTTTTTACTTTCGTCTCCTCTTTCTTTCTTTTCTTTCTTTCTTTCTTTCTTTTCTCTTCCATCAATTCCCTCATTTTTCTTTTTCTATTTTTCTTTTATTACTTTCGTCGAATTTCTCCCATCTCTTCTTTCTTTCTTTTTTCTTTCTTTCTTTTTCTTCTTTCTTGCTTTCTTTCTTTCTCTTCCATCAATTTCTCATTTTTTTTTTTTTTTTCTTTCTTTCTATTTTTCCTAATTTTTTTTCTTCTAATCTCCCTCCATCTCTTTCTCTTTCTTCTCTATTTCCTTTCTTCTTTTTTCTTCCTTATTTTTCTTTCTTCTTTCTTTCTTTCTTAATTTCTCTTCCTTTCGATTCCCTTCATCTCTGTTATTTCTTTCTTTTTTCTCTTTTTTTCTTTCTTTTCTTCTTTTCTTTCTTTTCACTTCCCTCTTTCCTTCTATTTTTTTTCTTCTTATAATCTTCCATCTTCTTTCTTATCTTTCCTTTCTCTTTATCTTTCTTCATTCATCTCCTTGTGTCTTTGTGTCTTTCTTTCTTTTCATCCGCATTTCTCCATTTCTTTCTTCTTTCATTTTTTTCCTTTTTTTCTTTCTCCTTGTTTTCTCTATCTTTCCTTAGTTTCCAGATTTTTTCAGTGTTCCACTTTTTTGTTGATTGTTCTTTTCTTTCTTCTTTTCTTTCTTTCTTCTTTCTTTCTTTCTTTTCTTTCCATCATTCCTTTTATTCCCTTCTTTCTTTCATATTTTTCTTTTTCTTATTTCACTCTCTTCCTTCTTTTTGCAGCTTTTTAGTTTCCCCTTTAATATTTGATCTTAGTTCTTTCTTTTTCTTTCTTTCCTTCTTTTTTCCAGCTTTTTACAGAGTTCCCCTTTTATATTTGATTGTTCTTTCTTTCTTTCTTTCTTCTCTTTTATTTCTTTCTTTCTTTCTTCCTTTTTTTCCTTCTTTCTCTCTTTCTTTCTTTCTTTCCTTTCTTTCTTTCTTTCTTTCTTTCTTCTTCATTCATCCTTTTATTTCCTTCTTAAGATTCACATTCATCATTTCCACTCTTCCCTAATCTTTGTCGTTCCCGCCCTATCCATTTTATTTTGAACAACCTTTCAGGTCCCTAATTGTAATGCTACCCTCGGGACATATCCATATGTCTCTCATAGGCCTACTTTAAACGTGAAGAACTCGTTTTAGGAGCCTAAAACACGAAATCTGAACCTCGCTGTATCGATGAATGGACCGTTACCAGTAGCATCACCCCAGGAGCATCGAGCATTTTGTTGGCATTACTGTGATTTTTCAGAACTTTCGGCTTTAGTCATACGACAGACAAACTGGTAAGAGGGGGGGGGAGAACCCTTCTGACTGTTCGTCGAGAGCAAAGCAAAGACAATAGGCGCCGGGATATTATTGATAAAAGTATATATTCATAAGATAGCATATATATATATATATATATATATATATATATATATATATATATATATATATATATATATATATATAGTGTCAAATTGCAGCTTTAACATATCCGTTGCAGTGGCATTAGTAATTTATCATAGAGTACACTATATATCTTAAATATTTAGCTATAATAATAATAATAGAAGAACAATTACTAATTCAATTATAAGGATAGTGTCCTGATGTGATCGTATAGATCGAAACCATGGTAAACTCGTATCTTTCTACTATAGTACATATATATATATATATATATATATATATATATATATATATATATATATATATATATATAATTTAATATAACAAGCGTGTTGGTAGATCCTTGCGGAGAGAAAAAACCCAGCAGAGAGTTTGATTGTAAAATATACTACCAAACATCAACCAGGAAGAAAAAAAAATTGAAAAAAAAAAAAAAAAGACCAAGATATTCGTACCAACAAAAATAATCTATTGGTACAGTATTTGGCCAAAAGAAAAAACAATTTATATGTATATATATGTATATAATTAAATATATATATATATTCATATACCGCTAGGAGAAGCTGATCTGTAAAAGGTGCTCGATACCTAAGTAGAGCCAAGTCAGATTTTTAGCCCTGAAGAGCTTTATGCGAAACTAATAGTAGGTTCGTCTGACTCAGCAGATTATCTTTATATATATATATATATATATATATATATATTATAATGTTACACAGTAATAACCTACTCGAGTTTCCCCATAAGGATCTTCAGGGTTAAATCCACTGGATTAATCAACGTATTGATTAATTGTAGCCGGTTGGCACGTGTGTATTTAATGAGTGGAAGTGAAATTTTTCCAAAGGATCAAAATATTAGCATTATGAGAAATCCTCTTTATATTATTGCTTTAATGATTTATAAGAATCATGAGGATTCTCTATATTATTATAGTGTTTAGTGCAACTAAATGTGATTTTGCTAATACATACCTAAACTTTTATTATTTTTATTAAATTAATAGAATATGTGTATATAATAAATATACACATAAGCGGGTGAATTTTATCTTTTAAATGGCCTTATTATTAATTAATAATTTACAAATATAAGATATATATATATATATAATATATATATATATATATGTGTGTGTTGTGTGTGTGTGTGTTATATATTATGAAAAAGTGAATGGAAGTATATAATATATATATATATATATATATATATATATATATATATATATATATATATATATATATATAAAATGTTGTTCTGGTTCCAAACGGGAGAAAATGTAATATTTTATTAAAAAAAAAAGAAGAAGGACCGCAAAATGTATCGTTCTCAGAAACATCCAGAATAAGACATTTTTTCTGAGAACGATATATTTTGCGGACCTTCTTCTTTTATATATATATATATATATATATATATATATATATATATATATATATATATAATGGTACTTGTAATTGGAAGTTTATCTCGTTCCGCTTGTGACTCAATTTCCTTGTATATCAAATCAATTTTCACCAGTGAAATAAACTGAAATGCCATTAATCCGTTCCAGCACGCTCTCCAAATAAAACACGCTATTCTTTTTTTTTTCACATCTTTTTAAATAAGAAAAATACAACTGCATTGTATAAAGAAAGACTGTAATGAATTATGTACTGTAATATGTTTTAATGTTTATCTATATATATATAAAGGGCAGGTGTGTATGTAAGTCCAAAGAAAACTACGAAAATAAAATAATTAACGAAAATGTATATATATATATATATATATATATATATATATATATATATATATCTACTCCTCCGCACGAGCAGGAAGTGACACAAGGTCAATTTCTTAAGCGGAGTCTAACAGGTTCGAATTCAGAGTTTTCCTTCTCCTAGACTGGTTGCCTAACCAAGGTTAAAAAGCTCAGCCTGCCCTACTATTTACCCATAGCTGGAGGGAGAGTAGAATTCATACCTTTCTCAAGGGTATTAGCGCTCAGTGAAATGCAATTACCACGTCCAGGATTTGAACTCGGACGACGAGTCCATTTCCTATGACTTTAACCGTTACACCACGCGCTCCCTACAATAATAAAATCTTTATTATTTTTGCACAAAAAGCAAGTTCTGGTGATAGTGAATGTATGTATATATATAATATATATATATATATATATATATATCCTTTTTTCGGCCTTCCTCTTTTTCTTTCTTTCTGACTTTCCTTCTTTATTTATTTTCTTTGTATTCAAAGTAATGCATTTCATTTTATATTTCTTTATATTTCGAATATAATCTCTTTCAATTTCAAACACGTTTCTTTCTTTCATTCATTTGTAATTTCTTTGACCTCAGAATATATTCTATTTCAATGCTCAACACTCTTTATTTTTTCATTCAATCAGTCATTCCTTCATTCATTTTTCATTCATATTTCATATACGCTTCCTTTTTACAAGTAAGATAACATTTCTCTATTTGTTACATTTCCTTCACTTTTCACTCTTTACTGAATTTCATTAGGTATTTTCTCCACACTGGACATATATATATATATATATATATATATATATATATATATATGTGTGTGTGTGTGTGTGTTGTGTGTTGTGTGTGTGTGTGTGTGTGTGTGTGTGTGTGGGTGTGTGTTGATTAGAGGAAGAGAAGCCAGCACACTCGAAAATTAAACGAAATAAAACGAAACTTAACATTTTAAAACCGAGTTTCTGATATTCCATTCCTAATGCTTCACACTAAATCCCAAAAAATATGTATACTATAGACATATATATATAAACACACACAAAATCATCATCATTGGCAATTCAGTCTCGATGTATATATATACAAACACACACACATACATATATGCACATACACACATATATGCACAGTTTTATACATATGTATGAATACATTTACACTCAGTCATATATATATATATATATATGTATATATATATATATATATATATATATATAGATAGATAGATATATTTATATGCACATATAGGTTATATATATATGCATATATCCTCACACACATATATATACACAGCTATATATATATATATATATATATATATATATATATATAATACACGTATGTATATATACACACACACAAATAACATATATATATATATATATATATATATATATATATATATATATATATATAAGTATGGAAGTAACATATTCTTTTTCTTTTTATCGATTATTTACTTTCTATACTGATCACTTTTCTTTCTTTTTTTACTTTTCTTCCTTCTTGTATTTTTCCCGCTTTAATTCGCTTTTGTCATTTTCTTGTAGGACGGTAGAGGTTGGGTGACGCAGTGTCTTTAAAATGGACAAGTCGCTAAAAAGAAAAACAACTAACAAATCGAATTATCCAACATGGCGTAAATCGGACAAGCAACGGGGAAACCTGACACTTGCAGGTGCTCAAAACGCACAAATAAATTTACTTTAAAATGAGACAGGTAGAGCGAGCCGATGTCAAATCGGACATACCTTCATATGTTCAAATAATAATAATAATAATAATAATAATTATATATATATATATATATATATATTATATTATATATATATATAACACATATGAATGAAATTTGATAATTTGCTTTTGAAGCATTGTTATGTAAAGTATATTATTATTTGTATTTTTTGAAGGCAATGACAATGCGTATATCGTATAAGATTCGATAATTATTGATAATAATCGTGACAAGCAAAGCCGGCGAATAACGTGCGCCAGGTGGAACACCGTACAGTTGTTTCAACTTTAAAATTGAAACAGTTGAACCATCTGTACTGTGTTCCACGTGGCGCACGTTATTCGCCGAGCCTGCTTGTCATGATTATTTTCAATAATTATCGAATTTTATACGATGTACGCTTTGTAATTGTCTTAAAAAATATAAATATATATATAAATGATGTTGTTAGAGTGTCCACATACGAAGATATATGTGATGATTGATGGGGAGATACTTTTGGTTTAGAAATATGAAAAATTGAAAAAAAATAATAACAAAATTTCAAAATTGTAAATATTATCTTATTTTTAATCTTTGATATTTTAGACAGACCTCTGTCTTTTGTCAAATTTCTTGTTTACAAAGGATCGAACCAGCTATGGAGGATCGAATCTGCTATGGACCTGCGAGATTAGCTTTCTAACCTTTACACAACGATGGAACGCCAGAGAGAGAGAGAGAGAGAGAGAGAGAGAGAGAGAGAGAGAGAGAGAGAGAGAGAGAGGGGAGAGAGAGAGGGGAAAGTGAAAAAGAAAGAGTAGCATAAGTGTTGAATAAAAAGACATAAATCAATAATACTCTACTTATTCACTTTCTCGGCGTCGATAAAATACTAATTAATATCATATTCCACATATCAGATAACTGTAATACTATGCTTTGTCCTTCACAGCCACTAACGACACGTACACACACAACATATTCTTGGTGCCAGAACCACACAACACATAAACTCTCTCTCTCTCTCTCTCTCTCTCTCTCTCTTTATATATATATATATATATATATATATATATATATATATATATATATATATATTACCTGTAGTGTGAGATGGTCACGTATCAGTTTTGCTGGAATGGTATTACCAAAGGCAGTATTAATTGTTAGAGTGCCTCATATAAAAATAGAGTGTTATATAATATAATAGATAAATATATAGGTTTTACATATCTATTTATTGGGTGACAAAGGAACATTCAAACCATATTGGTTTCATGCGATGCATTCATCAGTAAAGATCTTCACCTGATGAATGCATCCCATGAAACCAATATGGGTTGTGAATGTTCCTTTGTCACCAATAAATAGATATGTAAAACCTATATATTTATCTTTATTATATATATATATATATATATATATATATATAATATATATATAAATATATATAAATATGAAGATAGATAAATAAATAATAAAGTTTTTAGTTTGTTATTTATTATCATTTGCAACAATTTTTCCTCACATATTTGACAATTTTTCTTACCCTGTTATTTTTCATATTATATTATAATATATATATATATATATATATATAATATATATATATATATATCGTATACGTGTGTGTGTATTTTTTATACAATTTAAAAAAAAAACATTCCGGCCCAGAACTTGAGCGGTATTTGAACCTCTCGTGTCAAACGGTTAAATTTTCCTCCTTTTTTTCATTCAACAAATTGTTTCTTGCTCTCTGGCAGTCATCGGGCAACGAAAATGTTTTTAAAAATGATGCAAATAATATAAATATGGTCAAATATGTGCGTTTGGTTAACTGTATTCGCGAGTCACTTGTTTGTTTATGTGTTTGCGTGTGTAATGTCGGATGCGCCTGTTCTGTATATATACATATATAAAGGGAGATAGATGGATAGATATTTATATCTATATTCACCAACTCCTCCGCACAAGCAAGATACGACACAAGGTCAATTTCTTATGCGGAGTTTAACAGGTTTGAATTCAGAGTATTCCTTCTCCTAGACAGGTTGCCTAACCAAGGCTGAAAAGCCCAGTCTGCCCTACAATCTATCCAAAGCTGTAGGGAGTATAGTTGTATTCATATATTTCCCAAAGGTATTAGAGCTATGTGAAATGCAAACAGCCTCGTCCAGTATTTGAACTCGGGCCGACGAGTCCATATTCTACGACTCTAACCATTATTCACGCGCCTGTATATTATGTATACATTGTGTGTGCGTGAGTGTGTGTGTGTGAGTGAGTGAGTCTATGATAATGTGTGCTGTGTGTGAGTGCGTGAGTCTATGTATGTGTGTGTGTGTTGAGTGTGTTGTGTGCTCAAAATTATCTACGGTTTTCGTCTTAGATGCCCCATCTCACGCGTTGGTATTTTTCAGTCTCCTTATCATTTCTTATCTGGCCCGCTGTCTCTCTTACTCGCTTCTCAACCCGTTTGTCTCAGTCAATTACTATCTATCTAACGGTACAACCAAACAGCCCATTCCTTCCTTGAAAACATGACGGAACACGATCTTCCAAACCATTTATTTTTCTACTACCCGAATTAATCTTGTGTCGTACCATGCTCAGCTCAGCAAAAAAGCAAGACTGCTTAAGGTAAAGAAGAGAAGAAAAGAAGTAACACGCGCTCTACATGGGTGTTAGGCCGGGTAGGTGTGAGCAAGGACGGGTGGGGACTACTATATTGAAAAGCGTACTGCGATTGAGTGCCGGGTGTGTTAGGAGAGCCGAGAGCATTTGTTAAAATGGTGCTCAGTTGGCGGTTTGAAGAGACACCGTGCGAAAATAGACGGGCAAAGATTTTTGGGCGCTACTTTGTCTTCATTTTGAGTCGCAGGGATTCTTTTTTTATTGTTTTGATTGTTTGTTTTTTTTTTTTGTTGTTTTTTTTCCAACCGTCTTCTTTTTCTCACCCCACACAAGTACCCAGGTTAGATAAACATGAACACAATATATTTAAATGGACGCCCACAAAAGAATATGCCACACCTAGATATTCATACACACAGAAGAATACCTTCATAAAAACCCGTTACTCTCACTCTCATACACATACACGCACGCTGTAACAACACACATACACACACAAATATTATATAATTATTATTATATATATATATATTATATATATATATATATTAACAAGGTGTGTCAAAAAAGTGATTTTTGTACTTTTGGACACACCTTGTATTCTGAAAAAATAACGTTCCATCATGTTCATATATATCTGTAATACAGCCTTCAAACTTGATACCTTTATGACACACCTTTATATATATATATATATATATTATATATATATATATATATATATATACTAGGCAATATATGCCACCCGCCGGTGCAAGATATTTAAGTTTTATTGTAATAAAATATTGTATTATTAGAATGGTTAATGAAACTTAAATAAGAATACAGATAAAAAATTGGGAACAGAGCGGAGTATAATATAAAAGCATTTGAAACAGAGGGAGTAAATAAAAAATGGGAAAAACTGAAACTACACTTCCATTCACTCTCGTCTTCATTGTTATTTT
>CM042147.1:79388760-79397384 GCA_023376005.1 Doryteuthis pealeii | reverse complement strand
CATAAAGCTGAAAAGTAAGTGGCTCCGTACTGAATTTGAACACATTCGCCGATTCCCAGTCGGTCCTGTATTACAGGCGCCTCCAAATCGAAGTAATGGTAAATGGATAAGTTTCTGCTCACATCCACCAGAAAGCGATGTTAATACACGAATAGGAAGACATTGGTCGGCCACAAATTGACTATCAGTCATATGGAATCCGATCTCACTGACAAGTTAAAGCGACAATTTTCTTCCAGGTGTGGTTATATCGACTGGCTGTATGCTGCACCACTTGTACCCTAACGAGGCCCTTTTGAGAATAAGCTGATGGGAGCTGCACAAGCAATCTGCAGTGGTCTTGAACAAATCGTGGAAACAGCACATCACAAGAAAGCAGCTGTATGGACAACCTGCCCCACATCTACAAACAATCCCAAATGAGACGGACAAAAGGCATGCTGTACACTGCTGGAGAAGAAGGGAACGAGCTCATACAGCGACGTTCTCCTGTTGAAGCCAACACATAGACATGCTAACGTGGGCAGACCCAAGGGACTATACGACCAACTATACCGAGAATGCTGGATGCTTGCGCTAGACATCCTGGACATGAATGATAGGGAAATGGCGAGACGATGCATGATATCGTGCTAGTAGCGGCGACCATGATGATGTTGATGACGGCTCATTAATAAGCATATAAACTTAAATAAATGCGGACTTTACGTCATTTATCTAATAAATGATCTTGGTCTAAACGCTATTGAAAAGGGGATAGACTCCCTCGCTGACTTGCTGATACCGACCTTAGCGCCGCCCCGTCGACTTTACTTACTTTTTACTTATACTAGGAAATTTAAAAATAAAGATTTAGAGTAGGTATTTACCCAACCCGTCCACCGTGGGTGGATGCTGACACAAGATTTCAAGCTATGGGGCATGCAGTAGCGATTCGGTTTGCCTATTCAGTAGAATAAATATTTTGAGGCGAGCTCGTTAACCACCCCCCCCCCCCCCCCTCCCCCCCCCCCCCCCCCCCCCCCCCCCCCCCCCCCCCCCCCCCCCCCCCCACCCCCCCCCCCCCCCCCCCCCCCCCCCCCCCCCCCCCCCCCCCCCCCCCCCCCCCCCCCCCCCCCCCCCCCCCCCCTGTCAAACACCACGATTGGGACGCCCTAATACACAAATTTAGAGTTCATTAACATTCGAGGTTGTGAAATCACGCAACGTTCATTAGCAAGGCTCACTACAAACAAATGTTGAATGGATTCAGTTATTGTGACTTAACATATGCTTAACACATTCAAGCGGATACATCTTGCGTACTTTGGGGTGCTTCACAATATATACTTTCATATCTAGGACCTTAACTATTCTTAGGTTGAAGTCAACAATATACACGCGTGACGAATTATCTTTCACTGTCAACCTTTAGATTTGTATATCCAGTGTCCATATTTTTTCTACACTTGCTCATCGGCATCAAATATTCTCCAAAAGTAGATTGTCATATTCACCAAGGTGCAGTATTTTTTTTTTTACTAGAAAGCGGCGCCACATAGCCGTCGCCTGGGTAGAGGGTTAAGTAAAAATGTTAGCCTGGCAGATCAATCATTATTGATCACGAGTTGTATCCTCGCTGGATGCCCCATCAAATCTACGTAAAAAAAAGACTTGCGTTAATCCACCCACTCTAATCAGCTAACTTTAACACGTATCTTTTAATCGCTAACACAGATTCACAAACAGACGTGGTTCAAAGTTAATTGACCTGAAATAAATGTAAGTTGTTAAATAGAATAACGGTGCATTATATTCTTTTTCATTAATTAATGTATCAACACTGATAATTTTCATTAAATCAGTTACTCCTTGATTTTTATTATTAATTTTTTTTCGCGGGGTGACATACGATTGATGGGAATTATGTCTGTTAAGTAGGATTTAACCAGGCTTTTGTATGTTATTCAATGCCAAAAAGCATCCTTGTAGAGACCTATAATGGATTATTAACACTTATCTGGATTGATGGAGGAAGTTCATAACTTTTCTTAGGTTTTAGCCGACTGCAGTTCGAACGGCTTTACTAGGATATTCGCAGACCTGGCCCACGTCTAGCCTATTTAGCCGCGAAGACACCTGTATACACGGGAGAGTATGCGTATTCTACAATAATAAAGCGAGGAGCAATTCTCGGTTTCAAAAGAATTCCATATATTAACGATTTCATGACCACAAATCAAGCAGTCGCTCTATGCCATGTGATCGACTTATACAGAGTATTTCCAAATGAACTTGCAACGTCACGATCATAATAAACAAAGCAGAAGGATATCCAAATGGTCTATACAATGTTCTGTGCATTGTTTTCATTGCCAAACCAATCGCGAACGATAGTATCATTTTTTTCAAATTTCCGGGCAATCAGAATTCAGCAATAAACAAGGAGAGTTAGATGGGATCAAATCGGAGTCAGTATAGAGGTCAAAGCGAAGTCGTCACATTTCGTATTTATACCCACCCCCATCCCACCTCAGTGACCAAACCCCCACCTAAAAAAAGAACGTATCAATATACGGCCACTTACAAAACAGTAAATGTCTGTTTGCGTATTGAATTCCTATCTGAATTCCATCCCCATCACATAAGTTTTCCTCTCTTTATTTCCTTTCTTCCTCTCCCATCTATATTCCCCCTCTACTCTACCTCTCTCTCTCTCTCTCTCTCCTCTCTCTATTTCTATCTATCTCTTTCCGTCTTCCGCAGACTCTCCCTTTCTCACGCTCTCTCATACCAGAGATTACTTGAATCTTTCAGCACACACATTTCCAGAGATCGTAGATTAGTGTCAGATGAATATATTGACCATTAGAACAGACAGAGACGAAGGGGCTGCTAAAAAGTCTCGGACCCCACAAAGATTCCCTGTTGATGGGGCTTAGAATATGCTAAATGAATCTCAGTAGATGGGTAAGACCCTTCACCAAACAGACATGCAAAGGGTGTCCAGGGTATTCATACAATACACAGAATCTGATGATGAGTCTCCAGTTCTGGGGCTTTAAAGAGTGCAGCTACCCTTTTCAATAGCCATTATTCCTCGGTCATTCTGACACCCGAAATCCACTTGCGTAATCATCAGAGTGTGACGGTTAGCTCAGCGGTAGAGCGTTCGCAAGAACCAAAAGTTTCCTATTTCTATACCGGCCTCGCCAACATAGGGATATGCTGCGGTAAAGTAAGGGAGAGCTGATGCGTAGGTGGCGCTCCACCTCAGACGCTTTAAAATTAACTCCTTGGCTCTAGCGCTAGTGAGAAGGGATAGACTCCCGCGCTGTCTGCTGATACCGACATTAGCCGCCCCGACGACTTTACTTTTTTTACTTTTATGTCTGTTAACATGGCTGTTTACATTCTAAGACTGATAGGCTGTTTATGCCACGGAATTGGCTTCCCGTTGTAATGAAACTGATTATCAAAATTAACGTTTTTAAAATTCTGTATTTTTAAATATAGCGAAGAAAAATGATTGAATTTAGACTAATTATTCAAAAAATATTTCCAATAAGTATTTGAGGTTGGAAATTGCGATAAGTGATAAACTTCTTCGAATATAAGTTTGTTTCAAGACGTACTTATTTTGTAACAATTTAATATATCATCTTGAATAAATTTGAAACTCATAATTCAGTGTTGCAATTATATATTACATGTAAGATTTTGAATTATTATATTTACTATATGTAAAACGTTGCTAGGCAAACGTGAATTTAGATAAAATGTTCTCTCTCTCTCTCTCTCTCTCTCTACTCTCTCTCTCTCTATATATATATATATATATATATATATATATATATATATTATATAAAGTTGTGTAATTAAAAGTATCGAGGATTTAAGCTGTATTCATCAAGATAGAAAATGAAGAATTAATGACTTTTTTCAGAAGTTGTGTCAAAAAAATGATTATATTAGAATTGTAAGATTTAATGTGATATTACTGTATGTAAGCGTGCTAGGCAAACGATGAATTAGAATTACAAATGCTCTTCTCCCTCCCCCTCTCTCTCTCTTCTTCTCTATATATATATATAGGTATATTATATATTTATATATATATATTATATTAATATATGACTTTAACATTTTTAGAAAAAGAAGATAGAGGTTTTCTAAAAATGTAAATTCATATGTCGGATTTAACTTCCATTTATCATATATATAATGAAGATTGTGTGTTTTTCTTTCTGTAACCGAAACTATATTCCTACTTCAAGCACAATTCCTCTAGTTATGACAATCACATATCTCCATGATTTTATTTTTATCTAAACCCTCAAAATAAATGTCTTAAACATTATTAATTACTTCAACTATGTCTACATACTGACCAACATGCAATTATAATTATAATATACAATAAAAGAGGTTTACAGTGTGAACGGGAAGGCTAATTTGCATATTAATATTAAAAAATGAATTTAATAAATATGTGCTTAGTATTATTGATTTCTAAACTGTTTGGTTTTATTTAATGAATATAAGCAAAAAATCATTTCAATGAATCTTAAAGAAATCCATAACAAATAAAATAACTGTCATTTTATTCTTTACTTCTCTTTTAAACTAAATACTTAAATTAGAAAAAAAATAACAATGAAAGACGAGAGTGATGGAAGTGTAAGTTTCAGTTTTTCCATTTTTTAATTATACTCCCTCTGTTTTCAAATCTATTATACTCCCTCTGCTTCCCAATCTTTTATCTGTATTCTTATTTTAGTTTCATTAACCATTCTAATTTAAATACAATATTTTATTACAATAAAACTTAAATACTTGCACCCGGATGGTGCATATATTTGGCTAGTAATATATATATATATATATTATATATATATATATATATATATATATAAGGTGTGTCATAAGTATCAAGTTAAGCTTATTTACCAAGATATATATGAACAATGAATGGAACGCTTATTTTTTCAGAATACAAGGTGTTCAAAAAGTACAAAAATCACTTTTTGACACACCTGATCAATAAATTAATATAATAAATTAAATAATAAATTATATATATATATATATATATATATATATTTGTGTGTGTATGTGTGTTGTTAAGCGCTGCGTGTATGTGTATGAGAGTGAGAGTAACCGGCGGTTTTATGAAGGTATTCTATCTTGTGTGTATGAATATCTAGGTGTGCATATTCTTTTTGTGGGCTCCATTTAATATATTTGTGTTCATGTTTTATCTACCGGGTACTTGTGTGGTGAGAAAAAGAAGACGGTGGGAAAAAAAACAAAACAAAAAAAAAAAAAAAACAATCCAAAAAATAAAAAGATCCCTCGACTCAAAATGAAGACAAGTAGCGCCCAAAAATCTTTGCCCGTCTATTTTCGCCACGTGTTCTCTTCAAAACGCCAACTGAGCACCATTTTAACCAAATTGCTCTCGGCTCTCCTAACACACCCGGCACTCAATCGCAGTACCCTTTTCAATATATCAGTCCCCACCCGTCTTCTGCTTCACACCTACCCGGCCTTAACACCCATGTAGAGCGCGTGTACTTTTTCTTTTCTTCTTTCTTCCTTTTTACCTTAAGCAGTCTTGCTTTTTTGCTGAGCATGAGCATTGGTACGACAACAGATAATTCGGGTAGTTAGGGAAAAAAAAATAAATGGTTTGGAAAGATCGTGTTCCGTCAAGTTTTCAAGGGAAGGGAATGGGCTGTTTGGTTGTACCGTTAGATAGAAGTTAATGACTGAGACAACGGTTAGAAGCGAGTAAGAGCAGACAGCGGGCAGCTAAGAAATGATAAGGGAGGACTGAAAAACCAACGGTGAGATGGGCATCAGACAAACCGTAAGATAATTTGAGCCAACACACACACTCACACACACACACATACATAGGACTCACGCACTCACACACACACACATTCATAGACTCACCTCACTCACACACACACACTCACGCACACACAATGTATACATTATAATACAGGGCGCGTGAATAATGGTTAGAGTCGTAGAATATGGCTCGTCGGCCGGTTTCAAATACTGACGAGGCTGTTGCATTCACATAGCTCTAATACCTTTGGGAAATATATGAATACAACTATACTCCTACAGCTTTTGGGATAGATTGGCTTAGGGGCAACTGCTGCTTTTTCAGCCTTGGTTAGGCAACCTGCTCTAGGAGAAGGAATACTCTGAATTCAAACCTGTTAAACTCCGCATTAAGAAATGACCTTGTGTGCGTATCTTGTTGTGCGGAGGAGTTAGCTTGTGAATATAATATAAAATATCTATCCATCTATCTCCCTTATATATGTATATATACAGAACAGGCGCATCGACATTACACACGCAAACACATAAACAAACAAGTGACTTCGCGAATACAAGTTAACCAAACGCACATATTGACCATATTTATATTATTGCCATCATTTTTTTAAAAACATTTTCGTTGCCCGATTGACTGCCAGAGAGCAAGGAAACAATTTGTGAATGAAAAAAGGAGGAAAATTAAACCGTTTTGACACGAGAGGTTCAATACCGCTACAAGTTCTGGGCCGGGAATGTTTTTTTTTTTAAATTGTATAAAAAATACACCACCACACGTATACGATATATATATATATATATATATATATAATATATATATATATATTATATTATATGAAATAACAGGGTAGAAAAAATTTGTCAATATGTGAGGAAAAATTGTTGCAATGATAATAAAATTACAAACTAAAACCTTTTATTTAATTTATTTATCTATCTATTCTATTTATATATATATATATATATATATATAATATATATATATTATATATATATATATAATAAGATAAATATATAGGTTTTACATATCTATTTAATGGGTACAAAGGAACACCTTCACAACCATATTGGTTTTCATGGCGATGCATTCATCAGGTGAGATCTTTACCTGATGATGCATCGCATGAAAACCAATATGGTTTTGTGAATGTTCCTTTTGTCACCCAATAACATAGTATGTTAAAACCTATATATTTATCTTATTATATTATATAACAGCTTCTATTTTATATTGAGCACTCTACCAATTAATTACTGCCTTGTTTCGTATACCATTTCCAGCAAAACCTGAAATAGTGACCATCTCAACACTCAGGTATTATATATATATATATATATATATTATATATAATATATATATATATAAATTAAAGATTAGAGAGAGCAGACGAGATGGAGAGAGAGAGTTTATGTGTGTGTGTGTTTCTGCCACCAGAAATATGTGTGTGTTACGTGTGGCGTATGTGTGTGAAGGACCAGCATAGTATTACAGTTATCTGATATGTGGAATATGATATTAATTGTATTTTATCGACGCCGAGAATGAGATATAGAAAAAGAGAAGTATTATAGATTTTATGTTATCAATTTTATTCAACACTTATGCTACTCTTCCTTTATCACTTCCCTCTTCCCTCATCTCTACCCCTCTCTCTACTCATCTCTCTCTCTCTCTCTCTCTCTCTCTACTCTCTCCTCTCTCTCTGACATTCACAATCGTTAGTGTGAATTGGTTAGAAAGCTATCTCGCAGAGATCACATAGCAGATAATCATATACATAAAGATGGAGTAATCCGATCCTTTGTAACAAGAATTTGACAAAGACAGAGGATCTGTCAAAATATCAAAGATTAAAAATAGATAATATATTACAAATTTATTGAAAATACTTTAGTTATTTATTTTACTTAAATTATAATTATATATTAAAAACACACAACGTATTCTCCCCATCAATCATCACATATATTTATTATTCGTATGTGGACACTCTAACAACATCATTTATATATATATTTATAATTTTTTAAGACAATTACAAAGCGTACATCGTATAAAAATTCGATAATTATTGAAAATAATCATGACAAGCAGGCTCGGCGAATAACGTGCGCCACGTGGAACACAGTACAGATGGTTCAACTGTTTCAATTAAAGTTTGAAACAACTGTACGGTGTTCACACCTGGCGCACGTTATTCGCCGGCTTTGTTGTCACGATATTATCAATAACTATCGGAATCTTATACGATATACGCATTGTCATGCCTTCAGAAAATACAAATAAATATACCTTTACATAACAATGCTTCAAAAGCAAAATTATCAATTTCATTCATATGTGTATATATATATATAATATATAATATATTTATATATAATATATAATTATTATTATTATTATTCATTATATTAACATATGAAATTTGGGTATGGTCCGATTTGACATCGGCTCGCTCTACCTGTCTCATTTAAAGTAAATTTATTGTGCGTTTTGAGCACCTGCAAGTGTTCAGTTTCCCGGTTGCTTGGTCCGATTTACGCCATGTTGGATAATTCGATTTGTTTAGTTGTTTTTCTTTTAGACGATTGTTCCATTTTTAAAAGACCACATGCGTCACCCAACTCTACCGTCCTACAAGAAAATGACAAAAGCGAATTAAAAGCCGGAAAAATACAAGAACGAAGAAAAGTAAAAAAAGAAAAGAAAGTGATCCCAGTATAGAAAGTAAAATAATCATAAAAGAAAAAGAATATGTACTTCCATACTTATAATATATATATAT
>CM042147.1:79353760-79383760 GCA_023376005.1 Doryteuthis pealeii | reverse complement strand
CAATCTTCATTATAATAAGATATGAAGTAAATGGAAGTTAATCCGACAGTATGAATTTAACATTTTAGAAAACCTCTATCTTTCTTTTTTCTAAAAATGTTAAATTCATATATATATATATATATATATATATATATATATATATATATATATATATTATATAGAGAGAGAGAGAGAGAGGGAGGGAGAGAGCAATTTGTATCTAATTCACGTTTGCCTAGCACGCTACATACAGTAAAATATCACAATTTAAATCTTACAATCTAATATATCATTTTTTGACACAACTTCTGAAAAAAAGTTCCATTAATTCTTCATTTCTATCTTGATGAATACAGCTTAAATCTCGATACTTTTATTACACACCTTTATATATATATATATATATATATATATATATAATATATATAGAGAGAGAGAGAGAGAGAGAGAGAGAGAGAGAGAGAGAGAGAACAATTTTATTTCTAATTCACGTTTGCCTAGCACGTTACATATAGTAAAATATTATAATTCAAATCTTACAATGTAATATATAATTGCAACACTGAATATGAGTTTCAATTTATTCAAGATGATATATAAATTGGTTACAAATTAAGTACGTCTTGAAACACTTATATCGAAGAAGTTATCACTTATCCGCAATTTCCAACCCTCAAATACTTATTGAAATATTTTTTGAATAATTATCTAAAAATTCATCAATTTTTCTTCCTATATTTAAAAATACAGAATTTTAAAACGTTAAATTTTGATAATCAAGTTTCATTACCACGGGAAGCCAATTCCGTGGCATAAAACAGCCTATCAGTCTTAGAATGTAAACAGCCATGTAACAGACATAAAAGTAAAAAAAGTAAAGTCGTCGGGGCGGCCTAATGTCGGTATCAGCCAGACAGCGCGGGAGTCTATCCCCTTCTCACTAGCGCTAGACCAAGGAGTTAATTTTAGCGTCTGAGGTGGAGCGCCACACCTACCATCAGCTCCTTACTTTACCGCACATATCCCTATGTTGGCGAGGGCCGGTATAGAAATAGGAAACTTTTGGTTTCTTGCCGAACGCTCTACCGACTGAGCTAACCCGGTCACACTCTGATGATTACCAGTGGATTTCGGGTGTCAGAATGGACCGAGGAATTAATGGCTATGAAAAGGGTAGTCCTCACTCTTTAAAGCCCCAGAACTGGAGACTCATCATCAGATTCTGTGTAGTATGATACCCTGGACACCCCTTTGCATGTCTGTTTGGGAGGGTCTTACCCCATCTACTGGAGATTCATTTAGCATATTCTAAGCCCCATCAACAGGGAATCTTTGTGGGTCCGAGAACTTTTTAGCACCCCTTCGTCTCTGTCTGTCTAATGGTCAATATATTCATCTGACCCCTAATCTACGATCTCTGGAAATGTGTGTGCTGAAAGATTCCAAGTAATCTCTGGTATGAGAGAGCGTGAGAAAGGGAAGAGTCTGCGGAAGACGGGAAGAGATAGATAGATAGAGAGAGAGAGAGAGAGAGAGAGAGAGAGAGAGAGAAGAGGGGGGATATAGATGGGAGAGGAAGAAAAGGAATAAAGAGAGGAAAACTTATGTTGATGGGGAGTGGATTCAGATAGGAATTCAATACGCAAACAGACATTTACTGTTTGTAAAGTGCCGTATATTGATACGTTCTTTTTTTAGGGTGGGGGTTGGTCACTGAAGGTGGGTGGGGGTGGGTATAAATAGAAATGGTGACCGGACTTCCGCTTTACCTCTATACTGACTCATTTGATCCCATCTAAGCTCTCCTTGTTTATTGCTGAATTCTGATTGGCCCCGGAAATTTGAAAAATGATACTCTCGTTTCCGATTGGTTGGCAATGAAAACAATGCACAGAACATTGTATAGACATTTGGATATCTTCTGCTTTGTTATTATGATCGTGACGTTGCAAGTTTCATTTGGAAATACTCGTGTATAAGTCGATCACATGCATAGAGCGACGCTTGATTTGTGGTCATGAAATCGTTAATATATGGAATTCATTTTTGAAACCGAGAATTGCTCCTCGTCTTTATTATTGTAAGAATACCATACTCTCCCGTGTATACAGGAGTCTTCGCGGCTAATAGGCTAACGTGCAGGTCTGCGATATCCTAGTAAGCCGGTTCGAACTGCAGTCGGGCTAAAACCCTAAGAAAAGTTATGAACTTCCTCATCATCCAGATAAGTGTTAAATAATTCCATTATAGGTCTTCTACAAGGATGCTTTTTGCATTGAATAACATACAAAAGCTGGTTAAATCCTACTTAACAGACATAAATTCCATCATCGTATGTCACCCCGCCGAAAGAAAAATAATAATAAAAATCAAAGAGTTAACTGAATTTAATGAAATTATCAGTGTTGATACATTAATTAATAAAAGATATAATGCACCAGTTATTCTATTTAACAACTTACATTTTTTTCAGGTCAATTAACTTTGAACCACGTCTGTTTGTGAATCTGTGTTACGACTTAAAGATACGTGGTTCAAAGTTAGCTGATTAGAGTGGGTGGATTAACGCAAGGTCTTTTTTTACGTAGGATTTTTGATGGGGCATCCAGCGAGGATACAATCGTGATTCAATAATGATTGATCTGCGAGGCTAACATTTTTACTTACCCTCTACCCAGGCGACGCTATGTAGCCGCTTCTAGTAAAAAAAAAAATACTGCACCTTGTGAATATGACAATCTACTTTTAGGAGAATATTTGATGGGCCGATGAGCGAAGTGTAGAAAGAAATATGGAGCACTGATATACAAATCTAAAGGTTGACAGTGAAAGATATTCGTCAACGTCGTGTATATTGTTGATACTTCAACCTAAGAATATTTAAGGTTCCTAAGATATGAAAAGTAATATATTGTGAAGCACCCAAAGTACGCGGATGTATCCGCTTGAATGTGTTAAGCATATGTTAAGTCACATAACTGATCCATTCAACATTTGTTTGTAGTGAGCCTTGCTAATGAACGTTGCGTGATATTCACAACCTCGAATGTTAATGATACTCTAAATTTTGTATTAGGGCGTCCCATCGTGGTGTTATGGTTAACGAGCTCGCCTCAAAATATTTATTACTACTGAATAGCGAAACGAATCCTAACTGCATGCCCATACTTGAAATCTTGTGTCACATCCTACCCACGGTGGACGGGTTGGGTAAATACCTACTCTAAATCTTGTATTTTTAAAATTTTAACTAGTATAAGTAAAAAGTAAGTAAAGTCGACGGGGCGGCCTAAGGTCGGTATCAGCGAGTCAGCGAGGGAGTCTATCCCCTTTTCAATAGCGTTAGACCAAGATCATTATTAAGAATAAATGACGTAAAGTCGCATTTATTTAAGTTTAGTATGCTTATTAATGAGCCGTCATCATCATCATCATGTCGCGCTACTAGCACGGATATCCATGGCAATCTCTCGCCAATCTTCCCTATCATTCATTGTCCCAGGGATGTCCTCAGCGCAGCATCCAGCATTCTCGCATAGTTGGTCGATATAAGTCCTTGGTGGTCTGCCCACGTTAGCATGTCTATGTGTTGGCTTCCACAGGAGAACGTCGCTTATGAGCTCGTCCTTTCTTCTCCAGCAGTGTCCAGCATGCCTTGTCCGTCTCATTTGGATTGTTTGTGAGATGTGGGGCAGGTGTCCATACAGCTGCTTTCTTGTGATGTGCTGTTTCCACGATTTGTTCAAGACCACTCGCAGAATTCTTGTGCAGCTCCCATCCAGCTTATTCTCAAGGCGCCTCGTTAGGGTCCAAGTGGTGCAGCCATACAGCAGTACTGATATAACCACAGCCTGGAAGAATTGTCGCTTTAACTTGTCAGTGAGATCGGATTTCCATATGACTGATAGTCAATTTTGGCCGACCATGTCTTTCCTATTCGTGTATTAACATCGCTTTCTGTGGATGTGAGCAGAACTTATCCATATTACCATTATCTTCGATTTGGAGGCGCCTGTATCGCCGAAGAAACTGGAATCGCCGAATCGTGTTCAAATTCAGTACGGAGCCACTTACTTTTCACTTTATGCTAATGTGCTAGGGAAAAGCATAAATTCATCTGCCCACCCTTGAATTATGGGTAAATATTAGGGAAAACTGGGTTTTTTTATAGCCTGGTTAAGCCTCCCCCTCCCCGAACAAACCATCCGAGCAAAACGGACAAGACATGCTGGACTCTGATGGAGAAGTAAGGACAAACTCATATGTGACGTCCTTGTTGTATTTTGTGATATAGTTATTTACTAAGCTTCGCTTAGATATGGCACAAGGCCGAATGTAAGGAGCACCCAGTGAGTCTCGAAATCACTAATCATGGTTTGCCAGTCTTCCTTGCTATTTTGCGATATAGTTATTTACTAAGATTTGCTTAGATGTGGCACAAGGCCGAATGTAAGGGGCACCCAGTGAGGCTCGAACTCACTAGTCATGGTTTGCCAGTCTTCCTTGCTATTTTGTGATATAAGGTGTGTGCTAGATCCTCGCCCATACTTATAGACAAGGTGAGATCATTTGATCTATTCCTTGACCAATCACTGGCAGTACTCTGAGGCTGATACAATACTTAACCCCCACCATATTGGTCATAATTACTGCAGCGCTCTTTGACGGCGGACATGGGGTTAAATCACTGGACCTTTACCAATACGCAGGATGGGACATACGATTACCAGTAACTCAGGACACTCTAGTAACCAAAGGATTCACATTGTCGACCGACTCTTTATCAGGGAGGCTTGGTGGATGAGCAGTCCATGACCTACAACACTCCACTTAGACCCTTACTTAGGCTAGACGGGCGGTCGGAGAGGCCCCCTCTGATCAATCGGCTGGTCATGTCAAGCCCTAGCACTTATATGATTGCCCCAACCCTATTGCCCTTATAGCAAGCCCCAACCCTTTTTATCATATGGGTGCTAGAAGGCGGTGGCTGGGGTCTACATGTCCTGGGAATGACGTTAAACTCTATCTGATGGTGAGGTTCCAGTTTTGGAGGTTTGGGGAATGTGGAGCACCACTTCATCACCATTGCTCCCTGGTACACTCTGACCCGGAGTGGTAGTACCTGTTAGGGTCCCATCTATGGGTTAAATAGAAAAATGTATTTATAAAAAAAATTGTGTATCCATTAAGAATGAATTTATTTCAAAACTTTATCGGCATTAAATGACCCATTGAGGTTGATATGCCGTAAAACAAACAAACAAAAAAAATTTATCAGGGATTCCACCAGATAAGCGCTTAGGCTATAAGGCCTAGCAATGACCCTTAAAAACTTAACAGTCCTCCTGTGGAAACGTGTTAGTACGGGTCCTCCAGCAAAGACCTACATAGAGCAGATACTGGATGCTGTGCAGAGGAGCTGCCAGGGACAATGAGTGATAAGCACGGCTGGAGAGAGGTTTTCATGGATATCCGTGCTGCTGGCGCGCGCGACATGATGATAATGATGAAGGCCACCAGTTTAGAAGAAGATAAACCAGCATTTTTTCTTTCATTTTTATTAGAGTATTTCTTTATTTCTTTTGTGTTTGTTTTTTTTGTGTTTTTTTTTTTTGTAAATTTATTCCTTCCCTGGTTCTTGTCTTTTTTATTTCTTCATATTCTTCCTTTTGCCTTTTTTCCTATTTCGATACATTATTTTTATTTTTTTATTTTTCAAGTTTTCTTTTATTACTTTTATTCTATATTCCTCCTCCCTTTCACACATTTTCCCGTTGGATCTTTGTTTTTATTTCTTTTCTTTCTTTTTTTTCTTCGAATTTACTTATTTTATTTACTCCTGATTTTTTTCCACAATTTCTTTCATTCTTTTTTCTTCCTTTTTATCTTCTTCCATTTTCACGTGAGTCTATTTTTCTTTGATTCATTCATTCGTTTCTTTGCCATTTTTTTTGTTCTTTCCTTCTTTCAGATCAAAGATGATAAACATTTTTCTTCTTTCTTTGTTTCTTTTTTCTTAATTTCTTTGTTTCGTGTTTATTTATTGATTTATTTATTTCAATTCAAAGTGATGTATCTTTCTTTCGTTCCTTCTTTTTTTCTGTTGTCTTTCATTCATTCATTCTTTCTTTCTTTCTTTCATTTTTCCTTTATTTATTGATTTATTTATTTCTAAACAATACTTCATTTCTTCCTTCTTTCCTTCAATTCAAAATGATACTTATTTCTTTTTTTCTTTCTTTCTTTCTTTCAATTCAGTATGGTACTTCTTACTTACTTTCTTTCTTTCTTTCATTCATTCCTTCTTTCTTTCAATTCAAAGCTATGATTATTCTTTCTGCTTTTTCGGGGGCGGGGGGGTATTCAATGTGATACTTCTTTCTTTCTTTCCTTCTTTCTTCCTTCTTTTCTTTCATTCTTTCTTTAAATTCAAAGTGATAACTATCTTTTAAATTTTTTTTCAGTTTATTTATTTAATGCAATACCCCTTTCTTTCTTTCTTTCTTTCTTTCAATTCAATATGATACGTCTTACTTACTTTCTTTCTTTCTTTCTTTCTTTCTTTCATTCATTCTTTCTTTCTTTCAATTCAGAGCGATGATTATTCTTTCTGTTTTTCTGGGGGTAGAGGGTATTCAATGTGTTACCTCTTTCTTTCTTTCTTTCCTTCTTTCCTCATTCCTTTCTTTCATTCTTTCTTCAAATTCAAAGTGATGACTATTTTTTAATTTATTTTTTTCTGTTTCCTTATTCAATACAATACCTCTTTCTTTCTTCCTTTCTTTCTTCCTTTCTTTCTTCCTTTCAATTCCATATGATACTTCTTACTTACTTACTTTCTTTCTTTCTTTCCTTCTTTCTTCATTCCTTTCTTTCATTCTTTCTTCAAATTCAAAGTGATGACTATTTTTTTCTGTTTCCTTATTCAATACAATACCTCTTTCTTTCTTTCTTTCTTTCAATTAAATATGAGACTTCTTACTTACTTTCTTTCTTTCTTTCATTCATTCTTTCTTTCTTTCTATTCAAAGTGATGATTATTCTTTCTGTTTTATTGTTTTTTTATTCAATACGTTACCTCTTTCTTTCTTTCTTTCTTTCTTTCTTTCTTCCTTTCCTTCATTTTTTCTTTAAATTCAAAGTGATAACTATTTTTTTATTAATTTTTTTCTGTTTTCTTATTCAATACAATACCTCTTTCTTTCTTTCTTTCTTTCTTTCTTTCTTTCTTTCTTTCTTTCAATTCAATGTAATATTTTTCTTTCTTTCTATTTTTGGACAAAGCTACTGTTTTCATTTCTGTCTTCTTTACGATGACAACTCCTGTCATGAAAAGTCTTTTGTGGTTTACATTTTAAACGCCCGTATTTAATTAAGAAAACAAGTTTAATGAACTACAGCTATCACCACCACCACCACCCCCTCACACACCACTCGACATCACAAGCACCACTATATAATAATAATAATAATAATAATAATAATAATAATAATAATGAGAAGAAGAAGAAGAAGAAGAAGAAGAAAGAAGAAGAAGAAGAAGAAGAAGAAGAAGAAGAAGAAGAAAGGAGAGGTTAAATAGGAAGGAGAAGCAAATCAAGAAACAATAGGACCCCCACCCTCAATTCAAAAACTGCATTTCCCTATCCCATACCTCCTCTCACCTAAAAAAAAAAAAAAAACGATTTGTAAAGGTACGGATTTACGCATTTTCGGCATTGTCCGGCGACTGCGCCGACCGAGTACGGAACGAACCGGACAATACCGAAGAATGTCAAAGAACAATGGGGGAAGTCGACAGGTGAGGCTAGACTAAAAGTAACGATTGTCCTAACATCTTCACAAAATCCTTCCCTTCCACCCACCGCGTCAAACGACAACAACGGTAATAATGGCCTGACACGTTGCGGTAAACTGGAGTGGTTACAGAAGAAAGCAAATAATGACAATGGCATAAGGAAGTCTGGTCCCCACTTAATCCAGGGGGCGACACCTTTTTATGAAAAAAAAACCCCTAACGAAGAAGTAAAAGCTCCTGTTAGATTTCAATAGCAAGACATTAGAGAATATAATGGATCATCCACTTATGATTATTACTTTAGAATTGTTGTTGTTGTTGTTGTTGTTGTTTGTGTACCCATAAAGCCTTTATCTCGTCTGTTTTTGTTTTATTCATTCGTTCTCTACTTATTTCTTCGAGGATTGTCTAATTCTTTTTTCATTTATTTATTTAAATTTATTTCTTTATTCACTTTCTTTTTTCTCGTTTTATTCGTTCTTCTTCAAGGCGATACTTCTTTCTAAATTTCTTTCTTTCTTACAATTCAAAGCTATACTTCTTTCTTTCTTTCTTCTTTCTTTCTTCTTTATTTCTTTCTTTTCTAAAGCGATACTTCTTTTTCTTTCTCTCTTTTGCCTTTATTCATTTATTTCAATTCAATTCGATAATTCTTTCTTTCTTTCTTTCTTTCTTTCCTAAAGCGATACTTCTTTTTCTTTTTCTCTTTTTCCTTTATTTATTTATTTATTTATTTATTTCAATTCAATTCAATTCAATTCGATACTTCTTTCTTTCTTTCTTTCTTTATTTATTTCGCTTCAAAGCAATACTTCTTTCTTTCTTTCTTCTTGCTTTTTTTCAAAGCAATACTTTCTTTCTTTCTTTCTTTCTTTTTTTTCTTTTTTTTCTAAAGCGATACTTCTTTTTCTTTCTCTCTTTTTTCCTTTATTTATTTATTTCAATTCAATTCGATAATTCTTTCTTTCTTTCTTTCTTTCTTTCTTTCTTTCTTTCTTTCCTAAGCGATACTTTTGTTTATTTTCTCTTTCCTTTATTTATTTATTTATTTCAATTCAATTCAATTTTGATACTTCTTTCTTTCTTTCTTTCTTTTTTTTTCTAAAGCGATACTTCTTTTTCTTTCTCTCTTTTTCCTTTATTTATTTATTTCAATTCAAATCAATATTTCTTTCTTTCTTTCTTTCGCTTCAAAGCAATACTTCTTTCTTTCTTTCTTTCTTTCTTTCTTTCTTTTATTTCAAAGCAATACTTCTTTCTTTCTTTCTTTCTTCCTTCCTTCCTTCCTTTCGTTCAATTCAATGCGATACTTCTTTTTTTCTTTCTCTCTTTTTTCTTTCTTTATTTCTTCCAGTTCAAAGTGATACGTCTTTCTTTCTTTCTTTCTTTCTTTCTTTCTTTCTTTCATATCTTCCCATCATAAAACGAACCAAGAAATTACGTGAACGCAGGGTAATCAACAATAATATAATTTTTTTCTTCTCCTTTTCCTTCATTCAACCCCCTTAGCCTTGTGCCAAACTAAAAGTTTAATCAATACCAAAGAGAGTGGGAAAACCTAATTTCAATTTCAACGTGAAATAAGTTTTCCATTGGCATCGTTCTCTCTTTCTCTCATTTGACGTCCCATGCAAAATTGGGTATATCAATGTCACACGTGTTTGCTGACAGATTGACTGGTTCTCGGTATTGGAAAAACAAGGGGAAAAAGTTTATATGATTACAGGCTAAGATAGACGTTAAATTTCACTTCCTATATCCTCTTTCAGAAATATATATATATATATAATATATATATATATATATATATATATATATATATATATATATACGTATACCACAACACGTGTTAAACGGAAGTTATAGAGTTAGAAATTTAAAAAAAAAGAAGGAAAGCACTCAACATGTTTAACATTTATTTTATTCTATTTTATTTTATTTTTTGTTTTTAGAATTTTCCCCAAATTATTTTTGAAAAGAATGCCAAACTTGTTTTTGCTATTATTTTTTAATTTATTGTTTTTGTATTTACTGACCAGCCCACAATAGGTAATGGCCATTTTTTAAATGTGAAAGGCCATATACCGTCCCGATACGTCAAACGGTCCAAGGTCGCATTTTATGATTTGCTGTGACAGCGTAAGGTACCAGTAAAATGAGAATTCATCCAGGTGCTAAGGGGCATCTATCATGGGTAATTTTCACCTTTAGTTGGCTAAATTTCTAGCATAAAAATTGTGCGTGCGGATTATCTGAAATTAACTTAATTGTTATTAAGAACACATTTTATCATATTTTTGTGTTAAAGCATGCAGTTGTATTGTTTTCGAAAAAGTTTCTAAGATTTGTTTATTTTGCACGGAGACTTTCAAAATGGCTACCGGCTTGTTTCAAAGTGAAAGTCAGTTGGATAAATTCCTAGTAGAAAATTATCTGTAATGAACTTAATTGTTATTAAGAACACATATTTATTATATTTTTGTGTTAAAGCATGCAGTTGTATTGTTTTCGAAAAAGTTTCTAAGGTTTGTTTATTTGGTACGGAGACTTTCAAAATAGCTACCAGCTTGTTTCAAAGTGAAAGTCAATGGAGGTTACTCTAATTGCCTTATTTGCCAGGAATTTAGCCAACTAAAGGTGAAAATTACCATATCATGTACGTATTTACCTAACCTCTCCGTCACTGACAAGATGGGACACAAGGTGAATATTCTTTTAAGGAGAATACAGCTGGAATTAATTCCGAAAGTTATTTCTCCTAGACTGGGTGTCTAAATATTGTAACCTAACAAAGATTACCATATGAGAAGTAACCAAAACAGAGGTTGAAAATGGAATAGAAACTTTATAACATGAACAAAATACAATACTTGCTAGCGACATGAAGGAAGAGTAACCACTTCTAGTGATATCAGACTACTCAGTCAGTATAATACTCAGCGATAGAGCGTCTTGGGATGCACATATGTGATTTGAACGAGTCCCCTTAAAAAATGATGGGTCCCAACTAAAGTTTCTTGTTATATATTAGGGTTTTTATTTATGATCTGGGGAAACAACTAAAGCCGTCTAACTCGTACCTTGTAATCCTGTGTAATTCATTTCTAAGAAACTATTGAAATGTATTGACAGTTAGCTTGAAATGACGTGAGAAGAAAAAAGGAAAACACTGGGACGCATGGCTATGATTTTTCAGCGTCCTTTTACGCGCCAGGGACGCAGGACGCATACCTATCAGCATTTCTGAATACTCCTGTATTTATGAGGACTGGGGCATACTCATTAATGTTCATAGGTAGGGTATATAACACCAATCCAAGCTAAATACCAAAGACTACCCAAATATTTACTCATAGCTGAGGATGTGGTGGAAAACAGATGGATCCATACCTTTCCCAAGGGCATTATCGCTAAAGAGAAACGCAAACTGCCTCGTCCAGAACTTGAACTTGGATGACAGATTCCATTTCTTCGACGTCAACCGTTATGGTAAGTGTTGGAATATTTCATATATAAGGTGTGCTACAATACACCACCTAAATTATAGACTAAGCGAGGTCACGTGGTTTATTCCTCAGCCAATCAATAGAGAGAGAGAGAGAGAGAGAGAGAGAGAGAGAGAGACGGGTGGAAAAGCACATGTTAAAAGTTATGTGCCCAAATATATTGACCTTGTACCAAACTAAGATAAGGTAAGGAAATAATTACAGATTAGTAAAAAAAAATGAAAGAAAGAGTGTGAGAGAGAGAAAGAGAAAGAGAAAGAGAAAAAGTGAGAGATGTGTATATGTATGGGGAGACAATTATATATTTTTAAAAAAGCCAGTTCGACCTTTAAAAAAAATAGCTGCAGTTTCTTTTTCACAAGAAAAAACCTTTTCAAAAATAATGAAAATACATACACACACTCCCACACACACACTCACACACACACTCACACATACACCACACCGCGCGCGCGCACGCACACGTACACACACACACACACACACGCACACACATACTCAAACATACAGCGCGCGCGCACACACCCCACACACACACTCAAACATACACACACATACACACACGCGCGCGCACACACACACACTCCACTCATACACACACACTCACCACACACTCACACACACACCCACACACACCACACTCATACACACACACATACATACACACACACACACACTCACACACACACACACGGCGCGCGCACACACACTCATACACATACACATACACACACACAAACACACACACAAACAAAAAAATTCTTGTGCTTCTCTGACGTCGATTCTTAAACATGAGTTTCCTGTCAAAGTTTACAACAATTTCAACATTGGCTTTTGGGGGGGGGGCGCTTGAGTCCTACATGCCAACGTCGATAACCGACGACAATCTCATCCACCCAAGTTGACCTCCCCCCAACTCAAAATGGTATCCATTTAGAAAAGGTCCTGTTTTCAGAATGAGAACGCCACCTCCCTCTTTCTTTTATAGTGCGAGTCTCTCTCTACATACAGACTCTCTCTCTCTCTCTCTCTCTCTCTCTCTCTCTCTCTCTCTCTCATACACACACACGCACCACACACACGCACTCCCTCACTCATAGACACACTCTCTCTCTCACACACAGACTCACGAAAAGCATACACTCAATACCTCACACACTCTCTCTTTCTCTTTGTCTCTCTCTCTGTCTCTGTCACTCTCTCTCTCTCTCTCTCTCACACACACACTCCCTCACTCGTAGACACACTCTCTCTCTCACACACACACACTCACGAAAGCATACACTTAATACCTCACACTCTCTGTCTCTGTCTCTGTCTGTCTGTCTGTCTCTCTTTCTAACACACAAACACACACAATCCCTCACTCATACACTCACTCTCTTCATACACATACATTCAGGAAAGCATACACTCACAACCTCACACACACACACACACACACACACACACACACTCTCTCTCTCTCTCTCTCTCTCTCTCTCTCTCTCTCTCTCTCTCTCTCTCTCTCTCTCTCTCTCTCTCTCTCTCTCAAACACACACACAACACATAAGTATATATATGAAGAAACAACAGTTTGGAAAAAAATCCGGCAAAAAGTGAAAAATATAAATGAAAAGGTGATTCAATTAACAGAAATCACTGAGTTAATTAATATTTCGTCTTTGTTCATTTAAAGAATTCATCATAATGAATTTAATAATCTACAACTTTTGGAACTATAGACAATTCGGAAAAGTTTGTTTTTTTTTAAAGAAGGCGAGGAAGAAAAGAAATAGAAAAGGGAAAACAAAGACATAATGAAAGAAAAAGGGGAAAGGAATGAAAAAGAGAAAAAAAGAGAAAAAAAAACTTGTGCGTGTTAAAAAAGACGATACGATGGGCCAAATTACCGGAAGAAGTAAACAATATATACAAATTGATATATCAATCCAGGTAAAAAAAAGTGTCTGCTGGAAATAAACAGAGAGAAAGTAGATAAATATGCATATATTGTATGTGTTAGTTTATCCACTTTTTATTTTATATTTTTCACGCACAAACACATATATAAATTAATATGCAGATAATAATAATAATAATAATAATAATAATAATAATAATAATAATAATAATAATCAGACCTAGTGTTGATTAACAAAAAAAAAGAGAACGTGCCAACTGGTGGACTTTGCGGTCCCAGCAGATCACAGATTGAGAAGATGAAAGAAAACGAAAAGATAAACAAATGCCTAGACCTTGCTAGAGAATTGGAAAAGCTGTGGAACATGAGAGTGGAAGTAGTACCAATTGTAGTTGGTGTACTTGGAATGGTCCCAATAAACTTGGAAAAAAGACTGGAGGATCTGGAAATCAGAGGAAGAATTGAGACCATCCAGACTACTGCACTGCTGCAATCGGCTAGAATACTCAGAAGAGTCCTGGAGAAGTGAGGAGACTTGTTATCACTCAGTCTCTGGTGAAATACCATCAGCTAACGCTGATGTGAAAAACTCATGATAAATAATAATAATAATAATAATAATAATAATAATAATAATAATAATAATAATAATAATAATAATAATAGCAAACTATAGAAAGGCAAAAATAGATAGGACGCAGCAGAATAGCAAGTGCAGAATATGTGGAAATAGAGACTAAACAGTCAATCCTTTTATAAGCGAATGCACAAAACTAGAAGAAAAGACAGTACAAGACTAGGCACGACTGTGTGGAAAGGTAATCCACTGGGAATTGTGCAAGAAATTTAATTTTCACCATACAAATGAATGGTATATACTCAAGCCTGAACCTGTCCTGGAAAATGAGACGCATAAAATTCCCTGGGACTTTGAGGTACAGACGGATGACCTAATCCTGGCCAGCAGACCGGACTTAGTATTGATTGATAAGAAGAAGAGACCCTGTCAATTTGTTAAAAATAATAATAATAAATAATAATAATATAATAATAATAATAATAATAATGAATAGGGAATTGTTAACCGATAGATCTTCTATTCTCGGCAGACCCTGGATGAACATGAAGAAAACGAAAAGATAGTCAAATACTTGGACCTTGCTAGAGAACTAGAAATACTGAGGAATATGAAGGTGAAAAGTGATACGAATTGTAGCTGGTGCACTAGGAACTGTCCCCAAATGTTTAGAAAACAGACTTGAGGAATTGGAAATCAGAGGAAGAATTGAGACCATCCAGACAATAACAATGAGATCTGCTAGAATTCTCAGAACAGCCCTGGAAACATGAGGATACTTGCTGTCACTCAGACTCCAGTGAAAGATAATCAACTAACGCTGGTGTCAAAAACCCAAAAGAAGTGAAATAATAATAATAATAATAATAATAATAATAATAATAATAAACTCGCATAAGAGAGTCCAAGACTAGATACGACTGGGTGGGAAAGGTGATCCACTGGGAACTGTGCAAGAAATTCAATTTTCACCATTCAACTAAATGGTATACGCACAAACCTGAATCTGTTCTGGAGAATGGGACACACAGAATTCTCTGGGACTTTGAGGTACAGACGGATCACCTAATCCCGGCCAGGAGACCAAACCTAGTTTTGATTGACAAGAAGAGGAAGACTTGTCATCTCGTGGACTTTGCCGTCCCGGCCGATCTCAGAGTGAAAAATGAAGAAAACGAAAAGATCGACAAATACTTGGACCTTGCCAGAGAACTGAGAAAACTATGAACATGAGGGTGAAGGTCGTACCAATTGTAATTTGGGCCTTGGAACAATCCCCAAGGGGTTGGAAAGGAGTCTGGGATGAATTGAAAATCGGAGGAAGAATCGAGACCATCCAGACTACACCATTATTGAGACCGGCTGGAATACTCCGAAGAGTCCTGGAGACCTGAGGGAACTTGCTGTCACTCAGCCTCCAGTGAATCACCGGCTTCTGCAGGTGTGAAAAAACTCGAATGGGGTGAAATAGTAATAATAATAATAATTGCAAAATCGTTACAGTAGATTAGAACGTCTACCTAAAATCCTACCAAAGAAACCAACCTTCTCACCATGCCCCTCAAACTAAACTAGTATCAGCCCAACTAAACTGGAATCAACTGGTTAACCCTTCCATCCCACAGTAGCATATATGGAACAACCCCCCCCCAAAAAAAAACATAAATATTCACTAGGTTTGAATATAGTAAAAGCGTGAAACTGACAGTTACCAAGTGCCATTGACGTTATGTGTCCCCTACCTTAATGGGGATCAGGCAGTCAGTCGAATAAGGCCAAAAAGATGACGAAGAACCGAAAAAATTAACCTCATAAACGTCAATTTCAATAATTGTACTTTTCCGACGAATGCAAGGAAATAAATAAATGGGGTCCCATGTTTAAGAATGATGTTGTTTTGTTGTTTTTTATCCCTCCCACCTAACCCGCTGCTTTTTATTTTCCCTAGCGACCGCCAGACAGTCCTCCCCATTGTAATCTTTTCTGTAATCTTTTCTATATTATGTAACGATCACAGACGTAATAAGGCTATTAGATGTATAAGGTAAATGCATTGCTAATGAGTTTACGAAACTAATGCATCGAAAATCAAGAAGAAAAGGATTGTCAGTGGCTGGAAGTGAAGGCAAGCGTTACTGACACTGTACGGTTATTATGTGTATAATGTAAATGTATTGGCCAATGATTTTCTCTTTGAAAAAGCATTAAATTTTTTAGAAACACGTGTGATTATCAGTGATCAAGAATTAAAACATTGCATTTCAGATAGAAGACACACACACATACGCGCACCACACACACACGCACACACACACACACAAACACACACACACATATATATGCATTAAACTAAAATGCAATATATATATTATTATACTAATATATATATATATATATATATATATATACATATATGCATTAAACTAAAATGCAATATATATATATATATATATATATATATATATATATTATAACGTGTGTCTTTTGCCATGTAAATCTCATATATGTACACATATCAAGAACAAACGATTATATATATATGTACTTATCATGTCGGTATTCGTGAAAGTGAGAATAGATAGATAGATAGATAGATAGATAGATGGATAGATAAGTGGAAATGAATACAATTGTAAGATTGATAGGAATACAATTGGATAGATAGACACATATGAATACAATTGGATAGGTAGATTAGATACAGATAGATACAATTGGAAGATTTGATAGAATACAATTGGGCAGACAGATATGAATACAATTGAATATAGGTAAAGATAGAATAGATAGATAGATAGATAATATAAGATAGACAGATTAGATAGATAGATAGATATTAATACAAAGAGATTGATAGGAATACAATTGGGCAGACAGATATGAATACAATTGAATAGGTAGGTAGGTAGATAGATAAATAGATAGATGGATAGATAGATAGATAGATAGATAGATATTAATACAATTGGATATGTAGATAGATAGATATAATACCATATATATAGATAGATAGATAGATAGATAGATAGATAGATAGATAGATAATGAACAGAAGTAGATGATGCATAGATATGAAAAGAAAATGTATACATACACACACAGACACACAGACACACACACACACACACACACACACACACATATATATTATATATATATATATATATATATATATATATTATGTGTACGTAGATTGATAGATATTGTAGCCACATTTGGTGTCTATTGTGTCAGTAGATCGTTTCCATAAATCTCTTAGGTGTTACCAAAATCTTTAAGAGCCGTGGGAGTGGAGGAAAAGAAAGCAAACAAACAAACAAAAACCGACAAAAAAAAAAAAACAAAACAAAAAAATAACGAATTGAGTGAAAACCGACGCCATGCCAACTGACTAGCGCGTATTGGATATGGTGGTATTTAAAAAAATAAATAAATAAATAAATAAACAAACAAACAATAAACGAAAAAAAAAGAAAGAAAAGAAAAAAAAGAAAAGAAAAGAAAAACGAAAAACACAAAGAAGGCACACATGTCTGCAGATGCATTATACCACTCATGTACATAAATTAATAAAAGATTTATGTGCGTATAAATGCAACCCCCTTTTTTTCTTTTTTTTCTTTTTTTTTTCTTTTTTTCTCTTCTTCCCACAGAATGTAATAAACAGCTACCGTTGCGACCTGCAAGTTAATTTTATAGCCTTTCAGAATAAAGAATCCGCGTAGACAAAACTTTAGTCCAGGAACGCATTAGGTATTCATATTCAAACGACGTTTTAATTGTTCACGATGTTTCCTCCCACCCGCCATCTGAAAATAGTTACAAATTTATAAGCCATTAAACATAGATATAACATATATTTAAAAATCCGTTTTACACGGTATATCTTTCGCGATTGGAGAGTACAATCGCCATTTAAAAGGATACATTTTTTTTTCTTGATGGTGATTCAAAACCTAGCTATTTTCTCGCTACCCGAATATATATATATCTTATTATAAAATGGAGATTGTGTGTTTGTCTGTCTGTAACCGAAACTAAATCACTATTCAAGTCATAATTCCCTTAGTTATTGACGTCACATTTACCATGAATTTATTTTTATTTAAACCTCAAATTATTGATAAAATTGTTATACCTTATTAATACTGTTGACCATATCTACCTACTAATAGCATGTAATTGTATTTTATATACAACAAAAATAGCGGTTTACAGTGTGAACGAGAAGGCTAATTTGCATATTGATATTTAAAATTTGATTTTAATAAATATATGCTTAGTATTATTGATTTCTAATTGTTTGGTTTTCTCTTAACAAATCTGAGCAAAGATCTCGGGGATAAATCTTAAAAGAAATCCATAAACAAGACGAAAAACTGTAATTTTATTAAATACTTCATAATCTAACTAAATAGATAAATTAGGAAAAATGAAAAGACGGAGTGAAAGAAAATGATAGAAGAGTAAAATCTAAAGCTGTTCTATTTTTCGATTATACCCCCTCAGTTTATCATTTTCTAAATAGTTTATAATTTGATACAATATTTTATAACATCAAAACCTAAATACTTGCACCCGAAGGGTGCATATATTTGCTAGTATATATCAAATATTTTCATTTTAACAGCATTGTGTGGTGTTTTCATATCATTTTATCTATACAGATTACCAAATCTGTGCTACTCATGCACTGAGTTGACGGAACCAGTAACCTTGCGATTCCTAGGCGGGTGCTACCCCTCCGCACAAGTAGGATGTGACGCAAGGTCAATTTCTTAAGCAAAGTTTGAATTCAGATTTTCCCTTCTCCTAGACCAGTTGCCATACAAATTCTTGAGAGCCCCGTCTGCCCGGCTATCTACCCATACCTGGAGAGAGAATAAATGGATGCCATTACCTTTACTACGGAAATGCAAACAGCCTCGACTATGGATCTGAACTCGTATCGATGCGTTCATTTTCTACGACGGCGTAATCATGGGTAGTATTGCATCTCATGGACTGCTCAGCCACAAGGATTCCATCCTCGGAGCATCACAGGCCCGCACCCACATCCAATCGATAAACCCCATTGAGGGAGGGTCTACCCCTGTGGAGAGGTGCAGTCAATGTATTTTACAGCCTCAATCGACAGAGCAGGATTTAGGTCGGTTGGTTTTACGGGTGTGTCAAACCTTTGTTGAAGTTATTCCATACGAAGCCAGTTAACATATTGATCTCCTTAGACAGCGATCCCCAACCACTGGGTCATGAACCCGGTACCGGCCGCGGCCATTAGGTACAGGCCCCGCAAGCACGTTTGAATTTTTTTTTCTTTTTGATTATCAGTCTAAATGTTGATGTTTATTTTTGTTAAAGTGACTTCTTGTGTCTATATAGAAATGATTCATTATTGTCACATGAATCCGAGATTTTTATCATAATTATTTCTTATTAGAAAGGATTTTCGTTCTGAAATAAATATTTTCGTTACAGAGATGTTGTTGATTATTAATTTATGACAAAATGTTGTTTATTGTCTGTTGATGTTTGCATGACATAGACACTGCAGATGATTTATTATTTGATTACGTTCATTAACGATTATGAGCAAAGGTAAGGCCCGGAGCCATATGAAGGCCGTCCGGGAAAATATTGTCTTAGAGGAATCCGGTCCGTGGCGCAAAAAAGGTTGGGGACCACTGTCCTAGGATATACAGGACCAGAATTACCCTTTTGGTGAACTAGGTGATCGCCTAGGGTGTTAACATTTGTGGGTGCCACAAATTCAGGAAAAATTTGGATAAAAATATAAATGAATGGACGTTGCATTTACGTCAAGGATTTATTGATTTATTGTTATCTATATATTAATACGCATGTTCCTAAATCTTCCGTCCGGTATCATCCTGCAACACCCTCTGGTTAAAAATGAGACTGTCCAAATTGTTCAAGATACAATGCACAATGATTATCTGGTGTTGCTTAACCGCAGATTTCACGCCCCATTTTATTTCATCCGATTTTAAAAATGAAACATTCTGAAAAAAAAGAGCTGATGGTAGGTGTGGCTCCCCGACTCAGACGTCTAAACAATCTCCTTGGTCTAGCGCAAGTGAAAATGAGATGGACTCCCTCACTGTATGGCTGATACCGACTTTATCCCCCCTCCCGACGACTTTACTTTGCTTATCGCCCGTAAGAAAGTAAATTTCGATAGAAAAGGAGGTTATATATTCCTTGGTAGAGTAATTAAGAGATATGTGTGGAATGTCAGGCTGATTAACTTGACAGATGAATAAAGGGTCAATGAGGTCAAATTACGAAATTCTAGCATTCTTTCATCTATATATATATATATTATATATATATATATATATATTATTATAAAATAAATATACTCCTGCCATTGTTTATAAAAAGTTAATTGTGTTTGTTATATCTAGTGGAAAATTATTGAGTCAAAGCAGATAGCATAACTATTACTTATTACCAAAACTCAACAGGATTGATATTTTGAACCTTCCCCACCCCAAAAAAAAATTACATGATGATACACTAGGGGGTATTCATTTGGGGACAGTTAAGTATTTAAACTTGGGGAAACGGATCCACACACACACACACACACAACACACAACACACACACACACACACGTATATATATATTTTTTTAGGATATGGTTTTTTAATTGAAAAATAGTCTAATTTATTGAAAAATTAATTATAATAATAATTAAAATTTTATTGGCATATAATGTTCAAATGTAAATCTCCGAAAATTTTTTTTTATTCAAAATAATTCAAATTGGTTGTAAATTCATAAATAAAATAAAAACATTATTTTGATTCAAAAAGCCTAAACATATAAAAATAAAATTTGTGTTTGATTTCGATTTCTTGGTCTTTTATATATATATATAATATATTATATATATATAATAATATATATATTATATATTATATACTTGTAGGTAAAGCCATGTGATAAGAAAAAAAACAGCAAATAGTTTGATTGTAAAAATATACTACCAAACATAACCTGGGGAAAAATTTTGAAAAAGAAAAGACCAAGATAGTCGTACCACCGAAAATAATCAGTTGATACTATATACTTGGGCAAAAGAAAAAAATTTATATATATATATATATATATGAAAAATATATATTCATACAAAAACCGCTAGGATATCCTAAAGCTAATATATATATATATATATATATATATATATATATATATATATATATATTAAGAGAAATTGGATAAATCAGAAATTTAATGGATAATTAAGGCTTTTAAGCTTTACAGGGATCTACTAGGATACTGAGTAATGTACAGGAGATATGAGGGGACGTGCTGCCACTTAGTTAGTGATACGTAGCAGACATCTGGTAAGAATAAGGTAATACATCTGCTACTACTACTACTACTACTACTAATAATAATAATAATACTACTAATACTACTAATACTATTATTATTATTATTATTATTAAGCTCACTTTGCGTAAAAGTTATTCAATAAATAAGGTGAATGTCACTTAAGGAATTGGCAATAGGAAGCATCCTTTACTGCCACACCTTTTTCATGGAAGCCAACTTTCATGTGACAGAAGACTGTCAGCATGACCTTATTTACTGACAACTGTTCCCGGAACATTTTCATTACTAGAAAATCGGTAGGTTTCCATTCTATGGGCTGTCTTTTCAACTCATTCTGTAGTGGCAAACCCATATTTAACTCATATATAAACGTTTATTTATTTGTTTATTACTAAGATATGCTTCTCCGTGCTAAAGATGATCCTGAACAGAATCATTCCCACGCTAACCCATCTTTTCAATTGGACATTAATATATATATATATATATATATATATATATATATATATAGAGAAGATGAGAGAGAGAGAGAGAGAGAGAGAGAGAGAGAGAGATTGATTGATTGATTGATTGATAAATAAATAAATGAATATTTTAGTTTATTTTTATTTCCATTGGAACAATTTTGCTACCATTGGTTTCTTGGTGTGTAGCAGTCATCAGGCAACGAAAACGTTTTGAAAATATATATATATCTGTGTGTGTATGTATGTATGTATGTTCAATAGAAAAAAATAAAAAATAAAAAATAAATATATATATAATATATATATATATATATATATGAGACTAAGTAAATAAACAATGTGTTTATTTGATATGGCTTTTAGCCGACAATTTTTGGAGGATATGTGCTTAATTAAAGTCATACCTAATTTTGGAAATTAATTAGTTAATAATTAATGAATTTAGGCGGGCATATATGTTCAAATGTATGTCAGCTTGACAGTCGAGGTTTCGAGTCACACGGAGCAGTCTCCCATGTCTATAACCTTGCTGATGAGACCTAATAATCGAAATGTACATTCAGAGATTGACATTTCTCGATTTTTTTTAGCCATACATTTGAACAATATATGCCCGCCTAAATTCATTAATTATTAACTATTAATTCAAAAAATTAGGTATGACTTCAAATAAGCACATATCCTCCTATATATATATATATATATATATATATATATATATATATTAAAACGTGTTTCTTTTTCACGGGCAAGAAAAGAGGGGTGTGTAAAAGTGATTAATTATAAGTGTTTTTAATTGCTCGACACATGAAACTGCACTGAACAGAACCAGAGGAAAAAGTCAAGGAAAAAAAAACGAAAAAAAACGAAGTAAACTTCTCATTTTACACAAATTAATTCGTTTTTCCCACTTCGTTTTACGCACAAATTTATTTCTTCTTTTTTTTTTTTTTTTTTTTTTTTTCCAGTTATCAGATGATCATTGCACAGCATAAAAATGCACATATATCGTCCGGATATAGACTCGTCCAAATGTCGATTTTATTCGAAACTTGACTTGGTATTAAAGTTTAGCTTTTTGTGTTCGAAGTTAAATGATAGGATTTAGGCCGACCGTGGGAAAAATGCGGCCCACGCTGCTTTCTGATGGCTGCCTTAGACTTTGCTGATTTAATGAAATAGATTAAATCCATAAAAGCTATCTAAATTAGACAAGAATGTATATAAAAAATTACACTTAATTTAATCACATTTATTTGGTTTCTATATAAAATCATTCATACGTTGGAGAATAAAACAATAATATTAGAGATCAATAAAGCCATATATTATTTATCAAACCCGATTTTGTAAAAACCAGTATGCAAATTAATCACATCATATATTATGTAAACGTTTATTTCTTAGTGATATATAAGACACATTGCAGGATTTTAAACGCACAAATAACATGGGTTGTTTTGAGGCAAATCTAACTCAGATTTTCAGAGAAACATCGTTAATAAATAAGATTTCAGATTATCCTATTAATGATTTTGACTATAAATACTCATTGATGGAATTCCGCAATTCCTAGGGTATTGTGACGTAAGCAGTGGTGTAGTTTCGGTTACGGACAGACAGACACGGAATGTTCGTTATAGTTTTACCGACCCTTCGGCACAGATAGGATATAACACAAGCTCATTTTTTACTTGATGATTAAAGGTTTTAATTCATAGTTTTGCTTTGTTTAATGGCATATCAAACTTTATGGGTTATTAAATACCAAATTCATCCTTGTAGAACAACAGTAATGGTAATGTATCCTAGGTATAACGCTAAACTGCCTCTAGAGGTGAGGTTGCAGTTCTGGAGCTCTGTGGAGTGTGGAGTACCCCTTCATTGCCATTATTCCCAGGTCCACTCCGATTCGAAGTGTTATTAACTGGTAGGGTCCCATATGTTGTTTCGATAGATAAAAAATAAATTTAAGAATGTATTTAAGAAAAATATTTTTTTTAAAGATTTGAATACCCAACAACTATGAATAAAATGCACGTCTTTGGTATAAAAATATCCAAGGCTTGGCATACCGTAAAATCCCACACACCTGAACCAGTAATGGTAATGCTTAAGTCATAGCTGGGGTGATGAAGGGGTTCATACCTTTCCCTTGAGAATGGGCTAGATTGTAGCTGCACTAGAATGCTGCGTGCAGTCTTGAACAAGTCGTGGAAACAGCACCCAACAATGAAGCAGTTGTATGGCCACCTGCCCCCATCTCACAAATCATCCGAGTGAGACGGACTAACCATGCAGGACACTGCTGGAGAAGCAAGGACGTGCTCATAAGCGACGTTCTCCTCTGGAAAGCCAACACATGGATATGCTAATGTGAGCCACCTACCAAGGACGTACCTTGACCAATTATGCGAGGATGCTGGTTTCTGCACAGAGGACCCCCTGGGGGCAATGAATGATAGGGAAAGTTGGCGAGAAATTGTCATGGATGTCCGGGCTACTTGCGCAACATGATGATGATGATGATGATGATGATGATGATACTTTTCCCAATTCTATTTGTCCGAAAGTAAACGTATTAGCGCGACTGGGTTTCGAACTTGCTTACTACGATGCTGCAGTGCAGTACGTCACCCTACACCACGGAGACTATATACCCAATTTTAATTTAGAGTATAATTTAGAGATTACAATTTTGGCTAAGGATATAAGATTTAAACCAAGCAAAGGGGGCTTACCCACCCTTAAATAACAGGAGCGCAAACCAGCTTATTCTCAGCGGGATGTGAATCGCAACAGCCTGTACTTGAAACATATCAAGCAATATGTCCCTGTGTTCGTGTGTTGGTTTTTAAGGAAGCTCCCCGTTCCTCTTTTTTCCTGAAATGAGATAGAGTGTCTAGCAATCCATTGTCTTTTGAACTTTTAACAGGCACTGTTCCTCCAACAGTCTAAGCCTTCTTCGGGTAAAAGGCAAAAAGCGATCTCCATGAAGAATCTGTCTATAACATTAAAAGACCCGACTCTATGTCATATGCCGATGGAAATGGACAATCTGTACCTATCCATATACAAATAAAATAAATAAACAAATAAAATGAATGAAATTGAAATTGATTGAACAACGGATATCACGACTCTTCCACGTGGCGTTATAACAACCCACGAGACGCGTGTTTATAACGTCCAAAACAAAAAACACACAAGACCGCGTCCATTTCAAAAACAGTCTCTGAAGATGAAGTTTCTTCGAAATTGATAAGACACTGGACATTATTTCATTTTTTTGTATACGCATTGTAATTGCCTTCGTAATATAAATAAATAATAATATACTTAACAATGCTTCAAGCAAATTATCAAATAATAAAATCTATAAGAGTTTTTGTATAGCTCTTTAGTTCTTATCTTATTGTACTTATCTTTTTTCTTAGCTGGATCGGGTCTTCTATTCTCTATTTGTTTATTTGGGTTGATTCTCTCTGTTCTTATGATCTGCTTTTTGGGGGACTTCTTGGTCTTCTTCATGTCTGTATTCCGTTGTTTGTTCTTAGTAACAAATAGATCCGGATATTTTCAGACGCTTTATTTCGCCCAATCACACCGTGCGATAACAGCCATCACCGGACTACGCCTGTCTCCTTCCAACACCTAACTTTATTTTCTAAGTCTATATCCTGTTATACTGAGTAGCTTTGACATATCAGATACCTGGTCAGTGAACGGCAAGCACTGTCAATTCATTTTATGTATTTATTTCACGATTCAGAATTCCGCTATTCTTAATTTGTACTCACCGTACATAATATATTGGCAACCCTATAAATTACGTAGCAGAGCATGTTAGTGTGTTAACAACCTTGATTATATATTAAAAGCTGTGGATCTATAGTTAGAAAGTAAGTTATCTGTTATAGATGACACATCCTATAAGCCATTGGAATGCGCCAACAGATTCTATAAATAAACAGGGATAATTGTGGCTTAGGGAGGCAAGCCAATACGAGTGCCAATAACTCTGTTCGTCGGACGTAATTTCCACATCTCTCTATTGTATTGTCTACTTTCTGTTAATACATTTTTCTACTTTTTCGTTACCCGTTTGTTTGTTCTTTATATTTGACCCCTTAAAACCTCACAAAATTATTAAGCCGCTTACGGCCTTTTTGCAAGTTGATATTTATCTTGGGCAATGTATGATAATGAGAGTGAGGAAGTCAGTGTATGAACGTCAGCAATGGGTTGACGTTTGTCCGCAAGTTGTAGAAATTACAAAGTGTAGAAATGAAAGAAAAATAGAATTAGACGTGTAGTGAAGACTGACTTTGAATTCTGATTGGTTAGAGCCAACCTGAAACCAAACAGTGAGAGTGGAAAAGATAGTGAGAAAGTGGGGAGTCTTGACTGAGTATTTGGAGGGAACAGACGTGAGATGCGATCTGCCCTCCAATCGGCCATTTACTTGCGTTAAAGAAAAAAATAACTCTAAGAAAAACCCAGTCTTGTGTTCATCATTAATAAAAAAAATTTAAAAAACAAACAACGAGCACGGACAAAGATGAACATCCCAAGTGGTTCCAGACCAAAAGAAGAACAGAGAGAATGTCAGCCCAACGGCAGCCCAGATCCAAGATACAGAAATAGCAGACAACATACCCAGATAGACGTTAGATTACACAAAGGGATCCATAGAAGTGGATATCATCAAAATATAAAAAGTTATATACAAGGTAAGTAATGACTGTTGGGATTATTTGGATATAAGATGTGCTCTAAAGTACCCACCTCTATTTATAGACTAGCCAAGGCCACGTGATTGACTCTTGTAACCAATCACTAGCAATACTCTGGCCCTGATAAATACCTAAACCCCCACATTGGTCATAATTAAAATGCACACTTTGAGGACGGACTCACATAGGATTGACGGACTGTGCAATACTCTCGAAGGACTTAATACTTTATACTAGTAATGAGGACACTTTAGTAACCAAAGGATTCACATTGTCGAGTGACTTTTTATCAAGGATCCACCAGATAAGCTTCTGCTATAGGCCAAAGAATGGCCTTAAAAACGTAACAATGATAAAAAGAAGAAACTTCTAAATAAAATTCTAATAACATCTTCTAACCGGAACAGCAACATACACGCTCCGAAATTGGTACTGTTATTTAACATGTTGGCCGGTTTAGCTCAGTCGTAGAGCGTTCGGCTTGGAATCACAAGGTTCCTGGTTCGATACCGGCCCTGCCAAACTAAGCGTACGAGTATCATGGGATCTGTGCGGAAAAGTGAAAGCTGGTGATAGGTGTGGCGTCCCTGCCCCAGACACCTTAACACAATCTCCTTGCTAGCGCTAAGTGAAAGGGTAATACTCCCTCGCTGTCTGGCTGATACAGGGCGCCACACTATCACCAGCCTTTTCAATTTTTTCCACGCACAGTCCTATGATACTCACGCACGTACGCTTAGTTTGGCGAAGAGGGGCCGGGTATCGAACGGCAAGGCTCTTGTGTATTCCAAGCCCGATACACGCGTCATATCGACGGCTTGCAGATTCGTATAAACCAGCCAGTACATGTTAAATACAGTACCAATTTCGGAGCGTGTAATGTTGCTGTCCCGGTTTCGAAGTTTGTTATTAGAAATTATTTTAAGAAGTTTCTTGCTTTGTCATTGTTACGTTTTAGGGCTGCCCAATTCTTATGCCTTATAGCAGCAGAAGAGGCTTTATCTGGTGAATCCTTGAATAAAGAGTCCGCGACAATGTGAATCCCTTTGGTTACTAGTGTTCTCGTTACTGGTATAAAGTATAAGTCCTTTCGAGAAGTATGTCGTGGTCACCAGGTCCTGCGGCAATCCTATGTTGTCCGTTCTCAAGAGTACAGTTTTAAATTAGGACCAATGTGGGGTTTTAAGTATTCTTATCGGCCAGTAGTATTTGCTAGTGATTGGTTACGAAAAGTCAATCACGTGACCTTGGCTAGTTATAAATAGAGTGGGTATTTTAGAGCACATCTATTCCCAGTAGCAGGTATGAAAATGGTGAGGTACGCAACTGCCAGAAAATAATCGCATACAGTATTACTTACATAGTATAATGAGGGTCTTGTATTCGAGTAGTTACAGAAATGGAATCATCATGTGAAGCAGTTCATCCATACTTAACTTTGGATCTGTTTTGTGTAATCAAACGTCTATCTGGGTATGTTGTCTGCTTTTCTGTGTCTTGGGGAAATTTCTTTGGGCTTTTGCTTTTGTTGGGCTGAAACATTCTCCCTGTTCTTTCGTTTGTCTGGAACCACTGGGATTTTCATCTCGACATTTTCTTCTCTGTCGTGCTCGTTGCTTGTTTTTGTAATTTAATTTTTTTTTTTATTAACGATGAACACAAGACTGGGTTTTTTCTTAGAGTTATTTTTCCTTTAACGAAGTAAATGGCTTTGGAGGGCAGATCGCATCTCACGTCTGTTCCTTCCAAATACCAGTCAAGACCCCCACTTTCCACTATCTTTTCCACTCTCACTGTTGGTTCAGGTTGGCTCTAACCAATCAGAATTCCAAAGTCAGTTACTTACCTGTCTCACTTAGCACGTCCTAATCTAGTTTTTCTTCATTTCTACCTTGTGATTTCTACACTGCACAAACGTCACCTTGCTGACGTCATACACTGACTTCCTCACTCTCAATTATCAATGACATTGCCCCAAGATAATAACGAACTTGCAAAGGCCGTAAGGGCTTAGATATGTTGTGAGGTTTTAAGGGTCAATAAGACAAAACAACGGGTAACGAAAAGTAGAAAAATGTATTAACAGAAAGTAACAATACAAATAGAGAGATGTGGAAATTACGTCCGACGAACAGAAGTTATTGCAACTCGTATTGGCTTGCCTCCTAGCCACAATTATCCCTGTTTATTTATAGTAATCTGTTTGGCGCATTCCGATGGTCTTTAGGTGTTGTCACCTATAACAGATAACTACTTTCTACTATAATCCACAGCTTAATATATAATTAGGGGTTAACACATAACATGCTCTGCTAATTGTAATTTATAGGTGCCAATAAATTATGTACGGTGAGGTACAAAATTAGATAGCGGAATTCTGAAATCGTGAATAAATACATAGAAAATAAATTGACAGGACTTAGCGTGCGCTGACCAGGTATCTGATATGTCAAATGCTACTCGGTCATAACAGATATAGCTTAGAAAATAAAGTTAGGTGTTGGCAGAGACAGGCGTATGTCCGGTGATGGGCTATCTATTCGCACGTTGTGAGGCGAAATAGACGTCTGAAAATATATCCAGATCTATTCGTTACAAGAACAACAACGATACGACATGAAGAAGACCCAAGAAGTCCCCCGAAAAGAAAATCATAAGAACAGAGAGAATCACACCAAATAAACAAATAGAAGAATAGAAAGACCCGATCCAGCTAAGAAAAAAGATAAGTACGATAAGATAAAGAACTAAAGGATCTATACAAAAAACTCTACAGATTTTAGTATTTGATAATTTGCTGAAGCATTGTTAAAGTATATTATTATTATTTATATTACGAAGGCAATTACAATGCGTATACAAAAATAAAATAATGTCCAGTGCTTATCAAATTTTCGAAGAAACTTCATCTTCAGAGACTGTTTTTGAAATGGACGCGGTTCCTTGTGTGTTTTTTTGTTTTGTACGTTATAAACAGCTCTCGTGGGTTGTTATACACGCCACGCGAAGAGCCCGTGATATCCGTTTGTTCAATAATTTCAAATTCATTCCCTTTTATTTGTTTATTTGTTTTTATTTGTATGATGGATGGTCAGATATTGTCCATTTTCCTATCGACATTTAACATAGAGTCGGGTTTTTAATTTATGACAGATTCTCGTGGAAGATGGCTTTTACTTGCCTACCCGAAGAAGGGCTTAGGTGTTGGAGGAACAGTGCTGTTAAAAGTCCAAAGACAATGGTTTGCCAGACATCCTTTTAATCTCCATTCCCAGGGTAAGAAGAGGAACGGGGGAGCTTTCCTTAAAATCGCCAACACACCGAACACAGGGACATTAATAGCTTTGTATTTTTCAAGTACAGGCTGTTGCGATCACCATCCAGCTGAGATAAGCTGGTTTTGGCGCCCTGTTATTTAAGGGTGGGGTAGCCCTTTGCTGTTTAAATCTTTATACTCCTTAGCCAAATTGTAATTCTCTAATTATACCTCTTAAATTAAAAATTGGGTATATAGTCTCCCGTGGGGTGTAAGGGGTGACGTACTGGCCAACTGCAAGCATCGTTAGTTAAAGCAAGTTCGAAAACCCAGTTCAGCGCTTAAATACGTTTTTAACTTCGGAGCAAATAGAATTGGGAAAAGTATCATCATCATCAATCAATCTCA
>CM042147.1:79342297-79353660 GCA_023376005.1 Doryteuthis pealeii | reverse complement strand
ATTTTCAATTATTCAATCAGGTCGATAATCTTTCTTTCTTTTCTTTCTTTTCTTTTTTCTTTCTTTCTTCTTTCTTTTTTTTTTCTAAAGCGATACTTCTTCTTTTCTTTCTCTCTCTTTTCCTTTATTTATTTATTTCAATCAATTCGATAATTCTTCTTTCTTTCTTTCTTTTTCTTCTTTCTTTCTCCTAAAGCGATACTTTTTTTTTTCTTTTTTTCTTTTCCTTTATTTATTTATTTATTTCAATTCAATTCAATTCGATACTTCTTTCTTTCTTTCTTTCTTTATTTCGCTTCAAAGCAATACTTCTTTCTTTCTTTCTTCTTGCTTTTTTTCAAAGCAATACTTCTTTCTTTCTTCTTTCTTTCTTTCTTTCTTTCTTTCTTCTTTCTTCTTTCTTTCTTTTTTTTCTAAAGCGAATACTTCTTTTTCTTTCTCTCTTTTTCCTTATTTATTTATTTCAATTCAAATCGATATTCTTTTTTCTTTCTTTCTTTCGCTTCAAAGCAATACTTCTTTCTTTCTTTCTTTCTTTCTTTTTTCAAAGCAATACTTCTTTCTTTCTTCTTTCTTTCTTCCTTCCTTCCTTTCGTTCAATTCAATGCGATACTTCTTTTTTTCTTTCTCTCTTTTTTCTTTCTTTATTTCTTCCAGTTCAAAGTGATACGTCTTTCTTTCTTTCTTTCTTTCTTTCTTTCTTTCATATCTTCCCATCATAAAACGAACCCAGAAATTACGTGAACACAGGGTAATCAACAAGAATATAATTTTTCTCTTCTTCTTTTCCTTCATTCAACCCCCTTATCCTTGTGCCAAACTAAAAGTTTAATCAATACCAAAGAGAGTGGGAAAACCTAATTTCAATTTCAACGTGAAATAAGTTTTCCATCGTTCTCTCTTTCCCTCATTTGACGTCCCATGCAAAAAATGGTATATCAATGTCACACGTGTTTGCTGACAGATTGACTGGTTCTCGGTATTGGAAAAAAACAAGGGGAAAAAGTTTATATGATTACAGGCTAAGATAGACGTTAAATTTCACTTCCTATATCCTCTTTCGGATATTATATATATATATATATATATATATATATATATATATATATATATATATATACCACAACACGTGTTAAACGGAAGTTATAGAGTTAGAAATTTAAAAAAAAAAGGAAAGCACTCAACATGTTTAACATTTATTTTTTTTTGTTTTTTTTTGTTTGTTTTTAGAATTTTCCCCAAATTATTTTTGAAAAGAATGCGAAACTTGTTTTTGCTATTATTTTTTAATTTATTGTTTCTGTATTTACTGACCAGCCCACAATAGGTAATGGCCATTTTTTAAATGTGAAAGACCATATACCGTCCCGATACGTCAAACGGTCCAAGGTCGCATTTTATGATGTGCTGTGACAGCGTAAGGTACCAGTAAAATGAGAATTCATCCAGGTGCTAAGGGGCATCTATCATGGGTAATTTTCACCTTTAGTTGGCTAAATTTCTAGCATAAAAATTGTGCGTGCGCATTATCTGAAATGAAATTGTTATTAAGAACACATTTTATCATATTTTTCTGTTAAAGCATGCAGTTGTATTGTTTTCGAAAAAGTTTCTAAGATTTGTGTATTTCGCACGGAGACGTTCAAAATGGCTACCGGCTTGTTTCAAAGTGAAAGTCAGTTGGTTAAATTCCTAGTAGAAAATTATCTGAAATGAACTTAATTGTTATTAAGAACACATATTTATTATATTTTTGTGTTAAAGCAGGCAGTTGTATTGTTTTCGAAAAAGTTTCTAAGATTTGTTTATTTGGCACGGAGACTTTCAAAATAGCTACCGGGTTGTTTCAAAGTGAAAGTCAATGGAGGTTACTCTAATTGCCTTATTTGCCAGGAATTTAGCCAACTAAAGGTGAAAATTACCCTATCATGTACGTATTTACCTAACCACTCCGTCACTGACAAGATGGGACAAAAGGCGAATATTTTTTAAGGACAATACAGCTGGAATTAATTCAGAAAGTTATTTCTCCTAGACTGGGTGCCTAACTATTGTAACCTAACAAAGATTACCAAATGAGAAGTAACCAAAACAGAGGTTGAAAATGGAATAGAAACTTTATAACATTAACAAAATACAATACTTGCTAGCGACATGAAGGAAGAGTAATCACTGCTAGAGGTATCAGACTACTCAGTCAGTATAATACTCAGTGATAGAGCGTCTTGGGACGCACATATGTGCCATGAACGAGTCCCCTTAAAAAAATGATGGGTCCCAACTAAAGTTTCTTGAAATGTATTAGGGTTTTTATTTATGATCTGGGGGAACAAGTAAAGTCGTCTAACTCGTACCTTGTAATCCTGTGAAATTCATTTATAAGAAACTATTGAAATGTATTTACAGTTAGCTTGAAATGACGAGAGAAGAAAAAAGGAAAACACTGAGACGCATGGATATGATTTTACTGCGTCCTTTTACGCGCCAGGGACGCAGGACGCATACCTATCAGCATCTCTGAATACTCCTGTATTTATGAGGACTGGGGCGTACTCATTAATATTCATAGGTAGGGTATATAACACTAATCAAAGCTAAATACCAGAGACTACCCAAATATTTACTCATAGCTGAGGATGCGGTGAAAAACAGATGGATCCATACCTTACCCAAGGGCATTATCGCTAAAGGGAAACGCAAACTGCCTCGTCCAGAATTTGAACTTGGATGACAGATTCCATTTCTTCGACAACAACCGTTACGGCAAGTGTTGGAATATTCTATATATATATATTTACCAACCCCTTCGCACGAGCAGGATGCGACACAAGGACAATTTCTTAAGCGGAGTTCAACAGGTTTGGATTCAGAGTTTTCCTTCTCCTAGACTGGTTACCTAGCCATGGTTAAAGAACCTAGTTTGCTCTGTTATTTTCCCATAGCTGGGGGGAGAGTAGGATTCATACCTTTCCCAAGGGTATTAGCGCTAAGAGAAATACAATTACCACGTCCAGGATTTGAACTCGTGGCGACGAGTCCATTTCCCATGACTTTAACCATTACACCACGAATATTCTACATATAAGGTGTGCTACAATACACCACCTAAATTTATAGACTGGGCGAGTTCATGTGGTTTATTCCACCGCCAATCAACAGCTATAATGCGTGGCTGATTGACTACTTAATCACTGATACTGAACAGACGTCCATTTGTAATCATTGACGAAGGAACTTACAACCAAAGAATTCTTTACCAAAGATTTCCACTGGACAAGCGCTCTTGCTTGAAGCCTAAAGGATGGCCCTGTAAGTGCGCCTACCTTGCTATGAAAAGCAGTTATTTACTAAGCTTAGCTTAGTTTGGCACAAGGCAAGACGTATAGAGTATCCAGGGAGCTACTCTAGCTTGATAACCATTACGCTACAGGTGACCGCTACCATATTCAAATGTGTAGAGGTGGATTCATACATCATGCAAGACATCAATACCTGTCTCAGGTGGGATTTGAACCCGGCTCGATAATACCGTCTTCCGGTTTGAGAGAGAGAGAGAGAGAGAAGGTGTGTGGGTATGTGGCCGTGTGTGCGTGCGTGTGTGTGCGTGTGAGAGAGAGAGAGAGTGAGGGAAAGAGAAGGTGTGAGCATGTATGTATGCGAGTGTGTGTATGTGAGTGAGATATATAATATATATATATATAATATATATATATATAGAGAGAGAGAGAGAGAGAGAGAGAGAGAGAGGGGCGGAAAAGTACATGTTAACAGTTATGTGCCCGAATATATTGACCTTGTACCAAACTAAGATAAGGTAAGGAAATAATTACAGATTAGTAAAAGAAAAATGAAAAAAGATTGAGTGAGAGAGAGAGAGAGAGAGAGAGAGAGAGAGAGAGAGAGAAGAGAGAGAGAAATGTGTGTATGTAGGGAGGGACAATTATATATTTTTTAAAAAGCCAGTTCGACCTTTAAGAAAAAATAGCTGCAGTTTCTTTTTCACAAGAAAAAAACCTTTTCAAAAATAATGAAAATACATACGCACACTCCCACACACACACTCACACACACACTCCCACATACACACGCGCGCGCGCGCACGCACACGTACACACACACACACACACGCGCACACTCAAACATACACACGCACACACACACACACACACACTCAAACATACACACACATACACACACGCGCGCACACACACACACTCCACTCATACACATACACCCACCCACACACTCACACACACACCCACACACACCACACTCATACACACATACATACATACACACACCACACTCATACACACACACACGCGCGCGCGCGCACACCACACTCATACACATACACACACAAACACACACACAAACAAAAAAATTCTTGTGCCTCTCTGACGTCGATTCTTAACATGAGTTTCCTGTCAAAGTTTACAACAATTTCAACATTGGCTTTTCCGGGGGGGGGGCGCTTGAGTCCTACATGCCAACGTCGATAACCGACGACAATGTCCTCCACCCAAGTTGACCTCCCCCCAACTCAAAATGGTATCCATTTAGAAAAGGTCCTGTTTCAGAATGAGAACGCCACCTCCCTCTTTCTTTATAGTGTGAATCTCTCTCTACATACAGAATCTCTCTCTCTCTCTCTCTCACACACACACACAACCACACAATCCCTCACTCATAGACACGCTCTCTTTCACACAGAGACTCATGAAAGCATACACTTAATACCTCACACACTCTCTCTTTCTCTCTGCCTCTCGGTCGCTTTCTCTCTCTCTCTCTCTCTCTCTCTCTCTCTCTCTCTCTCTCTCTCACACACACACACACACACACACACACACACAATCCCTTACTCATACACACACTCTCTCTCACACACATACACTCAGGAAAGCATACAATCACTACCTCACACAGTCTTTCTTTCTTTCTTTCTATGTATCTTTTCTCTCTCTCTCTCTCTCTCTCTCTCTCTCTTACACACACACACTCCCTCGCTCATAGACACACTCTCTCTCACACACATACTCACGAAAGCATACAATTAATACCTCAGACACTCTCGTGTCTTGTCTCTGTCTCTGTCTCTCTCTGTCTCTTTGTCTCTAACACACAAACACACAATCCCTCACATACACTCACTCTCTTTCATACACATACACGCAGGAAAGCATACACTCACTACCACACACACACTCTCTCTCTCTCTCTCTCTCTCTCTCTCTCTCTCTCTCTCTCTCTCTCTCTCTCTCTCAAACACACACACAACACATAAGTATATATATGAAGAAACAACAGTTTGGAAAAAAATCCGGCAAAAAGTGAAAAATATAAATGAAAAGGTGATTCAATTAACAGAAATCACTGAGTTAATTAATATTTCGTCTTTGTTCATTTAAAGAATTCATCATAATGAATTTAATAATCTACAACTTTTGGAACTATAGACAATTCTGAAAAGTTTTTCTTTTTTTAAAGAAGGCGAGGAAGAAAAGAAAGAGAAAAGGGAAAACAAAGGCATAATGAAAGAAAAAGGGGAAAGGAAAGAAAAAGATAAAAAAAGAAAAAAAAACATTGTGCGTGTTAAAAAAAGAAGATACGATGGGCCAAATTACAGGAAGAGGTAAACAATATATACAAATTGATATATCAATCCAGGTAAAAAAAAAAGTGTCTGGCGGAAATGAACAGAGAGAAAGTAGATGGATATGCATATATTGTATGTGTTAGTTTATGCACTTTTTATTTTATATTTTTCACGCACAAACATATATGTAAATTAATATGCAGATAATAATAATAATAATAATAATAATAATAATAATAATAATAATAATAATAATAATCAGACCTAGTATTGATTAACAAAAAAAAAGAGAACGTGCCAACTGGTGGACTTTGCGGTCCCAGCAGATCACAGGTTGAGAAGATGAAAGAAAACGAAAAGATAAACAAATGCCTAGACCTTGTTAGAGAATTGGAAAAGCTGTGGAACATGAGAGTGGAAGTAGTACCAATTGTAGTTGGTGTACTTGGAATGGTCCCAATAAACTTGGAAAAAAGACTGGAGGATCTGGAAATCAGAGGAAGAATTGAGACCATCCAGACTACTGCACTGCTGCAATCGGCTAGAATACTCAGAAGAGTCCTGGAGAAGTGAGGAGACTTGTTATCACTCAGTCTCTGGTGAAATACCATCAGCTAACGCTGATGTGAAAAACTCATGATAAATAATAATAATAATAATAATAATAATAATAATAATAATAAACAATATAAAGGCAAAAATAGATAGGACGCAGCAGAATAGCAAGTGCAGAATATGTGGAAATAGAGACTAAACAGTCAATCCTATAATAAGCGAATGCACAAAACTAGAAGAAAGACAGTACAAGACTAGGCACGACTCTGTGGGAAAGGTAATCCACTGGGAATTGTGCAAGAAATTTAATTTTCACCATACAAATGAATGGTATATACTTAAGCCTGAACCAGTCCTGGAAAATGAGACGCATAAAATTCCCTGGGACTTTGAGGTACAGACGGATGACCTAATCCTGGCCAGCAGACCGGACTTAGTATTGATTGATAAGAAGAAGAGACCCTGTCAATTTGTTAAAAAAAAAAAAAAAATAATAATAATAATAATAATAATAATAATAATGAATAGGGAATTGTTAACCGATAGATCTTCTATTCTCGGCAGATCCTGGATGAACATGAAAGAAAACGAAAAGATAGTCAAATACTTGGACCTTGCTAGAGAACTAGAAATACTGAGGAATATGAAGGTGAAAGTGATACGAATTGTAGCTGGTGCACTAGGAACTGTCCCCAAATGTTTAGAAAACAGACTTGAGGAATTGGAAATCAGAGGAAGAATTGAGACCATCCAGACAATAACAATGAGATCTGCTAGAATTCTCAGAACAGCCCTGGAAACATGAGGATACTTGCTGTCACTCAGACTCCAGTGAAAGATAATCAGCTAACGCTGGTGTCAAAAACCCAAAAGAAGTGAAATAATAATAATAATAATAATAATAATAATAATAATAATAATAATAATAATAAACTCGCATAAGAGAGTCCAAGACTAGATACGACTGGGTGGGAAAGGTGATCCACTGGGAACTTTGCAAGAAATTCAATTTTCACCATTCAACTAAATGGTATATGCACAAACCTGAATCTGTTCTGGAGAATGATACACACACAATTCTCTGGGACTTTGAGGTACAGACGGACCACCAAATCCCGGCCAGGATACCAGATCTAGTTTTGATTGACAAGAAGAGGAAGACTTGTCATCTCGTGGACTTTGCCGTCCCGGCCGATCTCAGAGTGAAAATGAAAGAAAACGAAAAGATCGACAAATACTTGGACCTTGCCAGAGAACTGAGAAAACTATGGAACATAAGGGTGAAGGTCGTACCAATTGTAATTGGGGCCCTTGGAACAATCCCCAAGGGGTTGGAAAGGAGTCTGGATGAATTGAAAATCGGAGGAAGAATCGAGACCATCCAGACTACACCATTATTGAGACCGGCTGGAATACTCCGAAGAGTCCTGGAGACCTGAGGAGACTTGCTGTCACTCAGCCTCCAGTGAACCACCGGCTTCTGCATGTGTGAAAAACTCGAATGGGGTGAAATAGTAATAATAATAATAATTGCAAAATCGTTACAGTAGATTAGAACGTCCTACCTAAAATCCTACACAAAGAAAACCAACCTTCTCACCATGCCGCTCAAACTAAACTAGTATCAGCCCAACTAAACTGGAATCAACTGGTTAACCCTTCCACCCCACAGTAGCATATATGGAACCCCTCCCCCCTAAAAAAAAAACATAAATATTCACTAGGTTTGAATATAGTAAAAGCGTGAAACTGACAGTTACCGAGTGCTGTTGAATTTATGTGTCCCCTACCCTAACGGGGGTCAGGCAGGCAGTCGAATAAGGCCAAAAAGATGACGAAGAACCGAAAAAAATTAACCTCATAACGTCAATTTCAATAATTGTACTTTCCCGACGAATACCAAGGAAATAAATAAATAGGGTCCCGTGTTTAAGAATGATGTTGTTGTTGTTGTTTTTTATCCCTCTCACCTAACCCGCTGTTGTTTATTTCCCCTAGCGACCGCCAGACAGTCTCCCCATTGTAATCTTTTCTGTAATCTTTTCTGTATTATGTAACGATCACAGACGTAATAAGGCTATTAGATGTATAAGGTAAATGCATTGCTAATGAGTTTACGAAACTAATGCATCGAAAATCAAGAAGAAAAGGATTGTCAGTGGCTGGAAGTGAAGGCAAGCGTTACTGACACTGTATGGTTATTATGTGTATAATGTAAATGTATTGGCCAATGATTTTCTCATGGAAAGGCATTAAATTTTAGAAAGACGTGTGATTATCAGTGATCAAGAATTAAAACATGCATTTCAGATAGAAGACACACACACATACGCGCACACACACACACGCACACGCACACACACACACACACAAACACATATATATGCATTAAACTAAAATGCAATATATATATATATATATACATATATGCATTAAACTAAAATGCAATATATATATATATATATATATATATATATATATATATATATATATAGGGCGGTCTTCCGATCTATAGCTCTGCTGATGAGGCCTAATAGGCGGAAATGTACATACAGAGATTGATTTTTCTCGATTTGTTTAGCCATACATTTAATAGGTATTCCCGCCTAATTCATTATTAATTAATTAATTTTCAAAATTAGGTACGACTCCAATTAACCACTTATTCTCCAAAAAATTATCGGCAAAAAGCCATTCTAAACAAACCTTGTTTACAACTTATCATATCGTCGTGTAATAAAAGTCAGTAGAAGAGGAATGTTAACCTACTCTAAACAAATCATAAAATCTAAGAAGTTCGTTTAGTGTTGGGGTTATGGGATCGGCCTGTCAGCTTGGCAGTCCGGTTTCAAATCACGCACAGGGCGGTCTTCCCATATATATATATATACGTGTGTCTTTTTGCATGTAAATCTCATATATGTATACATATCAAGACAAACGATTATATATATATGTACTTATCATGTCGGTATTCGTGAAAGTGAGAATAGATAGATAGATAGATAGATAGATGGATAAATAGATATGAATACAAGTGCATAGATTGATAGGAATACAATTGGATAGATAGACAGATATGAATACAATTGGATAGGTAGATAGATATATAGATAGACAGATAGATAGATATATAGATATTAATACAATTGGATAGATTGATAGGAATACAATTGGGCAGACAGATATGAATACAATTGAATATTTAGGTTGGTAGATAGATAGATAGATAGATAGATATTAATACAATTGGATAGGTAGATAGATAGATGTTAATACAATTAGATAGATAGATAGATAGATAGATAGATAGATAGATAGATGTTAATACAATTAGATAGATAGATAGATAGATAGATATGAACAGAAGTAGATGAATGGATAGATATGTAAAGAAAATGTATACACACACACACACACACACACACACACACACATATATATATATATATATATATATATATATATATATATATATATATATATATATGTACGTAGATTGATAGATATTGTAGCCACATTTGGTGTCTATTGTGTCAGTAGATCGTTTCCATAAATCTCTTAGGTGTTACCAAAATCTTTAAGAGCCGTGGGAAGTGGAGGAAAAGAAAGCAACAACAACAAAAAGAAACGACAAAAAGCAAAAAAATCAAAACAAAACAAAAAAAAATAACGAATTGAGTGAAAACCGACGCCATGCCAACTGACTAGCGCGTATTGGTGGTATTTAAAAAAATAAATAAATAAATAAACAAACAATAAACGAAAAAAAAAGAAAGAAAAAAAAAAAAGAAAGAAAAGAAAAGAAAAAATGAAAAACACAAAGAAGGCACACATGTCTGCAGATGCATTATACCACTCATGTACATAAATTAATAAAGATTTATGTGTGTATAAATGCAACCCCTTTTTTTCTTTTTCTTTTTTTTTTTTTTTTTTTCTCTTCTTCCCACAGAATGTATAAACAGCTACCGTTGCGACCTGCAAGTTAATTTATAGCCTTTCAGAATAAAGAATCCGCGTTAGACAAAACTTTAGTCCAGGAACGCATTAGGTATTCATATTCAAACGACGTTTTAATTGTTCACGATGTTTCCTCCCACCCGCCATCTGAAAATAGTTACAAATTTATAAGCCATTAAACATAGATATAACATATATTTAAAATCCGTTTTACACGGTATATCTTTCTCGATTGGAGAGTACAATCGCGCATTTAAAAAGGATACATTTTTTTTTCTTGATGGTGATTCAAACCCTAGCTATTCTCACTACCCGGAATATATATATATATATATATATTATTATAATGGAGATTGTGTGTTTGTCTGTCTGTAACCGAAACTAAATCACTATTCAAGTCATAATTCCCTTAGTTATTGACGTCACATTTACCATGAATTTATTTTTATTTAAACCTCAATTATTGATAAAATTGTTATACCTTATTAATACTGTTGACCATATCTACCTACTAATAGCATGTAATTGTATTTATATATACAACAAAATAGCGGTTTACAGTGTGAACGAGAAGGCTAATTTGCATATTGATATTTAAAATTTGATTTTAATAAATATATGCTTAGTATTATTGATTTCTAATTGTTTGGTTTTCTCTTAACAAATCTGAGCAAAGATCTCGGGGATAAATCTTAAAAGAAATCCATAAAACAAGACGAAAGAACTGTAATTTATTAAATACTTCATAATCTAACTAAATAGATAAATTAGGAAAAATGAAAGACGGGAGTGAAAGAAAATGATAGAAGAGTTAAATCTAAAGCTGTTCTATTTTTCGATTATACCCCCTCAGTTTATCATTTTCTAAATAGTTTATAATTTGATACAATATTTTATAACATCAAAACCTAAATGCTTGCACCCGAAGGGTGCATATATTTGCTAGTCTTATTATAATGGAGATTATGTGTTTGTTTGTCTGTAACCGAAACTATATCACTACTTAAGTCACTATCCATTTAGTTATTATACATCACATTCTCCATGAATCATTTTTATTTAAGCCTCAATTATTAATAAAATTGTTTTTCATTATTAATGCTGCTGGTCATATCTATGTACTAATAACATGCAATTGTATTTATATTTACAACAAATAGCGGTTTACTGTGTGAAGGGAAGGCTAATTTGCATATTGATATTTAAAATTTGATTTTAATAAATATGTGCTTGGTATTGTTGATTT
>CM042147.1:79329797-79337297 GCA_023376005.1 Doryteuthis pealeii | reverse complement strand
AAATTAGACAAGAATGTATATAAAAAATTACACTTAATTTAATCACATTTATTTGGTTTCTATATAAAATCATTCATACGTTGGAGAATAAAACAATGATATTAGAGATCAATAAAGCCATATATTATTTATCAAACCAGATTTTGTAAAAACCAGTATGCAAATTAATCATATATCATGTAAACTTTTATTACTTAGTGATATATAAGACACATTGCGGGATTTTAAACGCTCAAATAACGTGGGCAAATCTAACTCAGATTTTCATAGAAACATCGTTAATAAATAAGATTTAAGATTATCCTATTAATGGTAATTAATACTATAGATAACCATTGATGGAATTACGCAATTCCTAGGGTATTGTGACGTAAGCAGTGGACTAGTTTCGGTTACGGACGGACAGACACGGAATGTTCGTTATAGTTTTACCGACCCTTCGGCCCAGATAGGATGTAACACAAGGTCATTTTCTTACACGGCGTTTAAAGGTTTTAATTCATAGTTTTGGCTTGTTTAATGGCATATCAAACTTTATGGGTTATTAAATGCCAAAGGCATCCTTGTAGAACAACAGTAATGGTAATGTGTCCTGGGTATAACGCTAAACTGCCTATAGAGGTGAGGTTCCAATTCTGGAGCTCTCTGGAGTGTGGAGGATCCCTTAATTGCCATTATTCCCAGGTCCACTCCGATTCGAAGTGTTATTACCTGGTAGGGTCCCATATATGGTTTCGATAGATGAAAAATAAATTTAAGAATGTATTTAAGAAAAATAATTTTTAAAAGATTTGAATACCCAACAACTATGAATAAAATGCACGTCTTTGGTATAAAAATATCCAAGGCTTGGCATACAGTAAAATCCCACACACCTGAACCAGTAATGGTAATGCTTAAGTCATAGCTGGGGTGATGAAGGGGTTCATACCTTTCCCTTGAGAATGAGCTAGATGGGAGCTGCACTAGAATGCTGCGTGCAGTCTTGAACAAGTCGTGGAAACATCACCCAACTAGGAAGCAGCTGTATGGCCACCTGTCCCCCATCTCACAAATCATCCGAGTGAGACGGACTAACCATACAGGACACTGCTGGAGAAGCAAGGACGTGCTCATAAGCGACGTTCTCCTCTGGAAAGCCAACACATGGACATGCTAATGTGAGCCGCCTACCAAGGACGTACATTGACCAATTATGCGAGGTTGCTGGTTTCTGCACAGAGGACCCCCTGGGGGCAATGAATGATAGGGAAAGTTGGCGAGAAATTGTCATGGATGTCCGGGCTACTTGCGCAACATGATGATGATGATGATGATGATGATGATGATACTTTTCCCAATTCTATTTGTCCGAAAGTAAACGTATTAGCGCGACTGGGTTTCGAACTTGCTTACTACGATGCTGCAGTGCAGTACGTCACCCCCTACACCACGGAGACTATATACCCAATTTTAATTTAGAGTATAATTTAGAGATTACAATTTTGGCTAAGGATATAAGATTTAAACCAAGCAAAGGGGGCTACCCACCCTTAAATAACAGGAGCGCAAACCAGCTTATTCTCAGCGGGATGTGAATCGCAACAGCCTGTACTTGAAAAATATCAAAGCAATATGTCCCTGTGTTCGTGTGTTGGTTTTAAGGAAGCTCCCCGTTCCTCTTCTTTACCTGGAATGAGATAGAGTGTCTGGCAACCCATTGTCTTTTGGAACTTTTAACAGGCACTGTTCCTCCAACAGCCTAAGCCCTTCTTCGGGTAAGGCAAGTAAAAGCCATCTCCCACGAAGAATCTGTCTATAACATTAAAAGACCCGACTCTATGTTAATATGTCGATGGAAATGGACAATATCTGTACCTATCCATATACAAATAAAAACAAATAAACAAATAAAAGGAATGAAATTGAAATTGATTGAACAACGGATATCACGGCTCTTCCGCGTGGCGTTATAACAACCCACGAGACGCGTGTTTATAACGTACAAAACAAAAAAACACACAAGACCGCGTCCATTTCAAAAACAGTCTCTGAAGATGAAGTTTCTTCGAAATTGATAAGACACTGGACATTATTTTTATTTTTTGTATACGCATTGTAATTGCCTTCGTAATATAAATAAATAATAATATACTTAACAATGCTTCAAGCAAATTATCAAATACTAAAATCTGTAAGAGTTTTTTGTATAGATCTTTAGTTCTTATCTTATTGTACTTATCTTTTTTCTTAGCTGGATCGGGTCTTCTATTCTCTATTTGTTTATTTGGGTTGATTCTCTCTGTTCTTATGATTTGCTTTTCGGGGGACTTCTTGGGTCTTCTTCATGTCTGTATCCGTTGTTGTTCTTAGTAACGAATAGATCTGGATATTTTTCAGACGTCTTTATTTCGCCATCACACGTGCGATAGATAGCCCATCACCGGACATACGCCTGTCTCCTTCCAACACCTAACTTTATTTTCTAAGTCTATATCCTGTTATACCGAGTAGCTTTGACATATCAGATACCTGGTCAGCGAACGGCTAAGTCCTGTCAATTTATTTCTATGTATTTATTTCACGATTCAGAATTACCGCTATTCTTAATTTGTACTCTACCGTACATAATTTATTGGCAACCTATAAATTACTTAGCAGAGCATGTTAGTGTGTTAACACCTTAATTATATATTAAAAGCTGTGGATCTATAGTAGAAAGTAAGTTATCTGTTATAGGTGACACACCCTATAAGACCATCGGAATGCGCCAACAGATTACTATAAATAAACAGGGATAATTGTGGCTTAGGAGGCAAGCCAATACGAGTGCCAATAACTCTGTTCGTCGGACGTAATTTCCACATCTCTCTATTGTATTGTCTACTTTCTGTTAATACATTTTTCTACTTTTCGTTACCCGTTGTTTTGTTCTTATTTGACCCCTTAAAACCTCACAACATTATCTAAGCCGCTTACGGCCTTTGCAAGTTCGATAATTATCTTGGGCAATGTATGATAATGAGAGTGAGGAAGTCAGTGTATGACGTCAGCAATGGGTTGACGTTTGTCGCAAGTGTAGAAATCACAAAGTGTAGAAATGAAAGAAAAATAGAATTAGACGTGTAAGTGAGACAGGTAAGTAACTGACTTTGAATTCTGATTGGTTAGAGCCAACCTGAAACCAACAGTGAGAGTGGAAAAGATAGTGGGAAAGTGGGGAGTCTTGACTGAGTATTTGGAAGGAACAGACGTGAGATGCGATCTGCCCTCCAAAGCCATTTACTTGCGTTAAAGAAAAAAATAACTCTAAGAAAAACCCAGTCTTGTGTTCATCGTTAATAAAAAAAAAAATTAAATTAAAAAAACAAGCAACGAGCACGGACAGAGAAGAAAATGTCCGAGATGAAAATCCCAAGTGGTTCCAGACCAAACGAAGAACAGGGAGAATGTCAGCCCAACAGCAGCCCAGATCCAAGACACAGAAATAGCAGACAACATACCCAGATAGACGTTTGATTACACAAACAGATCCATAGAAGTGGATATCATCAAAATATAAAAGTCATATACAATGTAAGTAATGACTGTTGGGATTATTTGGATATAAGATGTGCTCTAAATACCCACCTCTATTTATAGACTAGCCAAGGTCACGTGATTGACTCTTGTAACCAATCACTAGCAATACTACTGGCCCGATAGAATACTTAAAACCCCCACATTGGTCCTAATTAAAACTGTACTCTTTGAGAACGGACACACATAGGATTGCCGGACCTGTACCAATACTCTCGAAGGACTTATACTTTATACCAGTAACTGAGAACACTTTAGTAACCAAAGGATTCACATTGTCGACGGACTCTTTATCAAGGATTCCACCAGATAAGCTCTTCTGCTATAAGGCCAAAGAATGGCCCTTAAAAACGTAACAATGACAAAGCAAGAAACTTCTAAAATAATTTCTAATAACAACTTCTAAACCGGGACAGCAACATTACACGCTCCGAAATTGGTACTGTTATTTAACATGTACTGGCTGGTTTAGCTCAGTCGATAGAGCGTTCGGCTTGGAATCACAAGAGTCCTGGTTCGATACCGGCCCTCGCCAACTAAGCGTACGAGTATCATAGGGATCTGTGCGGAAAAAGTGAAAAGCTGGTGATAGGTGTGGCGCCCTGTCTCAGACACCTTAAACAATCTCCTTGGTCTAGCGCTAGTGAAAAGGGTATATACTCCCTCGCTGTCTGGCTGATACCGAAATTAGGCCGCCCCAACGACTTTACTTACTTTACTTTTTTTATTTAACATCTATGTCGCTGGGGCCTTGAGCCAGACTTAGCCCTATCTTAAATAACTAATACGCTCCTGAGCTGAGAAAGTGATGTAAAAAAATAAAGACAGAAGTTTTATCAAGAAGAAAATGTGTTTACCGAAACACATGCGCCTAATTAATTAAAATGTTTAGAAAGACAGACAGACGTGCTTGAACTCATCTAGGTCAAAAACGGTCACGTACCTATGTATTCACCCAGGCCCTCCGCCACGAACAGGAGGCGACAAAAGGTCAGTTTTTAAGCGGAGTAAAACAGTCACGTTTATACTCCAACACACAAAACCAAAAATGTTGAAAAAAATGCGCTAATACACACGCCAGTCTGTCTGTCAATCACTGCTCAAATCTCCCTCTCTCTCTCTCTCTCTCTCTCTCTCTCTCTCTCTCTCTCTCTCTCTATCTATCTATCTATCTATCTATATATATATATATATATATATTACTTCCATATATATGTGTACGTGTCTCTCTCTCTCTCCCTATCTATCTATCTATCTATCTATATATCTATCTATCTATCTATCTATATATATATATATTACTTCCATATATATGTGTACGTATCTCTCTCTCTCTCTCGCTCTCTCTCTCTTTCTATGTGTGTGTGTGTGTGTGTTTGTGTGTGCGTGTGTAAGTAGTGAAGTCATGAAGTCAACGGTGCTTGGTAACAGACAGTTTCTCGCCTCTGAGCTTTTCAAAATTCTATCCCAGCTTAGATATCAATGCATTATCAATGATACTGAGTATTCTTTTCTTATGAATATAGCAAACTAATATATATATATAATATATATATATATATATATATTATTATATTATTATTATTATTATTATTATTATTATTATTATATTTTGCTTGAAGGCAATTATAATGCATGTATCGCATAAATTATAGATAATTATAGAAAAATAATCTTGACAAGTGAATGCCGGCAAAGGATGGCTCGCTATGCAGAACACCGTACAGACTGTTTATATATATATATATATATATATATATATATATATATATATATTGCTTCTCTTTCGATGAGTCCGGATAAAAACATTTACATCTAAAAACGGACCTAAGTATCATATATATATATATATATATATATATATATATATATATATATATACAGACACACAAAGACACACATAGACACACACTCTCACACACACACACACACACACACACACACATATATATATATATATATATATATATACAGAGATGCTGATGGGTACGTGTCCTGCGTCACTGACGCATAAAAATCTAAAAGGACGCAGTAAAATTGTCTTCATGCGTCCCAGTGTTTTTTTCCCTTACTATTTCCAGTTTACTGTAAATACATTTCAATATTTTCTAATAAATTAATTACACGCTATGGGGTACAAGGTAGGGGCAGACGGCTTTAGTTGTTCGTCCATAAAAACTATACAATTTATTAAGAAAATTTAGTTGGGACACATTCAAATCAAATACATGCATCCCAGGACGAACTAAATTAAAAAGCTATCAGCATCACTGTATATACATGTTTGGATGAAAAGCTACATGGGAACTTCGCCAGGATTCTACACGCAGATTTGAACAAATCTTGGAAGCAGCACCCTACAAAACTGCAACTGTGCTGCCATTTACCTTCCATCATAGACACCATTCAAGTAAAACGAGCAAGACTTGACGAGCACTGCTGGTGAAGTAAGGACGAACTCATAAGCGATGCTGACCTGTAGATATAAATATACTGAGATAGATAGTTAGTTAGATGGACACACACACACACACACACACACACACACACACACACACACATATATATATATATATATATATATATATATATATATATATAAGTTAAGAGAAAGGGAATGAATCCGACGGTATGAGTATTGATAAAAGGATATGAAAACAACACAATATGCTGTTAAAGTGAAAACATTTTATATCATATTCATAGCTAATATTGAACAATATTTCGATCTATAAAAATCATCTTCAGAGCTTGTTTTTTACTCCGGACTTATCGAGAGCAGAGACGAAAATAATATGAATTCAAAATGGAATCCTACACATGAACACACTAGTGTCGGTCGACCAGCAAAAACTTACATTATCCACCTCTGTCCGGATATTGGATGCCGTCCAGTCTGATGGTTAACAACCCCAGCAGAGTGATGCACGTGCTCTCTGCTTCAATGTTATGGTTAAAACTAAAATCTAAACTAAATCACGTGACGTGTGAGATTCGCGCCTCCGTGGTCAGTTGGGGTTAGCCAACGGAAATCTGCCCGCCTACGCTTTTAACTCCAACGAACCTATTACAAACTAACTACAGGGTCTTGTTAACAATTTGTGGAAGTGAGAGAGTCTAAGTGAGAGAGTTTAAGAGAGAGAGAGAGAGAGAGAGAGAGAGAGAGAGAGAGAGAGAGAGAAAGAGAGAGAGAGAGAGAGAGTCAAGGGTATCAATGCTGTCGTTACGGATGATGATGATGATGATGAGGATGATGATGATGATGATGATATGTTCCTGAGAGAGAAAGAGAGAAAGATATATATATATATATATAGAGAGAGAGAGAGAGAGAGAGAGGGGGGAGAGAGAGAGGGGGAGAGAGAGAGTATATTTAAACTTATGACATCATAGGATGCCATTTTTAGTTATTAACTTCATGTTTTTTGTGAAATATGTAAGAAATAAACCATTCTATTTTAAATCATGGCTACTGATCATCTGACGACCGAGTATTCCTTTTGGGACAAATCGGGCGTTACTTTTAGGACAACCCGCGTATATAAATGATACAATTAAATATATTTAAATATATTTAAATACATACCCATAAATCACATGATTATTTATACATATGAATTACACAAATGTGTAATAAATTATAAATTATAAAATATATTTATAATTATAAATAAATTAGTGATAATAGATTGGGCTTTAATTGGTCTCTATGCAAAATTACCCGCGCAAGTGCGTACTCCATAAAGCTAAATACACACGTACATACGCACACGCACATACTCGTTTGCAGGCTTGGTGCGTGCGTGCGTACACGTTACGGATACTCTAATGGTCAGCCATTTTTACTGGCGTTCTGTGGGCGGTGGCGGGAAACATATTTAGAGTTAATAAATCGTGAAGACATCCATCTTGTGCGACTGCGCGTGTGTCTGTATGTGTGTG
>CM042147.1:79314797-79322297 GCA_023376005.1 Doryteuthis pealeii | reverse complement strand
ACAATGAAACGTAAGACGTTCTCTCTATTTTGGACTGTACAATTTTTCGTGATAGGAAAATCTAGTGAAAGTGTTTCTCTTTTATATATACTAGCAAATATATGCACCCTCCGGGTGCAAGTATTTAGTTTTAATATAATAAAATATCATATTAAATTAGAAAGGCTATGAAACTGAATAAGAATGTGATAAAAAGATTTGGAACAGAGGGGGTATGATTGAAAAATAGAACAACTTTGAAACTAACTCTTCCATCATTTTCCATTACTCCCGTCTTTCATTGGTAAATTTTCTAATTAAACTCTTTAGTTAAAATAGAAAGTAAAGAATAAATTTACAGTTATTTCTTCTTGTTAAGGATTTCTTTTAAGATTTATTGAGATTTTTGCTCACATTCAATAAGATAAAACCAAAAATTAGAAATCAATAATACTAAGCATATATTTATTAAAATCAATTTTTAAGATCAATATGCAAATTAGCCTTCCATTCACACTGTAAACCTCTATTTTGTTGTATATATAAATACAATTGCATGTTATTAGTATGTAGATATGGTCAACAGTGTAATGATGTAAAACAATTTTATTAATAATTGAGGTTTAAATAAAAATAAAATCATGGAGAATATGATGTAAATAACAAAGGGAATTGTGACTTGTATAATAATATAGTTTCGGTTACAGACAGACAGACAAACACACAATCTCCATTATATATATATATATATATATATATATATATATATAGGTTCCTAGTTCGATACCAGTCCTCGCCAACTCAGCGTATGAATAACACAGGGATCTGTGCGGTAAAGTAAGGAGCTGATGGTAGGTGTGGCGTTCCGCCTCAGATGCTAAAAAACAATCTTCTTGGTCTAGCGCTATTGAAAAAAGGATAGACTCCCTCGCTGACTAGCTGATACCGACTTTATGCCGCCCCGTTGACTTTACTTTTTTACTTTATATATATATATATATATATATTGTAGAAAATATTTTTTCTCTCTTCCTCAGGTATACCTTGAACACCGAAATCGTGGTAGAGAGAAAAACTTTTTTCTACAACTATAAAAGCTCTATATTCTACATAATATATTAAGCCCTTTTGGACCAACTACTTACGTTACTAACATGAAAACGTGGTAGTAAACTATATATATATATATATATATATATATATATATATATATAGTATCCAATTGCCGCTTTAACTTTTCCGTCGCGTGTCATCAGTAAATAATCCAAAAGTGCTCAATATATTAAAAATATAGAGCAGTAATAATACTAATAATATTATTGTTAGATGGAAAAATAAAGGGTCTACCATGGTTTCAATCAAATTGAAATGATTTCTTCAGGGCCTTACCCTACGTTAAATAAGGCGATGTAATTCCTTAATTAGATTGAAGATATTTATCGGATAATAACGATTGAGAGAAAAATAACGTAGCGTTCAACCGTTATTATCCAATAAATATCTTATTTAACTAAGGAATTACATCGACTTATTTAACGTAGGGTAGGGTCCTGAAGAATCATTTCAATTTGATTGAAACCATGGTAGAACCTTTATTTCTCCTCTAATAATAATATTATTAGTAGTATATTATATATATATATATATATAGTGTGTATATATATTATTTTATGCCGAAGAACTTTACTGTAGAAATTCGTTGAGCATTAGTTTTATCGATAGAATAAGTTGTCAGGTAAATACATTATTAATGAATTTACTATAGAAAACGATTGGAAGCCTTGAAGAAAGTGGGTGTCAGTGGTCATGAAATAAAGCAAGTGTTGCAGACAAACTTAACTCAGCGTATTATATAGATACATAATAATTCTACTATGAAAACTCATTGTAAATTAAACAAGAAAGTATTGTAAAAAAAAAAAGAATATCATGAATTAACGCAAGCAGAAAAAATATGAAAAGAATTTCCTTTCAGTTCTTAACCAGCGGAATAAAAAAACAATAACAAAAAACAAACAAAACAAAAAATGAATAAATAAATAAAAATAACAAAAAACAAAAATAACAAAAAAAAAGAGATTTTTCAGTAAAATTCAAAACAGATGTATGAAGGGTCTGGAACACTGTAAGGTGCTCGTAGTTCCGTACTTTTCAATTAAAGTCGGTTATATTGGCCTATATTGGAGTAAAGTGGGATTTTATCCAATACTAGACGTCTCGTAACTCCATTGGGTTCCCCTTATATCGGGAACTAATATGGAGATATTTGATACTTCTATTTAGGAAGGAGCGAAGGATTTTTAACTGCATTTCCGAGTTATCTGTTATATCGAGAATTTAGATGAATAAAAAAATAACATTTGGTACGTTTGCATACCGTAAAAATTGCTAAATTGACCGTACTAAAACCGATGGGATAGAATTACATATGGCTGTTATATTTATAAATAAATAGTCCTCAATAGATAAATATTCCGTTGTCCTACTAGACTACTGAAACACCCATCATGTATAATTGTGTACACCTGTGTGCACACATACACACATAGGCACACATGAATATATATATATATATATATATATATGCGCGTGCTAGTCAGATCTTATCCCTGAAGAGCATTAAACGAAACTTTTAGTAGGTTCGTCTGACTCATTAGATTTATCTTTATTATTTGCTCTACTTAGGTATTGAGCACTTTTTACTTATTAGCTTCTGTCTCCTGGCGGGTTTGTATGTATATATATATATTTATATATATATGTGCATATTAATTGTTTTTTTCTTTAGCAAAAATATTGTACTAATAGATTAATTTTTGTTGGTACGATTATCTTGGTCTTTTCTTTTTACAAAAAATTTTTTCTTCCCGGTTGATGTTTGGTAGTATTTTTACAATCAAACTATTTGGATTTTTTCTCACCCCGAGAAGTTTGGTATATTAAATATATATATATATATATATATATATATATATATATATATATATATATATATAGTTAAATATAATATAGTTAAATAAATCAGATATACCCACGAACAGTTTCGCTTAGTAGCTTATCAGGGTCAGATTCTTGTTACTAAGTGAAACTGTTACTAGGTATATCTGACACATTAGGTTTAAATTTATTATTTGCTCTACTTAGGTATTGAGCACTTTTTACTTTTTAGCTTTAGATAATCTTAGCGGTTTATATATATATTTTTCATGTATATATATTTTTTTTTTTGACAAGTGCTATCGTATTAACCGATTATTTTCGGTTGGTACGACTCTGTTGGTCTTTTTTTTTCTTCATTTTTTCCACAGGTACAATATTTTTACAATCAAACTCTTTGCAGGGTTTCTTCTTACCGCAAGAGTTTACCAATAAGTTTGGTATATTAATATTATATATATATATATATATATATATATATATATATATATTTGTGGGAGATTATGTGCTTAATTAAAGTCATACCTAATTTTGTTAATTAATTAATTATAACTAAATGAATTAGGCGTGCATATCGGTTTAAATGTAAAGCGTAAACAAATCGGGAAAAAGTCATCTCTGTATGTACATTTCAGCCCATTAGGCCTCATCAGCAGAGCTATAGACAGGGCAGTGCTTTGTGCGTGATTCGAATCCAAAAAGTGCGATATATATATATATATATATATATATATATATATATATATATATATACCAACCCCTCCGCACAAGCACGATGGGACACAAAGTCAATTTCTTAATCGGAGTTTAACAGGTTTGAATTCAGAGTTTTCCATTTCTAGACTGGTTACTTATCAAACGTTAAACAATCCAGTCTGCCCTACTATATACCTATAACTCGAAGGAGAATATATGGATACACAACTTTCCTAAGGGTATTGGCGCTATGTGAAATGCAAACAGCCACGTCCAGTTTGAATTCGGGTAGAGAATCCATTATATATATATATATATATATATATATATATATATATATATATATATATATATATTTTTTCGTTGCTTGCTTCCTTGTGTACTAGCTACATACGGATTTCAAGATCAATGAGCTAATCTTGATTTGGCTTGGCATATGAACGCGTTTTAATCGTATTTAATTCGAAGTTTCCTGGAATGTCTAAGCTTAGAAGGGATCATAAAGGCCTAATTCGCTCAGAAAGCATTTAAAATTGCCATCTAAAGGAATATCCCACGCCATTTGCAACGTGTTGGGACGGTGATTTTTCGGTAGAAAATTGATAAGACGTAGGTAGTAGAAAATACTATAAGCTTTTGTTTTCATAATGTGCTTCAACATGTTATTTTCATCCTGAGCAACACTAGATTCTTTTTTTGACACACACACACACGCACACACGCACACACACACACACACACACACACACACACACACACACACACACATATATATATATATATATATATATATATATATATATATCAGTAACAAATAATAGTAAAGAAATAACAAAAGACTTAGAGATTTTGCTTTATAGCCTATTTTGGGGAGCTTAGACAAAGTGTCTAATTCTCCCAGCTCATCAGATGCGAATGATGAATTCTTTATTACATGTTTTTTTATATATGTATATATATATGTGTGAGAAATGTGAGGAGGTTAATCCGACAATATATGTGTGTATATTTGAGTGACTTTGAAAGGAAAAAGGAAGGGAAATAAATAAATAAAATAGAATAAAATAAAATAATAACAAAATAAAATAAATTAAGGTAGATAGGTACACAAGAAGAATAAACAAACTATTAATTAAATGAACTGGGGTTGCCCATTTAGCTAAAATTTGGAATAGATTGATTTAACAGAAATTCCTAACAAATTACTGACAAATATCTTTTTTATTGCCTTACAGCTGAGCAGACAAGACAATATAAAAAAAAAATTAAAAATATCTGTTTTCAAATAAAGAATTCATCATTCGCATCTGATAAGCTGGGAGAATTAGACACATTGTCTAAGCTCCCCGAAATAGGCTATAAAGCAAAATCTCTAAATCTTTTGTTATTTCTTTACTTATAAATTTGTTCTGTGTAACAATAAGAGCACACAGTGAGCTCTCAAACTGCGACAGGTTGTTTAAAAAAACTCCTATGTCGCAAGGAAGATTTCTTCTCTGAACTTTTGGATATATATATATATATATATATATATATATATATATATATATATTCACAATGAGTTCCGTGTGGATTCTGGTTGCTGTGCGGAGGACCTTCCAAATTACCGATGACAGATAGGGACGTTTGGTGAGACAGAGAGTCATGGATATCCGTGCTACCTCCACGACCTGATGATGATGATTCCGATAAATGAGTGAGTGTATGTGTTGTGTGTGTGTGTGTGTGTGTGTGTGTGCGCGTGTGTCTGTGTGTGATTACGTGTTTGTCTGTGTGTGGCTATGAAGGACCAAGCATAGTATTACAGTTATCTAATATGAGGAATATGATAAGAATTACTATTGTATCGAAAACGAGAAGGCAAATAAGTAAAGAATTATTGATTTTTTGTTCGTTCACGCAAATATGCTCTTACAACTCTCTCTCTCTCTCTTTCTCTTTCTCTTTCGCATTCCATCTCCCCCCGCCCCTGTTTGCAAGTGTGTGTATGTATGTGTTGTTTGTGTGTGTTGTGTGAGTGTGTGTGTGTGTGTGTATTTGCAAGTGTGTTTATTTTTTTAATAAGAAAGACTCAGCTTATTACCCATTTAGAAGTTTTATTTTCATGGAAAGTATTACATGCATACACGCAGTCGAAAAATTACGGGCGACTTCTGTAGCGAACATCCACGCAGACAAACGCACGAGGAACGGTATTTGACTTGGTTTGGCTCATTTCTTTAACGGCACATCAAAACTTCATGGATCATTTAATGCTGAAATTTCATTCATTTGTAAAGTATTGTAATAACTATATTTCAATGTTACATAGCATTTTTTCTTTTGAATTTAACCCTTTTATTGTCCGATTTTTTTAATGGGCCGGGTTAGCTCAGTCAGTAGAGCGTTCGGCTAGAAACCACAAGGTTCCGAGTTCGATACCGGTCCTCGCCAACTCAGCGTATGAGTAGCACAGGGATCTGTGCGGTAAAGTAAGGAACGGGCTTGCCAGGGACGATGACTAATAGAGACGGGCGGTGAGGGAAGTTGTGCTTTCAGCGCGTCATGAGGATTATGAATGTGTATGTCACACAGCCCACGAGTTGCTTACAGTACCTGGTGTTCTTAAGTGGTCACCCACTTCAGAACTGAACAGGTTTATCATTGCTTAACTTTAGTGACCTGAATGCTTTCAGCATGACTTGATAATCAATCGGTATTTTATATGGTTGACCTGAGGTCAATCCTTGGTATATCAGTTAAAATCTTTACACATGTGTAGGGCCTTACCCCTCTTCAAGGGAGACAGTCAATATATTCTAAGCCCCGATGAGGGGTCAGTTTGATCCATAGATGGGAGCCTAACAGGGTTATATTGGACCTGGTAGTAATGGCAATGAAATTATACTCCACACTCTTCAGATCTCCAGAACTAGAGCCTCACCAACAGGTTTAATTTAGGACAGAGCTTGGGGGGGTCATGCCCCTCAGCAGAAGAGAAAGTCAACATATTCTAAATCCCACTGAGAGGGACAATTGATCCATAGATGGGACCCTAACAGGATTAGAGTATATACCTGGGAGTAATGGCAATGAAGGTGTACTCCACACTCTTCAGATCTACAGAACTGAAGCCTCATCAACAAGGTGTTTATACGTAGGACAGAACTATTTTTGGGTTGGGTGAGGATATTCTTAGCCCCACCGATGGGACCAAAACGCGGTTTGCTTAAAGACGTATCTAAAGAAGCCTGTTATTTGTTTTGTTTTTTATCTAATTGCCGAAGTAAATTTCAAAATACAAGTATATTAAAAGCAACGCAATTTTTTAAGCAATACTAACATAGATTTATCAGGTTTATAATCCCTTCCCTTAATAAATGCAGTTAAATATATTATCATAGCTGAGATGCTTGGAAAATAATTGTTCGCATTCGTTTAATAGTAATCCTGTTCGATTTGATTCTAAACGTTAACAATTAACCTGATACGAGATGTTTGACTGCTTAGAGACATCAGATTCTGTAAGCAACGTGAAGCCGGTGTTTCAGACAAAAACCACTAACTTAATGTTTACTTAATAATCCACCAAACAAAAAACTTCTCAATTCATTTTTCAATTTGTATATTTAATGAAAGACACTAAAAAGATGGAGTCGTCGCTTTTCATGTAATATGGACATTGGTGACCTGAGTTCAAATCCTGGATGATATTGGCGCTTGGCAAATCATGAATCCATCTTTTATGACTCCTCCCTAGCTCTGGTAAATTTGGGATTGTCTCGGTTCTTTAAGCCTTGGTTAGGCAACCATTCTGGGAAAAGAAAAACGTCCAATTCAAACCACTTTAAAATTGACCGTGTGTCACATCCTGCCCGTAGCAAAGTGGTTGGGTTTAACAATGCATGA
>CM042147.1:79297297-79307297 GCA_023376005.1 Doryteuthis pealeii | reverse complement strand
TGTGTATAGTGTGTGTGTGTGTGTGTACTAACACAACAGGCACATATATATATATAAATTGGGTGTGTATATTTATATAGTTGGCGAAAGGAATATTAACTTTATAACTACTTTGGAATAAGAGGCAACCTTTATTCCTGTGTATGTATTCTACCTGATCTTTATTATCTACCTTTTGTGATGCGATGATGAAGACAGTAGAATGGGTTAGCAAATTTTGTGCTATAAATTTTTTTTATTTATTTATTGAGATTCTGTGGACGAAAGTTAAATTTGGATAAAAGTACATATCAATGCCATCAAGAATGTGGAACATTCAATAGACTGTTCATAAGCAGTATGTGTGTGTGGCTGTGTGTTGTGACATCTGGCATCGCGTGTGTGAGTTCATATGTATAGCGATAGGTTATCTTCTTTGTGTATTATTTTCTTCTTATATAATATATATATATAGAGATTTATGGCATATCATACGAGTAATATCTAGATGTTGCTGTTATAATATACATTATATATATTTGACTGAGAGCTGTTGCTCTACAGTATATTGTTTCTACCTTGTGCGTACCTATCTTCACTTGATGTTAGATGTATAATCTCTCCTATGTATATAACTGTTCATATTTCATGAATCTATCAATCGTATTTCTCATTTATATTACGTTTGTATGTGTGTGTGGTGTGTGTGTGTGTGTGTATGTATATGTCTAATTATATGTTGATTTGCCACATATGTATGTATGTATGTATGTATTTTTTATTGTGAAGATATCTCTATGTATCTCATGACTTTATCCTCTCGAGAGTTCTAATATATCAATATATGTTTTGTAACTCTCTGGCTCTCTCTCGGTCTGTCTGTGTCTTTTGAAAACAGACACACTACACACCACACACACACACTAGAGTTATGTATTATATGATTATATGTATTCGAGGATATGTTTATTAGAACAGAGAGTGTTTCGGAATTTCATTTTATCATAGATTAAAAAAGAAATTTTGATTCAAACATTATTATCCAGTCAAATAGATAATGTTCTCATTTTAAAACTGACTGAGGCTCTAAGAGGGAGAGCAAATTGTCGACTCCACAAAATCTATTTACACTGCACGAAAAAAAGTTTTGAATACCGTTTTCAATAATTATTTATGAATTTTTCTCTGGAATCCTTCTATGTCGCTCGATCGAAATATATTACATCTGTAGATAGGGAGCATCTGTCTGGGTATAGCTGGTGGATGGGTTACAACCCTCCAACCAACAATCTATCTTTCCGAATTGGTTAGACTTCAAAATCAAGGTGATCAAATTTTGATGATGTTTAAGAAAATAAACTTATGTTTCTTTTTTATATCCTCGTCTGATGAATAATTATTATTATCCAACAAATTATAAGTGAATTGAGACCATCTGATGAGACGAAATTTTGGGGAGCCGGTTTAAATCAACTTAGATTTATATGGGCCCAATTTTCGTCGAAATAAATTTATTATGGGATTACTATATTGAGTTCTTCTTCCTTTATTGATATATATATATATATATATATATATTATATATATATATATATATAGAGAGAGAGAGAGAGAGAAGGAGAGAGAGGGAGAGAGAGAGAGAGCGAGAGAGCTATAGAAAGAGAGACAGAGTCAGAGCTGAGATATAAAGGTGCATTGATATATATATATATATTATATTATATATATATATTACACACACATACACACACACACACATATATATATAATATATATATATATATATATATATATATGTGTTGTGTGTGTGAGTGCGTGTGTTTGTGTGTGCGTCTCTGTGTTGTGTGCGTGTGTGTGTTGTGTTACTTTTGACTTACGAATGCCCGAAGTTTTCCGAACTAAACTCGCTACACACAGACACAGACACCGACACACAACACCACACACACACACAACACATATATATATATATGTATATATGTTATATATATATACACACACACACACATACACACACACATATATATATATATATGCGTGTGTATATTAGTGAAAATATCATCCACACAGAATACACTAATCAATGAGAATATGACACATTGATTGATAGAGAAGTAGCCATTGATTGATCTGAACAAATTAAAAACTGAAGCGTTCCTTCTTCAGCATGAGATTATAATAACCAAACATGAATAGTTTATGCAATCCTAAATTAGATAGATAGATAGATAGATAGATATGATGATTGGTGGGATGATTGTTCGATCGATCGATAGATAGCTAGGTAGATATGAATTAACTTGGATAGACTGGGAAGATTAGCACAGGTTTGTGTGTGTGTGTGTGTGTGTGTTGTGTGTGTGTCGATCAAGATAAAATATATGATAGACCTATGCATTTAATTATAAATGAGACCAGTTATATTTATGCGTACAGTTTTTCATACAAAATAGACGAAACGCTTAATTACACAAGCACACACACACATACACATACACACGCATATCTATCTATCTATCTATCTATCTATCTATATATATATAATATTATATCGTCGTCGTCGTCGTCGGGCCGGCCTAATGTCGGTATCAGCCATGCAGCGAGGGAGTCTATCCTCTTTTCACTGGCGCTAGACCAAGGAGATTATTTAAGCGTTGAGGTGGAGCGCCACACCTACCATCAGCTCCTGACTTTACCGCACAGATCCCTGTGCTACTCATACGCTGAGTTGGCGAGGGCGGGTATCGAACTAGGAACCTTGTGGTTTCTAGCCGAACGTTATATATATATATATAAGTTTAAGGGCACCCCAAAATTTCCGGCATTGGCGAAAAAACTGACTGTTACAAAGCGCCTTTTACGTAATGTCTTCGCTACCTTCACGTAAATATATATGAGCTATTACTGTTATTGAATTCTCTTACGAATATACGAAACTATATGATTGAATTATATTATATATATATATATATATATATATATATTAATCTATGTTTTACATCATCTTAGCCCTTTTTTTACCCAATATATACAATTTGACTTTTAAACGAGCCACCGGTTGTTACTTTTGAAAAAGCACCGGTCGAATGGGCCCTTAAGTTTCTATCGTCTTTCGCTTTCTTTTTTTTAATTCGTTTAAATGGCTGATCATGAATAAAGTATGATACTTTTCAAAAATTATATATATAATATATATATATATTATATAATATATATATATATATCACACACACACAACACACACACCACACACATATATAATATATATATATATATAATATATATATATATATATATATATATATATTCAAGCGCCGTTGATTTAATGTCTTCACTACTCCAACTTAGATATATATTGCTGTATCAATGATATTAGTTCACTCTTTTCTTATAGATATGGCAAAACTATTATCAATATAAGATTATATAGATGCTTAAGAATTTGTATCAATTTGAAGAATGATACCAATTTTTGCCTTGATACCACATGATCATGGGGATTACGTACTGTTGATACACCCCTTATTATGGAACCTGTGCTGCTATTATTCATTACTTACGAAAAACTAACTATATTAACCGTTCGAGCAAATTGAAAAAAAAAAAAATTATCTTACGGGAAGGATTGGACATCCCCCGTGGATCGAACTCGTTTTCTCAGTAGTATCGGATCTGTGAACCATGCTTGCTAATCATTACAAAACGACGGGACGCTCTAAGCAAATTAAAACAAATGCGAATGCTGCTGTAATTCTTTTAGTCATCCGTTTATTTACTTATATGCACCGCGCGCACACACAACACACACAACACTCTCTCTCTCTCTCTCACACACACACACACACGAGCGCGCGCGCGTGCACACGCACACAAACACTCTATCTCCCCACACACACACACATGCGCACACAGGCAACGACGCAATTTTTGTTCTTTCCCCCCAGGGGTTTCGGCTTATGTGTGGCCCACGTTAAAACGAGGCCTTGTGCCCGGTCCATACAAGTGGGGTATGCGACAAATACCCACGCGCGCGACCCACAAATACCAATAATTTCCATTCAACAGATGGATATGCTACGTCCCAGTTCATTTCGCATCACTTCTCAAATGGTATATCACCTCCCCCAAAAAAACAAAAACAACCAAAAATGTTCCAATTACTATGACTAAGGTCGAAACTAGTTGGAAACAATAAATATATATATATTATATATAATATATATATATATATGTGTGTGTGTGTGTGTGTGTGCCTGTGTCCGTGTGTGTGTCTTTCTCTGTGTGTGTGTATCTAAAAAGGGTGTCCATATTTTCTTTTATGGTAATAATTCTTTTATTCCTATTGTTTTTAGCAGGCAAAATTAACATTTGGTCGTTATATCAACATATAAGGAGGGGCAGAAGTAATGGTACATTCAGTAACAACATTTTATTGATTGTTGCAAACGCACGGACACACATACAAACGCACGTGTTCATTAATTTACTGTAGATTAAACGTACACGTAATAAAACTGGATTATATACATATGGCCGAGTTAGCTCAGTCGGTAGAGCGTTCGGCTAGAAACAATAAGGTTCCTAGTTCGATACCGATCCTCGCCAACTCAGCGTATGAGTAGCACAGGGATCTGTGCGGTAAAGTAAGGAGCTGATGGTAGTTGTGGCGCTCCACCTCAGATGTTAAAACAATCTCCTTGGTCTAGCGCTATTGAAAAGGGGATAGACTCTCTCGCTGATTGGCTGATACCGACTTTAGGCCGCCCCGTCGACTTTTTTTATATACATACACGTATGTGTGCGTGCGTGTGTGTGTGTGTGTGTGTGTGTTTGTGGGATATAAACTAAAATAAAAACAGTAGAAAAAAAACGAACACTTACGAATAGTCAATCGATTTGTACAAACTCAGACGTGCATAGTTTCCGTTATGCTTTTACTACTTACCTGTATTTCTACTGGGTAGAGCCCTCCCCGTAATTGTGACCTTGTGCCAAACTAAGTTAAACATCGTAAAAAGCAGAAAGATAATTCGTATCTTTGCTCATGCATTGTTAAACCCTATGGATTTACCCAACCACTTTGCTACGGGCAGGATGTGACACACGGTCAATTTTAAAGTGGTTTGAATTGGACGTTTTTCTTTTCCCAGAATGGTTGCCTAACCAAGGCTTAAAGAACCGAGACAATCCCCAAATTTACACAGAGCTAGGGAGGAGTCATAAAAGATGGATTCATGATTTGCACAAGCGCCAATATCATCCAGGATTTGAACTCAGGTCACCAATGTCCATATTACATGAAAAGCGACGACTCCATCTTTTTAGTGTCTTTCATTAAATATACAAATTGAAAAATGAATTGAGAAGTTTTTTGTTTGGTGGATTATTAAGTAAACATTAAGTTAGTGTTTTTGTCTGAAACACCGGCTTCACGTTGCTACAGAATCTGATGTCTCTAAGCAGTCAAACATTCGTATCAGGTTAATTGTTAACGTTTAGAATCAAATCGACAGGATTACTATTAAACGAATGCGAACAATTATTTTCCAAGCATCTCAGCTATGATAATATATTTAACTGCATTTATTAAGGGAAGGGATTATAAACCTGACAAATCTATGTTAGTATTGCTTAAAAAATTGCGTTGCTTTTAATATACTTGTATTTTGAAATTTACTTTCGGCAATTAGATAAAACAAACAAATAACAGGCTTCTTTAGATTACGTCTTTAAGCAACCGCGTTTTTGTCCCATCGGTGGGGCTAAGAATATCCTCACCCAACCCAAAAATAGTTCTGTCCTACGTATAAGACACCTTGTTGATGAGGCTTCAGTTCTGTAGATCTGAAGAGTGTGGAGTACACCTTCATTGCCATTACTCCCAGGTATATACTCTAATCCTGTTAGGGTCCCATCTATGGATCAAAATTGTCCCTCTCAGTGGGATTTAGAATATGTTGACTTTCTCTTCTGCTGAGGGGCATGACCACCCCCCAAGCTCTGTCCTAAATTAAACCTGTTGGTGAGGCTCTAGTTCTGGAGATCTGAAAGAGTGTGGGAGTATAATTTCATTGCCATTACTACCAGGTCCATATAACCCTGTTAGGCTCCCATCTATGGATCAAATTGACCCCTCATCGGGCTTAGAATATATTGACTGTCTCCTTGAAGAGGGGTAAGGCCCTACACATGTGTAAGATTTTAACTGATATACCAAGGGATTGACCTCAGGTCAACCATATAAAATACCGATTGATTATCAAGTCATGCTGAAAGAATCGATTCATTTCAGGTCACTAAAGTTAAGCAATGATAAACCTGTTCAGTTCTGAAGTGGGTGACCACTTAAGAACACCAGGTACTGTAAGCAACTCGTGGGCTGTGTGACATACACATTCATAATCCTCATGACGCGCTGAAAGCACAACTTCCCTCACCGCCGTCTCTATTAGTCATCGTCCTGGCAAGCCCGTTCCTTACTTTAACCGCACAGATCCCTGTGCTACTCATACGCTGAGTTGGCGAGGACCAGTATCGAACTCGGAACCTGTGGTTTTCTAGCGAACGCTCTACTGACTGAGCTAACCCGGCCCATTAAAAAATCGGACAATAAAAGGGTTAAATTCAAAAGAAAAAAATGCTATGTAACGTTGAAATATAGTTATTACAATACTTTACAAATGAATCAAATTTCAGCATTAAATGATCCATGAAGTTTTGATGTGCCGTTAAAGAAAATGAGCCAAACCAAGTCAAATACCGTTCTCGTGCGTTTGTCTGCGTGGATGTTCGCTACAGAAGTCGCCCGTAATTTTTCGACTGCGTGTATGCATGTAATACTTTCCATGAATAAAACTTCTAATGGGTAATAAGCTGAGTCTTTCTTATTAAAAAAAAACCACACTTGCAAATACACACACACAGCACACACACTCACACAAACACACACAAAACACACACATACATACACACACTTGCAAACAGGGGCGGGGGGAGATGGAATGCGAAAGAAGAAAGAGAAAAGAGAGAGAGAGAGAGTTGTAAGAGCATATTTGCGTGAACGAAACAAAAAATCAATAATTCTTTACTTATTTGCCTTCTCGTTTTCGATACAATAGTAATTCTTATCATATTCCTCATATTAGATAACTGTAATACTATGCTTGGTCCTTCATAGCCAACCAGACAAACACGTAATCACACACAGACACACGCGCACACACACACACACACACACACAAACACATACACTCACTCATTTATCGGAATCATCAATCATCAGGTCGTGGAGGTAGCACGGATATCCATGACTCTCTGTCTCACCAAACGTCCCTATCTGTCATCGGTAATTTGGAAAGGTCCTCCGCACAGCAACCAGAATCCACACGGAACTCATTGTGAATATATATATATTATATATATATATATATATATATATATTATATAAATAATCCAAAAGTTCAGAGAAGAAATCTTCTTGCGACATAGGAGTTTTTTTAAACAACCTGTCGCAGTTTTGAGAGCTCACTGTGTGCTCTTATTGTTTAGAGTCACAGAACAAATTTATAAGTAAAGAAATACAAAAGATTAGAGATTTTGCATTATAGCCTATTTCGGGAGCTTAGACAATGTGTCTAATTCTCCAGCTTATCAGATGCGAATGATGAATTCTTTATTTGAAAACAGATATTTTTAATTTTTTTTTTATTTGTCTGTCTGCTCAGCTGTACGGCAATAAAAAAGATATTTGTCAGTAATTTGTTAGGAAATTTTATGTTAAATCAATCTATTTCCAATTTTAGCTAAATGGGCAACCCCAGTTCATTTAATTAATAGTTTGTTTATTCTTCTTGTGTATATCTACCTTAATTTATTTTATTTTGTTATTATTTATTTATTCTATTTTATTTATTTATTTCCCTTCCTTTTTCCTTTCAAAGTCACTCAAATATACACACATATATTGTCGGATTAACCTCCTCACATTTCTTCACACATATATATATCATATATAAAAAACATGTAATAAAGAATTCATCATTCGCATCTGATGAGCTGGGAGAATTAGACACTTTGTCTAAAGCTCCCCAAAATAGGCTATAAAGCAAAAATCTCTAAGTCTTTTGTTATTTCTTACTATTATTTGTTACTGATATATATATAATATATATATATATATATATATTATATATATATATGGTGTGTGTGTGTGTGTGTGTGTGTGTGTGTGTGTGTGCGTGTGTGCGGTGCGTGTGTGTGTCAAAAGAATCTAGTGGGTTGCTCAGGAATGAAATAACATGCTGAAGCACAATTATGAAACAAAAGCTTATGTATTTTCTACTACCTACGTCTTATCAAATTTTCCTACCGAAAATCACCGTCCCAACACGTTGCAAATGGCGTGGGATATTCTTTAGATGGCAATTTTTAAATGCTTTCTGAGCGAATTATGCCTTTATGATCCCTTCTAAGCTTAGACATTCCGGGAAACTTCGAATTAAATACGATTAAAACGGCGTTCATATGCCAAGCCAAATCAAGATAGCTCATTGATCTTGAAATCCGTATGTAGTAGTACACAAGGAAGCAAGCAAATCGAAAAATATATATATATAGTATATATATATATATATATATATATAGTATATTATATATACTATATATGTATGGCGGTGATGGTGTTATGGTTAGAGGCGTAGGAAATGGATTCTCTCACCCGAATTCAAAATCCTGGACGTGGCTGTTTGCATTCACAATATAGCGCCAATACCCTTAGGAAGTTGTGTATCCATATATTCTCCTTGCCAGTTTAGGTATATAGTAAAGGGCAGACTGGATTGTTAATCGGCTTTGAATAAGCAACAGTCTTAGAAAAATGGAAAACTCTGAATTCAAACCCTGTTAAACTCCGATTAAGAAATTGACTTTGTGGTCCCATCCGGCTTGTGGCGGAGGGGTTTGGTATATATATATATATATAAATAATATAATTATATATATAATATAATATATATATTATATATATCGCACTTTTGGGGATTCGAATCAAGCGCACAAAGCACTGCCGCTGTCTATAGCGATGCTGATGAGGCCTAAAATGGGCTGAAATTACATATAAAAGATGCTTTTTCCCGATTTTGTTTACGCTTAACATTTAAACCGATTGCACGCCTAATTCATTAGTTTTAATAGATTAATTAAATTAACAAAAATTAGGTATGACTTTAATTAAGCAGCATAATCTCCACAAATATATATATATATATATATACTAATATATATATATATAATATTAATATACGCAAACTTATTGGTAACTCTTGCGGTAAGAAGAACGCCTGCAAAAGTTTGAATTGTAAAATATTGTACCTTTGGAAAAAATGAAGAAAAAAAAAGACCACAGAGTCGTAGCCAACCCGAAAATAATCGTTAAATACGATAACACTTGTCAAAAAAATATATATATAACAGTGAAAAAATGATATATATAAACCGCTAAAGATTATCTAAAGCAAAGAAAAAAGTTGCTCAATCTAAGTAGAGCGAATAATAAATTTAAAAACTAATGTGTCAGATATACCTAGTAAACAGTTTCGCATAGTACAAGTTATGACCCTGATAAAGCTACTAAGCGAAAACTGTTTCGTGGGTATATCTGATTTATTTAACATAATTATATTTAACTATATATATTATATATAACTATATATATATATAATATATATATATATATAATTTTAATTATACCAAAACTTCTTGGGGTGAGAAAAAATTACAGCAAATAGTTTGATTGTAAAAATATTATACCAAACATCAACCGGGAAGAAAAAAATTTTTGTAAAAAAAGAAAAGACCAAAGATAATGCGTACCAACAAAAAATTATCTATTATGTACAATATTTGGCGCCACAAGAAAAATTAATATGCACATATATATATAAGAGATATATATATATACATACAAACCCGCCAGTTAGACAGAAGCATAATAAGTAAAAAAGTGCTCAATACTAAGGTAGAG
>CM042147.1:79290889-79297197 GCA_023376005.1 Doryteuthis pealeii | reverse complement strand
TATTACAAATAAGGAATACTTAGGAAGTTTATTGATGCATAGCATTGTCTTATATCGAGTTTATTGATCTTACGCTGGAGAAATTGCACTAAAGATCGGTATTATCTTGTAAGAACGGATTTGCAAGATATTTTTGCGGTATTATTACATTGATTAATGATTTGAGGCAATTCTGCGGCAGTAAGTCTTCTAATAGTTAGGAAAAAATGGGGAACATGTGACCAACTATTCAATAGGGAGATACTACAGACCTCGAGTTTAATTGATGCATAGTCAATTGCTGCATTGAAGTTCGATCTTACGGGAAATTGACTAAATGATCGGGGACTTATCTTGTAAGAAACGAGATTGCCCGTTTTTTGCGGTCATTTTACATTGATTGATTTAAGCAATTCTGGCGCATAAGTCTCTATATTTAGTTAGGAAATGGGGAACAATTGATCCACTATTAAAACAAGATAGTTGAATACTTAAGGAGTTTATTGAATATAGCATGGCTCATTTGAGTTCGATCTTAACGGGGAAATTTGACTAAAAGATCGGGATTACTTGTAGTAAACGAGATTGCAGTTTTTGCGGTCTTTTTACATTGATTTGATTTAGCAATTCCTGGCATAAGTCTCTAATAGTTAGGAAATGGGAGAACAATGTGACCACTATTCAACCATAAGGAAATACTTAAGGAGTTCATTGATTTATAGCATTGGCCTCATTGAGTTTTTAGATCTTACCGGGAAATTGACTAAAGATCGGGATTACTTGTAGGAACGTGATTGCCGTTTTTGCCGGTCTTTTAACATGATTTGAATTGCAAATTCTGCGGATAAGTTCTGCTAATAGTTAGAAATGGAGAACAAACTGTGACCAACTATTTTCAATAAAGAAACTTCAGGAGTTGCATTGATGCAAGCATTGGCTCATTGAAGTTAGATCTTACTACCAGGAAAATTGACTAAAGATCGGGATACGCTTCTAGGAACGAGTATTGCCGTTTCTGTCAGTCTTTTTAATTGATTCGAATTCAGCAATTCTGCGCATAAAGTCCCTACTGTTTAAGAAAAGAAAAGGGGAACAATATGACCACTAATTAATATAAGGAAAATGCCTATAGTAGTTCATTGAATCAGCATAGCACTGGCTCAATTGAGTTAGATCTTTACCAGACAATTGATACAGATCCGAGATTAACTTCTAGGAACGCGAATTGCCGTCCCATTTGTGGTATTTTACAATTGATTTGATTAGCAATTCTGGCGCATAAGTCCTCTTACTCTCGAGGAAATGGGGAACAATGTGACAACTATTGCAAATAAAGGAATACTTAAGGAGTTCATTGATGCCATAGCATTGCTCATTGAGGTTAGATCTTGCGCGGGGAAATTGACTTAAAGATCGGGGTTCTTGTAGAAACGAGATTTGCGTTTTTCTTGCGGATCTTTTAGCAGTTGATTTGATTTAGGCAATTCTGCGCATAAGTCCTATAGTTAGGAAATGGGGACATGTGACCACATATTCACTATAGGATACTTTAAGGAGTTTCATTGATTGTTATTAGCATTGTTCATTTGATTAGATCTTACCAGGAATATTGACTAAAGATGGGGACTAACTTCTAGAACAAGATTGCCGTTTTTGCGGTCTTTTACATTGATTTGAATTGGCCAATTTTCCCCTGCCCATAAGTCCTACTAGTTAGGAATAGGGGAAAATAGACCACTATTCCCATATAAAGGAAGTGCTTAACGTACGTATCATTGGGATGCATAGCATTGGATCATTGAGTTAAAGATCTTACAGGAAATTTGACATAACACGATCGAGATTAAAACTTAAATAAGGACACGGCGTATTTGCCGTTTTTGCGGTTTTCTTTTACATTGATTGATTTTTAGCAATTCTTTGTATAAGTCTCTTAATAGTTAGGTGGAAAATGGGAACATAAAATAGTGACACTATTCAAATAAAGGATACTTAAAGGAGTTACATTGATAGCATAGCATTGGCTCATTGAAGTAGACTGCGGGGAAATTGACTAAAGATCGTGGGAATTACTGTAGAATACGAGATTAGCGTTTTTGCTGGTCCTTAATTACATCTGAATTTGATTTAAGCCATTCTGACGCATCAAGTTCCCTACTAGTTTAGGTAAATAGGGGACACAATATGACCCAACTATTAAAATAAGGAGGAATAGGTACAGGATATCATTGATGCATAGCCATTGCTATTGAGTTAGATTTACCGTGAAGTTCGACTCTTAAAATCTGGGATTAAACTTGTAGAAACGAGATTGCCGGAACCTAGGATCTAACGAGGTATTGGAAACTCGGGCGGTAGGAATATAAATTTTGACTTAGGAGGGTCAGTGAATAAATAAAAAGGATACGAAGCTGAAACTTACCATCCTTTGGCGTAGGCGCTCATCCTTATACATCAAAAACTGGGGCCTTAGGGTCGCTATTCACTTTGAGCGGGTTATGAGTGTTATTATTACATGGGTCCTCTAATGTTATGCAAGTAATATAGTTAAGAGGCAATTGAAGACGGAGTAAGCAAGCAGTAGAAATGCCGGGTTGACTGGAATGAATCACAATGACTCCTTATACCGGTGGTTATCTCTAGGGCTTGGGGCACTGGAAAAACTCTCTGCGGTAACTTGCATCGAGCTTATTATAAAGAGATAATTCACTCACGAGAGAGCGGGTGACAGAAGAATTATTTGGCTTATATTTATCTCAAGATAAACCAAAGTTAATCAACATAATAAGTGTGTACTCGGTGTCTGAAGCACTTAGCTGACAGAGACGTCAGACCCGAACGGTCGGCCGCGCGCCCATGATTTCTAATAAAATCACCATTTTTACATAATCACTATGCATAAGCCCTTACGGTTCCACACCGGCCTGATACCAACCCACTATGTTGTATCAGTATAATATACCACAATATCAATTGTGTTGCTATATCCGTAGACCATGGTTCAACAGTCAACTTATATGCTAAAAATATTTTATTAATAATGAGGTTTCAAAAAAATAGCTCATCGGAAATGTTGACTGTCAATATAGGGAATAGTTGATATGAGTAGTTTAGCTCTTCCAGCACGCCAACACCTTTACACCGAACCCACCAACCCCCCACCCCACACTCCCCCCACTCCACTCATACCCATCCCCAAAGCCCCACTCATATACTCACCCCTACACCTACTCCACCCCCTCCACTCACTCACCATCCACTACTCACTCACCTCACTCTCCAAAGCTCACCTCCTCTCTCCCCGATATCCATCTTCCCCGTCCCCAGCGAGAACTCTCACCTACCAGCCTAAACTCCGCTCACTCCCACCTCCCCATCAACTACTTCCCTCACGCTGCACAGGTACGCCCCCCGAAAGCCCCACACACCTCCTAGCTAAAACGCGCGCCCTTCTGTCAACAGACCCCGCCCCTCCCCACCCCACCCCCTTCTCTTCCCCCGCCCCCCCACCCCCCCCCCCACACCACCCCCCCCCCACCCCCACCCACCCCACCCAACCCATCCCCCCCCCGCCCCACCCGAATCATTCTTCTCTGACCGACGCAACCCCTGGGTTTTCCCATCATAACAACATATCATATTCCTCATAACCCCCCCCCAACATCCCCCCCTTCATCCACACCCCTAACCTAACCCACCACCCCCTCCCCCCTCCATACCTACTCACCACACCCCTCACCCACTTCACCCCCTACCCTACCTACCCACCACCCCCCACCCCCACCACCGCTCTCCCACGCCGCCCCCCCAACACCCCCACCACACCACCCACCCCTAGCCACCAAACCCCGACAGCGCCCATTTCCCCCATACGTCCCCACCCCGCCACCCATCCCCACCGCCCTCGCAACACTTCAGCATAAGAAGTAGACACAGGGATCTGGTCCGGAGTAGGAGCTGATGGTAAGTGTGGCGCTCCACCTCAGACGCTTAAAATCTCCTTGGTCTAGCGCCAGTGAAAAGGGGATAGACTCCCTCGCTGCATGCTGATACCGACATTAGCCGGCCGACGACGACGACGATATATATATATATATATATATATATATAATATATTATGTAGATAGATAGATAGATAGATATGCGTGTGTATGTGTATGTGTGTGTGCGTGCTTGTGTAATTAAGCGTTTCGTCTATTTTGTATGAAAAACTGAACGCATAAATATAACTGGTCTCATTTATAATTAAATGCATAGGTCTATCATATATTTTATCTTGATCGACACACACACACACACACACACACACACACACACCTGTGCTAATCTCCCAGTCTATCCAAGTTAATTCATATCTACCTAGCTATCTATCGATCGATCGGACAATCATCCCACCAATCATCATATCTATGTATCTATCTATCTATCTATCTATATTAGGATTGCATAAACTATTCATGTTAAGTTATTATAATCTCTATGCTGAAGAAGGAACGCATCAGTTTTAATTTGTTCAGATCAATCAATGGTTAATTCTCTATCAATCAATGTGTCATATTCTCATTGATTAGTTTATTCTTTGTGGATGATATTTTACAATGTTACACTAATATACACACGCATATATATATATATATATATATATGTGTGTGTGTGTTGTGTGTGTGTGTGTGTGTGTGAGGGGGTGTGGGGGTGATTGTGTGTCTGTGTGTAGCGAGTTTCAGTTGGGAAAACTTCGGACATTCGTTAGTCAAAGTAACACAATACACACGCACACACACACACACACAGATGGACACACACATTTACATATATACATATGAAGTGGTCAAACGATGTGTTTGAAAATGGCGAAGGCCGACAATCTTTAGGGAGATTATGTGCTTAATTAAAGTCATACCTAATTTGTTAATTAATTAATTATAATTAAATGAATTGGGCGTGCATATCGGTTTAAATGTAAAGCTTAAACAAATCGAGAAAAGTCGGTCTCTGTATGTACATTTCAGCCCATTAGGCCTCATTAGCAAAATATATATATATATATTAATGCACCTTTCTCTCGCTCTTCCCCTCTCTCTATCTCTATAAATAAATAAATAAATAAATAAATAAATTATATATATATATATATATATATATATATATATATATATATATATATATAATTATAATGTTGTTGGGATAATAATAACTTAATTTTATCAGAGTGGATATAAAAGAAACATGAGTTAATTTTTTTAAACATCATCAAAATTTTGATCACCTTGATTTTGAAGTCTAACCAATTCGGGAAAAGATGAGATCGTTGGGTTGGGAGGGTCGTCCCCATCCACCATACACAACAGATGTCGTATCTACAGATGTTAATTTGTTCGATCATTAAAACAGTTCACGATTAGCAGAACATTCAGAAATAAAAAAAAGACTTGAAAACGGTATTCAAAACTTTTTTTTCGAGTAAAACAATAGATTTTGTGGAGTCGACAATTTGCCTTTCTTTTAAGCCTCAGTCGTTTAACATGAAATTATAATTTTGATAATAATGTTTGAATAAATTTCTTTTTTTAATCTATGATAAAATGAAATTTCCGAACACTCTAATGTATATTATATATATATATATATATATAATATATATATATATATATATTTTGTGTTGTGTGTGTGTGTGTGTGTGTGTGTGTGTGTGTGTTTCAGAAAGAGAAACAGACAGAGAAAGGGGCAGAGAGTTACAACATATTGATATAGAAATCGAGAGGTATAAGTCATGAGATACATAGAAATAGATACAATAAAAGAATACATACATACATACATAATGTGGCAAATCAGGTAGATATATAAATAGACATATACATACACACACACACACACATACACATATATATATATATATATATTATATATATAATGAGAAAATACGATTGATAGATTGATAAATATGCATACATAATGAGGCAAATTATATAGATAGATAGAGAGATATACATTCACATTCAGGTAAATCAAATTGGTAGATACACAATGAGACAAATCATATATATATATATATATATATATATATTATATATATATATTATATTATATATACATATATATATATGGGGGGTGTAGATAGATAGATAAATAGATAGATAAGAATGAAAAAAATAGATACACAAAGAAGATCCTATCACACACGTTCACACACACACACACACACACACACACACGCACACAAACACAAACTTTCTTTAATTTGAAAATCTATGATGTTTCCATTCTGATGCATTGATGTGTAACTTTATCCAAATTTAACTTTCGTCCACAGAATCTCAATAAATCAA
>CM042147.1:79283389-79285889 GCA_023376005.1 Doryteuthis pealeii | reverse complement strand
AACGTGGTTAGATAGAGTAGCCAGGTACCACAATATATATATATATATATATATATATATATATATATATATATATATTATATATATATTTGACTTGAATATATATATATCTATATATATATGTGTGTGTGTGTGTGTGTGTTGAATATATATATATTTGTGTTAAATGTATACATATATATATATATTATATATATATAATATACATATTCAACGCAAATCAAAGACGTTTGAGATTTATATCGAACTCAAATAGAAAGAAAAAGAAATAGCACTTCTTAATAGAGTAATAATGTATCAAACTCGATTTTGGATCTTAAAAGTAATGTACACATCACTTACAATTTTTCTATTTACAGATCTATCTATCTATCTATCTATCTATTATCTATTATCTATATATATATATATATATATATATATATATATATCAATTTGTTTATCACATCCCAACTTAATAGCAAGTAAAAAGGAAATATGGAAAAGCAATAAAAGAAAAGTATTACCGCAGAAATACCAAATGCATGCCAAACCGATTATACCAACAAAAACAAAAATAAAAACACATCAATACACATATCTATCTATCTATCTATCTATCGATCTATATATATATATATATATATATATATATATATATATATATATATATATATATATATATATGCAACATAAATGGGCCTTTTTCAGGAAAATATGTTTTTATTTACGTTTTTTTTTAGACATTACATTTTTATATAAGACTGGATATATATATATATATATATATATATATATATATATATATATATATATATATATATATATATGCGGGTGTATGTGGTATTATATATATATATATATATTATATATATATATATATATATATATATATTATTAGAACATTAAGACATTTTCTCTTGTTTTCTTTTTCATATACTTTCATACTTTTCTTTGTCCGACAGTATTTTTTCGTGGGATATGAGTGTAGTATCTGTGTCTTGTAATTTCCAGGATAATATTGCAATATTTTAGATCTAATAAATTCATTATAAAATTTCAAATTAAATTTGGAGGTTTTAATAATCATTTACATATTTGTATGTTGAATTTTGTTAAATGTTGTTCTTATAAGAAATCTTAACTTTTTTCTAACTCTAATTCACAATATCTGCCTCACATAGTTTTTGTCCCATTTATTTATAAACATATCAGCGGTAAAATATTTGATTCATATCTTAGTTTGTAGTACCGGTCCATAATCTCATAGCCCTACAAATTTACGCAAACTATTAATAACTAATCGTATTATATATATATATATATATATATATATATATATATATATATATATATGAACCTCGTTAAAAACTTTTTTAAAATGCCCCAATTAGATACTTTATGAGTATTCGTAACTCAGTTTTGTCCATTTCTAAATTTGTCGCACACTAGTGAGATATGGTTTATCAGTCCATATATTAAGAAAGACAGTTTATAAAATGTGGCTCTTTTTTCTGGATGAAATTAGTATTTTTTGAACGACTGTCGTATATACATACACCCGCGCGTAAATGCACACACACACACACACACACACACACACACACACACACTATATATATATATATATATATATATATATATATATATATATATATATCAGTTATCCACTGACACGTGTTTCGAAGTTTACTTCTCATGAGTGCGGTTCGACTTTTTTAACAGCTACCTCTAGCCGGGATCGAAACCCGACAGAATTTTCGTCTGCCTAGTACCTTGTATATATATATATATATATATATATATATATATATATATATATATATATATTTTAAGAATATATAAGTATATTACATGGGAATTTCTGTGAGCCTGGGTTTCATGCTGTCATGCATTTGTCAGAATATACAAAGTTTTGTTTTTCTAATTCTTGTTAAAATGGTGAAGATTTATAGGGTTACAAGGGGAGGGGTCATTTTTGTTATTTGTGTGTTTGTATTATTAAGGTTGTGTGTTCTGTTATTCGTATATATATATGTGTGTTGTAGGACGTTATTCTGTGATAAGAAGATTCTAATTAATAGATTGCAAACAAAATATACTACATAATTCACTTATATTATTATATATATATATATACATATATATATATATATATATATATATATATATATATATATATATATATATATATATACATTAATTGCATTTCAGTCTCGGAAGAAAAATATGGTTTTTGTGCCCCTGAAGTTACATCGCCTCGTGTGACTGTGAAGTCTAATGTTCAAAAGCATTCTCGATCACAGATGTCGCATAAGAAGGCTGTCCCTGAAGATGTGCTTCTTGCCACTGCTTTCTTATGGACCTATATATATATATATATATATATATATATATATATAGAGAGAGAGAGAGAGAGAGAGAAACAGAGAGAGAGAGAAAGATAGATAGAGAGAGAGATATGTTTTAATTTTTCAACATAAATTCCTTCTATATCTTTAAGTCAGTGGTCAACATTCAA
>CM042147.1:79265889-79270889 GCA_023376005.1 Doryteuthis pealeii | reverse complement strand
ACATTCCCATCGCCGTCGGCGGGGTTTAGAATAAACTGACTGTATCTACAGCAGAAGGGTAAGCCACCCAACCCCTTCCTGCAAAAGGGGTGTTCTGGGTATAACACTAAACTGCATCTGGTGATAGGATCCAGTTCTGGAGATCTGGAGATCTGGAGAGCGTAGAGCACTCTCTAATTGCCATTACCCCCAGGTCCACTCGCGTCAAAATAACTTTTTTTAATTATTCGTATCCGAATGTGCAAAAAAAAAATCTTATGGAACAATTACGTAAAATATAAATGTACAATAAAAAATAAAGGTGATTTCCTAATCTTTAGGCATAAAATAACCCTTGACGGATTAACATGCCATTAAAATCAATTAATCAATATTCACAATTGATACGCGAGTACATGGTTGTCTAGTCAGATTTTTTTTAAATAAATAAATGCATATAAAAAAATATTTTATAAAAAATATTCTATAAAAAAGAAGATCCGCAAAATGGATCATGTTTTTAAAACATTTTTTTATTATTATTATTTTACATCAGCGACACGTGTTTCAGATCTTCTGATATCTTCTTCGGGTATTGATTAACCTCATTCTGTGATATATAGTGAGCTTATGAATATACTTTTCAACACGTAAGTACAGATTACGGTCAATTCACACTGAAAGCACCACTTCCCGCAAGTTTAGCAGCGATAACCCTGTTCAATACTTGGATGGGTGACCATTTAAGCAACAGCTGGTACTGTAAGTAAACCTAACATCAAAAGGATTTGATTCGGTATCAAATGACCCGAAAAGGGTTGATATGCCGTAAAACAAACCAACCAACCAACGTAAGTACACTTGTTTTTAGTTTAATATCCGATGCTAAACGCAACTTCTACCCCATTTTACACAGCATGGAGATACCCCAGGACCATTAAGATTACCTTACAGTCCATTCATAGTATTTCTATTTAGTAAGCTTTCCTTATATTAACACTCAGAACATTCTTTAAGAACTACCCACAAAAATATATTTGTGTTGTATCTTACCTTCAGCAAAAAAAGGGGTGTTCTGGGTCTGATACTAAACTGTATCTAATGATGAGGCTCCAATTCTTGAGACCTGGAGAATGGAGTACTAATTTATTGCCATTATACCCAGGTACACTCTAAATAGATCTTCTTTTTTTTTTTTTAATGATTCGTATTCCAATGTGAAAAAGAAATCTCTTATGAAACAACTACACAAAAAATATAAATGTTCACCGAAGGCGATTCCCAAACCGCTAGGCATAAAATAACCCTAGACAGGTTGATATGTCACCAGAATCAACCAATCAATCAATAAATCGATATCAAAAAAATCGATATTAAAAATTGATTTTCCAGCACGTGGTTGTGTCGTCATATTTTTTTTTAAATATTAAATATATATGAAAAACAAAAATAAGAAAACAAAAAAAAAACAAAAAAAACAAATATTGTAAGCTTTTGAATAATTTTAATACATAAGTATACTTTGTTTTAATTTTGATATCCCATTTAAGACTGCGTGGAGAGACTCCATAACCATAAAGTTTATCTTGCAGACTATTAACAGTGTTGTTACTAACTAAACTTTTCTAAGTCAAGCACGCAGAATTTACGTTATTTTAGCACTACACCCCGAAAAGTTTTTAACTTTATGTTGCTTCGTGCCTTCAACAAAGATTGGTAAATTCTGCTAACTGTACTTTCTGTGACTAATTGGTCCCCCGTTCAAGTACTGGACAGGCTGGTCATTTCTTAACTTCGTTTATCTGACAGGAATCGAAACTTTCAGCATGACATTGGTAGTGTTGTGTATAAGAGGATCACCAGGTGCACTGAAAACTAAACCTTGAGACAGACGAACTTTAAAAAAATTGTTTTTTATTGGACATTAAAGAGCCTGCAATGCTATCACCAAAAATCGATACTGGTGATAATGTAATTGAATTTGCCTATGAATTTAATACATTAATCTCAAATTTGTATAATTCTAACTTAAAAAAAATAAATATATGATGGATAATGTTTTATTCAAGCCATTATAAACAAATGATATATTTATATCACATATTAAAATAAAACTTGACATTCGAAGAGTAAATTTGTGTGTATATCACATACCGAAGCATCAGATATATACATCTCACCATCACCAAATATCAAGAAAAATGAATAAATGACTAAATAAATAAATAAAAATTCGAACTTTTGGCTCAACAAAATCTTCCTTTAGTGCAGACCTAATTTTCATAAATATCTTGTATTATTATTATTATTATTATTATTATTATTATTATTATTATTATTATTACAATAATAAAATAAATAATAATAATAATAATAATAATAATAATAATAATAATAATAATCACTAGTGTTGATTAACAAAAAAAAAGAGAACGTGTCAACTGGTGGACTTTGCATTCCCAGTAGATCACAGGGTGAAGCTGAAGGAAAATGAAAATATTGATAAATACCTGGACCTTGCCAGAGAATTGAAAAAGCTGTGGAATATGAGAGTGAAAGTGATACCAATTGCAGTTGGTGCACTTGGAACGGTACCAAAAAACCTGGAAAAAAGACTGGAAGAACTAGAAATCAGAGGAAGAATTGAGACCATCCAGACTACTGCACTGCTGCAATCGGCTAGAATACTCAGAAGAGTCCTGGAAACCTGAGGAGACTTGTTGTCACTCAGACTCCAGTAAAATACCATCAGCTAACGGTGATGTGAAAAAAAACGTAAGGAGTGAAAATAATAATAATAATAATAATAATAATAATAATAATAATAATAATAAATGTCACACAGCCTCCAGTGAACTACCGGCTACGGCAGGTGTGAAAACCTCATGCAAAACACTAAATTTTGACCATACAACAAAATGCATAAACCAGAATCCGTTCTTGAGAATGAAACACATAGAATTATCTGTGACTCTGAGATGAAGATAGCTCGCCTTATCCCTACCAGAAGACCAGACCTAGTATTGATTAACAAAAAAGAAAAAGAAAAGAAAAGAAAAGAAAAAAGAGAACTTGGCAACTGGTAGATTTTGCAATTCCAGCAGATCACATAGTGAAGGTGAAAGAAAACGAAAAGATAGACGAATAACTGGACCTTTCTAGAGAATTGAAAAAACAACAAAAAACTGTGGAATACGAGGGTGAAAGTGATACTTAGAAAGGTCCCCAAAAGCTTTGAAAAAAGACTTGAGGAGCAGGACACTGAATCTTTCAAAGCCTCCATGCTTCCTGTAGTCCACCATCACTATACATGATGCCCTTCTCCACACACATATGCACACACACGCATCCATACATGCATATTACTACTGTAAACTGTTCATGTTCCTGACACTACATTATTCTGTGTACTTGACATGAGACTTTGATGAGTTATGGTGCACCTGAGCATTGTACACAATAAATTTCATTATCAAGAAATCAGAGGAAGAATTGAGGCCGTCCAGACAAGAGCATTGTTGAAATCAGCTCGAATACTCAGAAGAGTCTTGGAGCCCTAAATAGACTTGTTGTCACTCAGACTCCAGTGAAAGACCATCAACTAACGCTGGTGTGAATAACTCATAATAATAATAATAATAATAATAATAATAATAATAATAATAATAATGCTACTACTACTACTACTACTACTACTAATAATAATAATAATAATAATAATAATAATAATAATAATAATAATAATAATAATAATAATAATTAAAGAATTCTAATTCACATGTAATAGTTATTTACGGAGTATCGAGAATTTTCATGGTTAAAAGACAGCACAAATGTAACCGCCTTTTCCGCTAAAAAAATAAAAAAATAAAAATGTCAGTCATTGCTGTGGGAATTATTTCATTTTGCAAAAAAAAAACCATATTAGATATGTTGCTTTAAAAATATGATTAAGATTTACTGGTTTTAATGAGTTACTGTCACATACATAAAAGCAGACGCACACACACGCACACAGAGACACACGCACACACAGAGACACACGCACATACATATTCATTGTGTTCGTGTGTGTCTCGATATGTGCATATATATATATATATATAATATATATATATATATAATATATATATTATATATATATATATATATTCATTTTATTGACCAAACCCTGAAGAAGATAACAGAAGATCTGAAACACGTGTCGCATATGTAAGATAAAAATGATAAAAAATTTTTTCTAAAAACATAATCCATTTTGCGGACCTTTTTTTTTAAATAAAATATTGAATTTTCTCCCGTTCGAACCAGAACACACTCTCTCTCTCTCTTTCTCTCTCCCCCCCCCCTCTCTCTCTCTCTCTCTCTCTCTCTCTCTCTCTATATTATATATATATATATATATAATATATATATATATATATATATATAACTGTGTGTATAGTTGGTTTCTTTACTTAAATTGTTGATCAAACTTCGCGTTTATACAGAATTTGGTATTTTTAGTTTGTTTGATGAGAATAGACGTGAAATATCTGCAATTAAAACTAATTTAATAGAATTTGTCTACAAATTAAATTTAACTACAGATATAATTTGCCTATAAAACTATTTTATCAAATTTCGGCACTGAATAACCATAAGGAGTTTACATGCCGTTAAGCAAATAAGCCAAACAAAACTTGTCTCACTTCCTTCTTTTCCTCTTCTGTCTTATATTATATATATTATATATATATATATATATATATATATATATATATATATATATATATATATATATTAGGACCTCTCTTATTTTATTTTTTTGAGAGAGAGTTTTGGAAAATGTTTTTTATTTTGTGCTTGTATACTCAAATGTGTGCGTGTGTGTGTGTGTGTGTCCGTATATATATTCTTAAATAAAGGTGAATATATATATATGTACATATATTTTTAAGTATATATAAATGTACGTTAGTATATATAAATATATATATATATATATATATATAAATATATATATATATATATATATATAT
>CM042147.1:79255889-79260889 GCA_023376005.1 Doryteuthis pealeii | reverse complement strand
ATACTTTATATACCTAGATAATGAATTAAAATAATTCATATTAAATTAATTCATCATTTTTTCTAATAAATTTAACTTTTAAATTAGATAATCAGGTCATTTTAGAATTTAATAAAAATACCTCATTCACTTGTGGCATATGGAAATCTAATAGATTGCAATATATACACATATGTATAGTTATATATAATAAGTAGATACATAATATAGTAATGCATTCTCACTCGCTTGTTGATATTTACTGAGCTTAACCTCTCAAGATTTAGCAATAATTGGGCATCTCATAGTGAGCGTAATCACTAGCAATGGCCTGTAAGATAAGCTTTGGAACTCTTATTCAACAGCAACCAGCCTATTGAATATATATTGTTGTACACACAAACAAAACATTATCTGGTCAACATTGCACAAAGCACTGACATATCTATGCACATAAAATAAATATATGATTGCAGACTGATAAATTTCAAGCAGTGACAGTACCTTGGATCACACACACACACACACACACACACACACACACACACATATATATATATATATATATATATATATATATGTGTGTGTGTGTGTGTGTGTGTGTGTGTGAACAGATACAAGTCAGATACAATCTGACAGATTGAGGAAAAGGTAGGTAGCTATACAGGTAGAAATAATGATTAATTAGAATAATTTCATTTAGTTTGTTATTATTAAAAAGGACTACAATGGTTAAATTACAAAAAAATACTTCTAATACGGGTACTCACTAAGGTACCTCACTTTAGGTATTACCCCTACCCCTTAGAGATACTAGGTACTTTTTACTATATCACAATTTTTCCTTAAGGGAATCTCCTTTTCGATATATATATCTGGTACATACACTTTGCCACCCTCCTCCTGGCTAGAATACCTAAGTAAAATCAGCGGAGTAGCCAATTATCAGTATCGGACGGACAGCGAGGGAGTCTATCCAATTTTCACTAGTGCTAGATCAGGGAGATTATTTTTGCGTCCGTGGTGGAGTAGCCTATTGTCAGTATCAGCCGGACAGCGAGGGAGTCTATCCAATTTTCACTAGTGCTAGGTCAGGGAGATTATTTTTGCGTCCGTGGTGGAGAGCCACAGCTACCGTCAGTTCCCCACTTTACCACATAGATTCAAGCGTTGCTACTCCTGCGCTTCGTTAGCGAGGGCCGGTATCGAAGCCGGAACATTGAGACTCCTGAGTGGACGCTCTACCGACTAAGCTAAATATGTCAGAAGAGAAGTCATGAATAATGGTTTACTAACAACCATTATTCATGACTTCTCTTCTGACAGATTGCTCCATGCTTCTGACCTTGTGCCAAACTCAGGTAAATTCAGTAAATGAAGATTTTAAAAATCCAACAACGACCTCTCTTTTATCTCATAAGTAAAACAAATTTCTATTGTCCGGATATTAGTTAGTATTGCTGTAAGTAAGTAAAGTCGTCGGGTCGGCCTAATGTCGGTATCAACCTGACAGCGAGGGAGTCTATCCTCTTTTCCCAAGCGCTAGACCAAGGAGATTATTTTAGCGTCTGAGGTAGAGCGCCACACTTACCATCAGCTCCTCACTTTACTGCACATATCCCTGTGCTACTTATACGCTGAGTTGGCGAGGGCCGTTATCGAACCAGAAACCTTGTGATTCCTAGCCGAACGCTCTATTGACTGAGTCGTAGAACCTTCGAATACAACGGCTGCATCATCTGCATAGGAGTAAGAACCTCCCTTCCCCAACCCAAGTGTTGTCTTGATATGACACTAAACGTTTCCGTTGGTGAGTCTCCTCCCCTGATGCTATTTAGTGTGTGGATTATCTCTTCGTTCCAATAACTCTCGACCCTACTCTGACCCGGAGTAGTAGTACCTGTTAGGGTTCTATCTATGAGTCAAACACATGTTTGAAAACTATTTCTATTAGATAGAAACAGTTGACACCAGATAACTTTAAATTAGTTGTATTAAGTATAGTTACTTAAAGCTATCATTATTAATTATTACCTAAAATTAATAGATTCCTTCATACAAAATAGCAACACCACTGGAATAACAACATCAACAATAAACTCATTCTAATCAAACCCACTTTGGGAGGCTGGAGACCAACTTTAAGATAGTCTAGAAAGGAACAAGTCATTGTGTCCCGATTACGCATTTGTCATACAAGACTAACGCACTCCTATATACTCAAACAAAAACAACAACCACAATGTGGAACATATCAAACACCTTTGACAGTTAAACACTTATTCATGGAATGCAGGTTTCTTGTTCACATCAGAAACCGTTATTTTAAAGCAAACAATATGAAAGATCTGTTTGAAAATGTCAACATGGAGAATATTCTCTCTTTTTTTAGGGAAATAGAATTATACAATAGAATATAGACATGAAACAAATCAATACCATACAACATAATCCCCAATAATACTAACACATTTTTAAAACCAATTACTAAAAAGTATAACTATAAATACACGATATGTATAACTTCCTAACCGTTAGGCATGACATAACCCCAGATGGGTTGATATGCCGTTAAAATCAATAAACAAACAAACTTAAAGCTATTATTGTTTACAAAGGATTATTATTAGTGACTTTAAACCATATCACCGTGATATGATATGATCATCAAATGATATCATATATTCGTAATACTAATAATTTATACACATATGAAAAAAATCGATTAAAAAATTTCAATGGAAAGTTAAGCAACGTTGAGCCTGATCAGTACTTGGATGGGTGACTACTTGGGAATACCGGGTGCTGTAAGCGTTTTAGAGGGACCGGTTTAGCTCAGTCGGTAGAGTGTTCGGCTAGGAATCACTAGGTTCTTGGTTCGATACCGGCCCCCACCAACTCAGCGTATGAGTAGCACAGGGATCTGGGTAGTAAAGTGAGGAGCTTTACCCAACCCCTCCAACTCGAGCACATATAACTCTGTGCCAAGAAATGACTATTAATAAATAGAAATAATCATTTCAAACCATATAATTATAAGTGTTAGATAGAAATACTTGAAGTTATACAACTGATGGTAAGTTATATGTACTACATTGGAATTCTTGATATCATGTAACTGTTTGCAAAACCTATTAAGGAACAACTACACAAAACATGTAAATATAAATGTGTACTAAACGCAATGTTCTAACCTCTGTGCATAGAATAACCCTCTACAGGTTGACATGATATCAAAATCAATCAATTATTATTTTTTCCTGAATAGAAGCCTCATTATCATTATGGACCAACGTTACTTCAGGAAACCAAAATTCCTGCCTTGTTTTGCCTTTCTTTCTATCCTAAATGTTTATCCACTTACAAATGATTTTAATATGTACTTACCCAGACCCTTCGCACGAGCAGGATGGAACACATGGTCAATTTTTAAACGGAGGGTTAGGTTCAGTGTCTTTCTTTTACTTTGCGATACCGAGGTTATAGCCCTGTCTAAACATAGATAGATAGAGAATAGCTGGATGCATTCCTTTCCCAAGGATATAACTGCTATTGGAAATGCAAACAGCCTCGTCCAGGAATTGAACTCGGATCGCCGTGTCAATTTTCTACGATGATAACCATTACACGAGTGCCTCCTATCATTGGTGTTCGAATACAAGTAAAAGCAGATGATGAATTCTGATTATCAAGGTCTTCTTTTCCTTACGGATTTTTCTTATCACAATCTTTCTACTTCGAGGGAGGCGCGTGGTGTAATGGTTAGAGTCGTAGGACATGGACTTGTCGATCCAAGTTCAAATCATGGACGAATCCACAGTTCTCATAGCGCTAATAGCGCTGGGAAAGGTATGAATCCAACTATTCTCCCTCCAGCTATGGGTAAATAGTAGGGGGAGACTGGACTCTTTAACCTTGGTTAGGCAATCAGATTAGGAGAAGGAAAAAATCTGAATTCAAACCTCTTAAATCTCAGCTTAGGGTGGTCACTACTAAAACAGGCTCAGTCTTACTTAGTGATTTATTCTTAATTTATTTTAATCTTTTTAAAAATTACTTCATTAAGCCTTCTACCAGACTAAGCTAAGCCTTTTAAAGATCCGAGCCTATAAGCGGGTGAGTGTGGTAGTCATCCGTTCCGCAGAGGGTTAAGGTACTGCGAGTATGAATTGTTTATGTTTTAACAACCAACACACAAACACTAATTCGTATTATGTTGAAGGGTGGGGCGGGGGAAGACAAAGGATTTTCATGGAAGATGTTGGCAGTGCCCATCTCCTCTCCAAGGTATATTTTAAATGTAGTAGTTTAGATGGTATCTGTAGCAAGGGACTTGTGTGAAGTAAACGTGGCAACATACATTGTTAGGCTGTTTTTTTCCTTCTCCCGGATAGGTTTGCATACGGACAAAACTAGAAAGTCTAGCTGCAGCAGAGTCTAGGATTTGAACTCGAGCCACCGTGTCCCTTTTCTAGGACGTTTAACACTGACAGGATACGCACTTCCTGCATAAGCACGCACACACTCAATATCAGGCACACACACCCACACACACACACACGGATATATATATATATATATATATATATTTGCTAAGATAAATACGTACAAATTATTTCCAAAATGTAAAAATTTTTTCAACGTTACAGCGCACTAAAGAACTGTGGACTTTGTCTCTGTCTCTCCCTCTCCCTCCCCCCCCCTCTCTCTCTCTCTCTCTCTCTCTCTCTCTCTCTCTGAATCTCTACCGCTCACACTCATACAAAACACTCACATAAAAACATCGTCACACATCCACATACACCCAAAGACAAACACACACACACACACAGATATATATATATATATATATATATATATATATATATAGAGAGAGAGAGAGAGGGATAGAGGTTCTTCATTGAACAAATGGACTTGCTACTACTAACACACTCGTCTACCCGGATTTTAATAGCATGTCAAACCCGCAAAAACACTTCAATTTTTATAGTTCTTCTATAATGATCCCTTTCAAAAAATCT
>CM042147.1:79238389-79250889 GCA_023376005.1 Doryteuthis pealeii | reverse complement strand
TTTCTTTTTCTTTCTTTCTTTCTTTCTTTCTTTCTTTCTTTCTTTCTTTCTCGTTTGCTTTCATGCATACGTGTTGGCTTGCTTTCTTTCTTTTCCTTTTTCCTTTGTTCCTTCTCTTTCATTTTTCTTTCTTTTTTCTTTTGTTCTTTTTGTTCCTTTTCTTTCTTTTTTTCCTTCTTTTTTCTTCTATACTATCTTTCTTTCTTTTTTCCTTTTTTTGTTTTTTCTTTATATTTTGTTTTTTCTTTTTGTTCCTTTTCTTCTCTTTTTCTTTCTGTTCATTTCCTTTCTGTTTTTTTTTTTGTTCTTCTTCTTTCTTTCTTTTTCCTTTTTCTTTCTCTCTCTCTCTCTCTCTCTCACACACACACACACGCACACGCGCATTTTCTTTCTCTCTTTTTGTTTTTGTTGATTTTTGTTCTTTTTCCTTCTTATTTTTCTGTTCCTTTTTCTTTTCTTTTCTCTCTTTTTTTCATTTTTATTTCGATACATCTCTCTCTCTCTCTCTCTCTCTCTCTCTCTCTCTCTCTCTCTCTCTCTCTCTCTCTCTCTCTCTCTCTTTTCTTTTTTTCTGTTTCTTTTGGTTTCTTTCTTTTTTTTTTCTTTTTTTTCCTTTTTTCTTTTTTCTTCCTTTTTATTCAAATATCACATAGAACTTTAATCTCACTCATAAGTTAAAACGGGAATTCTTTCAATCCGTATCAATACTAATGTATAGCTGCACCACTTGGGCTTTAACGAAAAGCTTGGCGAAAAAGCTATATGGGGGAGTCATGGGAATCCTCAATGTCAGCATAACTTGATAACACACACACACACACGGACACATACACACATACACACACACACACACACACACACACACACACACACACATACATACACACACACACACACACACACACACACACATATATATTATATATATTATATATATATATATTGAGAGATAGATAGATAAATAGATAGATTACAAAAGTAAAGCAGTTGTAGTGGCCTATAGTCGGTATCAGCCGGACAACGTGGGAGTCTATCCTCTTTTCAATAGCACTAAATCAGAGAGATTATTTTTGCGTCTGAGGTGGTGCACCATACCTACCATAGGTTCCAAACTGAACAACACGAATTCAAGCTGTTCTACTCATGCGCTGAGTTGGCCAGAGCCGGTATCGAACCCGGAACTTTGTGCTTCCTAGGCGAATGCTCTACCGATTAAGCTAAAGCAACCCCCAGTTTTTTTTTCATATCTATTTTTCTCTTTATTTATTATAATACAGAAATGCTTGTTAATGAGTATTTAAACAAACTAACAAATTGCGTGTTTGACCAGGTTTAAAAAAAAATTTTTTAAGAAAAATAACGGGGAAAGAACAGAATTTTGATTTACTTACGGTATTAAATCATTATATTTCCCCAAAGAAATCTTGATCTTGGAATATTAAAAACAGTTTCTCTGAATGTTTGGGATGAGGCTTGATGATTAGTATTATCTGCGTTATTCGGACTATTGTCCTCATCTTTATTGTTATCTGGACAACGTTTCGGACGATATGCCCTCCGGCCTTCTTCAGGTATTTTATGTCGGACTCAGGAACCTTCTCAGACTCGGGAACCTTCTTTTCGAACTTGGGAGCCTTCATTTCGAACTCGGGAACTTTCAGGTCGTCGTCGGGAACCTTCTTGTCGTAATCAGGAGCCATCACGGAACTTTGAACCTAACCCTTTATACGGGGGTATCCTGTTCTCATTCTGCTAACCATAGGTTCCCGAATTCGAAAAGAAGGTTCCCGAGTCTGATAAGGTTCCCGAGAAATACCTGAAGAAGACCAGGGGGCATATTGACCGAAACGTTGTATAGATAACAATAAAGATGGGGACAATAGTCCGAATAACGCAGATCATATTAAAAACAATTATTGAATAAAAAAGCATTATATATTAATGATGGGCTGGATGCTGTCGTGTAAGCTTCAACCTATCAATGTCAGGCGATTTTCTTTCATATTTGACATCATTTATAAGAAAGTTTTCATCTAGTTCATAACTATTCATTGAATACAGAATTCATTCAGTGTTTCTATTACAAAGCTAATTTTGGTGTAACGGGAAAGAAAGTGGGTAATGATATCGAAACCTAAAATTATATATATATATATATATATATATATAATATATATATATATATATATATATATATATAAGTATAAAGTGGAAGTGAATATGAATGGAAAATATTTAGAAAAAACAAAATACATCTTGAACATTTTGATACATTTTTTATACACTTTTACTTCAAACTCTTTGAGTTTTTCTAATGATAAAAATGCTTCTGATTTTTAAAAATAAAATTCAGTTTCTTTTTAAGACAAAATACGCATTTTCAATTTTAAAAAAATTCCAGCCCTGAAAGAGAGCGTTTGTTTGTACCTCGGGATTAACGGTTTATTTATTTCGTCTTTCCTCATAAATATAGTTGCTTTGAAAAAGACCGCTTTATTAAAAGGTCGAAACAGATCTGTCAGCAAACTAATAACATCTTTTGTTTTTTCTAAATGTTTTCTATTCACACACACTCATATATATATATGTATATATATATATATATATATATATATATATATATATATATATAGTTGCTTTTGAGGAAGACCGTTTTATTAAAAGGTCGAAACAGATACTACTATTATCATTTGTTTTTTCTATCTATTTTCAATCATACTGTCGGATTCATTTCCATTTATTATATACTTATACTGTCTAGAGAAAAAAAACAAAATACTGGATTGATTAACTTTTCAACACTGGAGGTTCATTTTTGATATGACAAAGACAGCAACACCATGGATTTGTTAACCATACGAATTCACGGAACTTTCCGTGTTTTTCTTAATTGTGCTGCGGACTTCCATTTAAACTCGTTTTTGTGGCCGGATTGCATCCTAAACACTTTTTATACAACTTTTATCTTCTATTGCATTTTTACTTCAAACTTTATTGAGTTTTTCTAATTGATGTTGACACTTTTAGTTTTAAAAATAAAATTTACTTTATTGTTAATACAAAATACGCATTTTTATACAAAAGACTTTAATTAAAAGAAATTCAGGCCCAGAACGTGAGTGTTTTTTTTAGCCTCTCGTGCCAAACGGTTAATTATTCCCTTTTTCTTCCTTTGATAAATATAGTTGCTCTTGAGGAAGACCGTTTTATTAAAAGGTCGAAACAGATATCTGTCAGCATACTACTATTATCATTTGTTTTTTTCTATCTATTTTCAATCATATATATATATATATATATATATAATATATATATATTATAAAGATAAAGGTTGCTTACCGGAGAAAATGGGCACGAGCATTGAAGTGAACACACGTGCAATCGGCTGCAATTAATCGGTACCTCGATTAATTCAGTGGATTTAACCCTGAAGATCCTTATGGTGAAACTCGAGTAGGTTTCTTTTATATTCATTTTTTTATATATATATATATATATATATATATATATATATATAATATAAGATAATTTGCTTTCGAAGAATTGTTCAGTAAAGTATATTATGATTTATATTTTTTGCTTAAAGGCAGTTACAATGTGCATATCGTATAAAATTCGATAATTAATGAAAATAATCATGACAAGCGAACTCGGAAAATGTCACGCCCTACGTAGAACATCGTACAGCTGTTTCAACTTTATTAAGTCTCATCAGCGATGTATACTTACGATTTCCCTCCGGTGTGTGTGTGTATATATGTGTGTGTGTGAGTGTGTGTGTGTTAATATTTAAGAAATACTGTTGGCTTACCGTTTGTGTTTGAATTAATAGTCTAGATGATACTACACTATGGATATGTTTATACTCGCTGTCAGCCAATTAGATACCGCTTCTCTAAATTCCTAAAACTTAGAGCGGAGTTTGTAGATATTTTAGCAAAGTTTATTTTCTTATGAGGGTTCATACTTCTTATTTTTTCCCCACAATATTCCTTTATATAAACAAGTACAAAATAAAAAACGCCCCCGGGCGATGTAAAAATAGATTTTTGAAACATATTGCCTGAGGGGTGGGAGTAAAAAATTCAATGTCAGCGAGTTTGTAAGTAAAATCACCAAATTCATTAAAGGATTAAAAAAATAAAACAATTTGAAATGTAAACTTTAAATATGTATTAAAATAAAACAAACTATGTATAGATATATATATACCAGTTATGTATTTATCAAAACTTGTTTTAAAAAACAATGAGGACTGTCTAATGTTGCATGTTCAAATTTTGAGTATATTTATTCTATGTTATGACGATTTTGGGTAATGTACGTAAGCAGTGACGTAATTTTTGTTAAAGACAAAAACCGGAATCGAATCTCCATTATTAATAGATTTACCAATCCCTCGCACGAGCAGGATGTGACACAAGGTCAATTTCTAAAGCGGTGTTCAATAGGTTTAAATTCAGAGTTTTCCTTCTCCTAGACTGGGTATCTAACCATGATTAAAACCTCATTCTGTCCAACTATTTACCCATAACTTGAGGGAAAATATTTAAATGCATACCTTTCCCAAGGTTTGGGAGTCTCATTCAAGTGTTCTGGTTAGCAAGCTAGTCTCGCAGATCCATTACTTCTTAATGACGAGTTTGATCCTTGCTGGATGCCACATATGTGAAACCTTCTTTCACATTCTACCCGTGACGGATGGGTTGGATAGATACATAAGAGAAGAGAAGGATTTAAATAAATCCGACAAAATGTCGTTGAGAATAGAGGAAAGTGTGGATGTAACAACACAGAAAGCATAAATTCAATTGATATTTCGCCTCATTTTCGATGAAGCTTCTTCAGGGCTTCACCCAAAATGAGATGAAATATCAATTGAATTTTTGCTGTCTGTGTTGTTATATCCACACGCTCCTCTATTCTCAACCACATAGATACATATCTGTCTTTCTCAAGGGCATTAGCGCTACGTGAAATTCCATTTCCCTTGTCCAAGATTTAAACTCGGGTCGCCGAATCCATTTCCTACGACGAAAACCATTTCACTAAAAGCGCCCCCCCCCCCATAATATTTCTTTTGTTGTAATTTTAATTTACTTTATCGCGAAAACCGATCAAGTGACTCACCTAGTAAATAGGATTTGGCGTGGCCTAATTCAAGCTGTGCAGTACTTTTGCCAGTTTTTTTTTCAAATGATTTCTACACTCCCACTAACCGCGCTTCAGAACGTTATCATGATAATAAAATTCACGGTCATGAGGTCGAAAACCCGTAGGTAAATTTTGCTTGATCTAGATTAGTTAAGACTTGTTTTTATTTATTTTATTTATTTATTTTTTTTTAAATATTTTATTTATGTTTTTCTTTCTATTTTGTAGATTTTGAACCTAACTATTTAAGTTATGTAAATTCTCGATATCACGGAGATGAATATGAAACCCTTCATTTCTTTCGAGATAGAAGCAACTGAATCATTATGGACTGCTACTGTAAATGGAACCCAACTGTAGAATAATCAAGCTAAGTTCCAATTGCCAACTTGCGACAGAAGAAAACATTGGCTTGTTTAAGAATTGACTCATAGAGAAGTTTTCCGAGACGGCAATTGGAACTTAGCTTGGTTATTCTACACCAACTGGTTTATGAATCGTTTAGTGTCTTAATGAAATTCTCATTATGAATCTATGCGGATAGGAAGCAAGATATGACACAAGGTCAATTTTGTTAGCTGAGTTTAACTGATTTCAACTCAGAGTTTTCCTTCTCCGAAACCACTTGCCATACCAAAGTTAAAATCCCTAATCTGCCTTACTATTTACCTATAACTAAAGGGAGAATATTTGGTTGCATAACTATCTCAAGAGTCTTTTCTCTATGGGAAATCCAAAGAGCATCATCCGGGATTTGAACCCGGGTCACCGTGTTCATCTTCTACAACGATAACCATCGCACGCGAGAGCCTCCATATTTTAACCGGTAAAATTTTAACATGCCATGCAATAAAAAAAAACTTTGTTTCATTTCTGTTACGGAATCCTGTTATATATATTTACCAACTCCTCTACACGAGCAGGATGTGACAAAGGGTCAATTTTTAAGCGGAGTTTAACAGGTTGGAATTCAGAGTTTTCCTTCTCCTAGACCGGTTGCCTAACCAAAGTAAAAGAGCCCAGTCTGCCCTACTTTATCCATACCTGGAGGGAGAGTAGGATTCATACCTTTCTCAACAGTATTAGCGCTAAGTGAAATGCAATTACCACATCCAGGATTTGAACTCGGGGCGACGAGTCCATTTCCCATGACTTTAACCATTACACCACGCGCTTCCACGGAATACTGTTATAGACTGCAACATTTATGTTTACTGCGTTATTACATTCACATTCGGACTAGTACTTCTGGGAAGAGTATGAAAACCTTCATCCTCCCAGCTAATGGGTTGAATCGCACCACTGCTGTTCTTCTACAAGGATGGCTTTGACATTTTTTTTTTAAACATAGAGGTTGATATGCCATTAAATAAAGAAACCAAAACTAAACTAAAGAATGAGGTTCCAGGCATAAAAAGCAATCATAATTAGGAAGATTAAGGATATTATTAGTCAAAATTAATAATAATAATAATAATAATAATAATAATAATGAGAACAAAACGCATAAAATTCTCTTGGACTTTGAGATAAAAATGGATCATCTTATCTCAGCAAGAAGACCAGAACTAGTGTTGATTAACAAAAAAGAAAGAACTTGTCAACTTGAAGTTCCAGCAGATCACAGGGTGAAGCTGAAGTAAATCGAAAAAATGGACAAATACCTGGACCTTGCCAGAGAACTGAAAATGCTATGGAATAGGAAAGTCAAAGTGATACCAATTGTAGTTAGTGCACTTGGAACGGTCCCAAAAAGCTTGGAAAAAAGATAGGAAAATCTGGAAATCAGAGGAAGAATTGAGACCATCCAGAATACTGCACTGCTGCAATCTGCCAGAATACCCAGAAGAGTCCAGGAGACCTGAGGAGACTTGTTGTCACTCAAAAACCAATGAAATACCATCAGCTGATGTGAAAAAAACACACACATTTATATTACATAATTTGAATATTTTATTATGTGGTTTACATGTTTGTGTAGTAAAGTTGTCGTTATTGTTGTGTATGTATGTATGTATGTATGTATTTGTGTGCTTGGTTAAGTTCAGCTTAATTGTGTTGTTCTGGTGTGTTGTATACAACACACACACACACAAAATGTATATATATATATATATACAATATATATATATATATATATATATATATATATATATATATATATATATATATATATATTATGCACACAGACAATCCTGGCTAATATTTTCTGACAAACTGAAAGTGTTTAATCATTCTTTGTCTCCCTTGGAATTGCTTTTTGGCGACAATTCTTCAAGATAATCCATACTTCACGCTTATCTCTAGAATCGGTCTGTCGGGACATTTTCTATGGTCTACTGATTTCAAATTTTCCTCTTCGGCCATCTTACAAACTCATTTTCTTCTACTCCCTTGAATCTGTAATCGAAGATATTTTCTGATTGACTTCGTTTAAGAGGTCGTTCCGCTCTATCTCTATTATGTAATTTGCCTGTTGACTTTACTTAATCCTGGGTATATCTTATGGTACCCGGGGATTAGTTAACGTCTTCGGAAATGTCTCTATATGTCCAACTAGCATCAAATAAATATTGTACTATTATCCATATAAATATTTACCGTGGACACTAGCTACCATCTTTGACGTTGAAACTTATTGGTAATACTGCGAGGTGCGTTCTGATTGGTCGGTAAAACCATCCAATAATCAAATTATATAATTATTTACTAAGCTTAGCAAGGCCAGGAGGAGAGGCGCCCTATGAGGAAGGAACTTACTCACAATGGTCTGCGAATCTAGCTTGCTAACAATTACACCACGTAAGGTGTCCATAATCTAATTAAATAATACTTATATGAATTGAATAGAAAACAATCGCAAGGGCATTAGCACAAAGTGAAATGCAGAAACCCTCGTTCAGGATTTAAACTATGGTTGCCGATTTAATTTCCAAACCATTACGCTAAGCCTGACCCCTGGTAGTACTAGTAGCAGTTGTAAAGTAATGTCGTCGGGGCGGCCTAAAGTTGGTATCATCCAATCAGCGAGGGAGACTATCCCCTTTTCACTAGCGCTAGACCAAGGAGATTGTTTTTGGCATCTGAAGTGGAGCGCCACACCTACAACCAGCCTCTTACTTTACCGCTCAAATCCCTGTGCTACTCATACGCTGAGTTGACGAGGGCTGGTATCGAACTAGGAACCTTGTGGTTTCTAGCCGAACGCTCTGCACGCATTTACATGATCTAATCAAATGTCTGGTGGTTATCATTGTAGACTAATAGTAAAAGTAAGTAAAGTCGTTGGGGTGGCCTAAAATCGGTATCAGCCAATCAGCGAGGGAGTCTACCCCCTTTTCAATAGCGCTAGACCAAGGAGATTGTTTTCGCATCTGAGGTGCAGCGCCACACCTACCGCCAGCTCCTTACTTTACCAAACAGATCCATGTGCTACACATACACTGAGTTGGCGAGGGCCGGTATTGAACTAGGAACCTTTTGGTTTCTAGCCGAACGCTCTACCGACTGAGCTAACCCGGCCCCTTAATACGTTTCCTCAATTCTCTGATAACTTTCTCAGCATCCGGGTGCGTCCCAAACATGATGTAATGGTTGCCAAGCTAGTCTCACAGAACCATTACTACCGAAGTGCGAGTTCGAACCTCGTTGTATGCCCCACACCTGGGAAATTGTGTCCCATCCTATTCATGGGTTGGATTAAATACTTACCTTTCTCAGAATCATCGGAAACTTCAGTCATGCAACAAGCACCTTCAGGGAAATAAAAACCTTGTATGTATGCCTTGAGAATCAGCATCTAAAAGTTTGGCTTTTATCTCGCATCGAAAACAAACTTTTGATAATGGCGAGATGCAATTCTTTGAGCTACTAAGCAGACGACAATTTTACAACTTACAAATTGAAAAACGCCATTAGTCGCTATATATGTTTACCAACCCCTCCGCACGAGCAGGATGTGACACCAGGTCAATTTCTTAAGCGGAGTTTAACAGGTTTTAATTCAGAGTTTTCATTCTCCTAGACCAGTTGTTATACCAAGGTTGAATAGCCTAGTCTGCCCTTCTATTTACCCATAGATGGAGGAAAATGCATACCTATCCCAAAGGCATTAAAGCTATGTAAAATACAGTCTCTTTCAAGATTTGAACTCGTGTCACAGTGTCTAGTTCCTAAAATAATAACCTTAATTTTTAATTGTTTACCATTATCATGTTTAAACATCACTTTATCTGCAGATACTATATATAATCGGTCTAGACTTATCTCATTGGTAGCAGACTTGCATCTTACAACTGAAAAATCACAAACGCCATTAGTTGCTATATAAATTTACCAACCCCTCCGCACGAGCAGGATGTGACACAAGGTCAATTTCTAAAGCGGAGTTTAACAGGTTTTAATTCAGAATTTTCCTTCTAGACTGGTTATCTAGCCATGCTTGAGGAGCCCAGTCTGCCCTGCTGTATGTTTGCCCATAGCTGGAGGGATAATTGGATTCATACCTTTCCCAAGGGTATTAGTGCTATCTGAAATATAAATAGCTTCGTCCAGGAATTGAACTCAGGTCGACGAGTCCATTTCCTACGACTCTAACCATTTGACCACGTGCCTCCATTAGTTGCTATTTACTTGCATCAGATGACATGTTTCGTGATCAACTGATAATGATGGAGATATGTCATTGAAGGTGCCCTTCCTGGTTTGACTTTATTAACAATCATGACATTGTATTTTTGTTTTGTTGTTTTTTGTTTTGTTTTTTTTTGTTTTTTTGTTTTTTGTTGTTTGTTTTTTTGCTCAGAGATGAGCATTCGCTTGGCGGTTAGGTAATCGGAGTTTCATTATTGAAAAACACTAACCAGCGCCTGGTAACTGTTTTTCTAAGATAACTGGTTTATCTAGACGATATTTGGCTAGCAGATTCATGGGGCATGTGTCCGAACTTGTAACAATTTGAATAAGCAACGTTTGTAATTAAACAGACCAAAGAAGATAGGAACGACCTACCACTAACATACAGATAAAAGAAAAGAAACAAACAAACAAGCAAAATAACACATTAAAACCGAAACAAAAGCTCTCCTATGTGTTGGTCTCGTAAGATCCTTACAAGAGTAGTAGTATATTCAAAATACAATGACCGACTTCATTATAACATATTCTCGCGAAGTTACAACATAGCCACTCGATTAAGTAATGAGAATAATTTGTGTGAAACAATTTATCATTTCTTCAAAAAGGAACAACACTGGGTGTGAAAAACTCACACGGAGTGAAATAATAATAATAATATAATAATAATAATAATATAAATTCTCTGGAACTTTGAGATAAAGACGGATCACCATATCCCAGCCAAGAGACTAGATCAAGTGTTTATTAACAAAAAAAGAAAAAAAGAAAAGAGAAAAGTGTCAAGTGGACTTTGCAGTTCTAGCAGATCACAGGGTGAAGCTGAAGGAAAATGAAAAAATGGATAAATACCCGGACCTTACCAGAGAATTGAAAAGGCTGTGGAATATGAGACCGAAAGTGATACCAATTGTAGTTGGGGCATTTGAAACGGTCCCAATAATCTTGGAAAAAAACTGGAGGATCTGGAAATCAGAGACCATCCAGACTACTCCACTGCTGCAATCGGCTAGAATACTCAGAAGAGTCCTGGAGACCTGGGGAGACTTGTCACTCATACTCCAGCATCATACCATCAGCATCATACCATCAGCTAACGCTGATATGAAAAACTCAAAAGAAGGAAAAATAATAATAATAATAATAATAATAATAATAATAATAATAATAATAATAATAATAATAATGAAGAAGAAGAAGAAGAAGAAGAAGAAGAAGAAGAAGAAGAAGCCGGGAGAGTCTATTTGGCGTAGTGGTTAATCTGTTAGACTGCAACAGCATAGTAAACGAGTTCGAATTCCAGATGCACTATTAAGTTCACTTTCGGGCTAATACCCTTGGGAAATGTATGATCCCCCTCTCAATCACCCATTCATGGGTTAAATAGTATAAGTACTGTTCTTCTACCAGGATGGTTTTGGCATTTGGTATTCCTCGAAGGTTTATATGCTATTAAAACAAAGAAACTAAACCGAACCAAACCATCACGCCGACTAAAACTTACTACCGATTCCTGGAATCGCAACTTGAAGTCTTCAACTAACACAACTTTCAGTTAGTTCGTCATCACTTGTTGAATGTTCTTAACAATTTTGAAATGACGACCATCGAGCTGGGTTCTGATTAAGATTGGCTAGAATACTCAGAAGTGTCCTGTACATCTGAAGTCTCTCAGACTCCAGTGAAAGAGCAACAACCAACGCCTTGTTTGAAAACTCATAATGAATGAAACAATAATAATAATCTGGACCTTGCCAGAGAACTGAAAGAGTATATGGAATGAGAGTCAAAGTGACAACCAATTGTAGTTGGTGCACTTGGAACGGTCCCAAAAGGATTGGAAGGTTTTGGAAGGTCTGGAAATCAGAGGAATGTTTGATACCATTCAGAACACTGGCAATCTGCCAGAATACTCAGAAGTCCTGGAGACCTGAGGAGACTTGCTGTCACTCAGACTCCAGTGAAAGACCATCAGCTAATGCTGATGTGAAAACTCAATAATAATAATAATAATAATAATAGAACGTGTCAATCTCGTGGATTTTGCTGTCCCAGCCGACCACCGAGGAAAATGAAAGAAAACGAAAAAATAGACAAATACTTGCCAGAGAACTGAGGAAGCTGTGGAACATGAAGGTGAAGGTTGTACCAGTTGTAATTGGTGCTCTTGGAACAATCCTCAAAGCTCTGGAAAAGAAAAAAAAGAAAAAAGAAAAAAGAAAGAAAAAAAGAAAAAAAAGAATTTGGTGAACTAGAAATCAGAGGAAGAATCGAGACCATCCAAACTACAGCACTGTTGGGATCGGCTAGAATACTCAGAAGAGTCCTGACACCCGAGGAGACTTACTGTCACTCAGACTCCAGTGAAATACCAGCTACGGTAGGTGTGAAAAACTAAAATAATAATAATAATAATAATAATAATAATAATAATAATAATAATAAGAAAGAGAAGAAGAAGAAGAAGAGAAGAAGAAGAAGAATCATTATGTAATTAATATTATTACTTTGATTATTCCCAGGGGATTCCCATAATGATTGTTCAATATTAATATAGTAACAACAGAAGAATTATTTTGGGCTTAAATANAAATCAGCTCGATACTCAGAAGAGTCTTGGAGCCCTAAATAGACTTGTTGTCACTCAGACTCCAGTGAAATCCATCAACTAACGCTGGTGTGAATAACTCTATGATGATGATATGATGATA
>CM042147.1:79225889-79230889 GCA_023376005.1 Doryteuthis pealeii | reverse complement strand
TAGTAATGGGAAAAAAATGTTGTTTTGTTTTTGGAGGAGGTGATATTATATTATAAATACCATTTGAGAAGTGATGCGAAATGAACTAGGGACGTAGCATATCCATCTGTTGAATGGAAATTATTTGGTATTTGTGTGTGTGCGCGCGCGTGTGTGTGTGTGTGTGTGTGTGTGAGAGAGAGAGAGAGAGAGAGAGAGAGAGAGAGGGAGAGAGAGAGAGAGAGAGGGGCTGCTCCGATTACTTTTTTTTATTATAATGAAACATTTACAAATTAATCAAATGTTGGCATTAAATAACCCATTTGGGTTCGATATACAGTTAAATAAACCAAGCCAAACCGCACATTGGTGAAAGACACTGGGAAAGGCGCAATATTACCGAATAACGAATTCGGTAATATTGCGCCTTTCCCAGTGTCTTCAGAGGCTAGTGTTCAAGCTCAGTCAAAGGCCAAAACTTCAAAAGCCGATTTTCAATGATAGTAGAGAACCAGATGTTCTAACACAATCCTTCGCCCCTACTTCTCTACGCATTTTGACTCTTAAAATACAATCATAGTATGATGGACTCTCCCGTCGATTTTGACGCATGAGTGTTCATACAATGTACGTCCACACAGTGATTTGTTTTTGGTGGTGAAGGCTTGTATTGGACCATCCACACTTTTTGGTACAGTCGATAGGAAAGAATTGGTGCATCAAGGGTTGCCTCAAACCCAATCAACGGCCGACCTCAGGAATTTTGAATTCAGAATTATCGCTCTCCTAGACTGGTTACCTATCCAAGGCTGAAGGACCCAGTCTATTCTACTATTTAACCCATAGCTGGGGGGGGGGAATATATGGATTCATACCTTTCCCAAGGGTATTGGCGCTATGTGAAATGCCAACATCTTCGTCTAGGAATTGAACTCGAATCGATGAGTCCATTTTCCATGACTCTAACCACTAGCCCACGCGGCTCCAGCAATCATAGTATACATGCATAGGAAAACAAAACATATATGTATTTACCCAACCCCTCCAACACGAGCACATATAACTCTGTGCCAAGAAATGACTATTATTAAATAGAAATAATTATTTCAAACCATATAATTATAAGTATTAGATAGGAATACTTGAAGGTATACAACTGATGGTTTGGTTTGGTTTGGTTTGTTTTACGGCATTTAATGCCGATAAAGTTTTGAAATAAATCAATTCTTAATGGATAATACAATTTGTTTATAAATACATTGTTCTATTTAACCCATAGATGGGACCCTAACAGGTACTACCACTCCGGGTCAGAGTGGACTAGGGAGTAATGGTGATGAAGGGGTGCTTCACATTCCCCAAACTTCCAAAACTGGAACCTCAGATAGAGTTTAACGTCATTCCCAGGACATGTAGACTCGCAGCCACCGCCTTCTAGCACCCATATGATAAAAAGGGGTTGGGGCTTGCCATAAGGGCAATAGGATTGGGAAAATCATATAGGTTCATTGATCGAAGTGGGCCTCTCCGACCGCCCGTCTAGCCCAAGATAGGACAACTGATGGTAAATTCTTGATATTATGTAACTGTTTGCAAAACCTCTTAAGGAACAACTACACAAAACATGTAAATATAAATGTGCACTAAACGCAAATTTCTAACCTATGTGCATAGAATAACCCTCTACGGGTTGACATGATATCAAAATCAATCAATCAATTATTATTCTTTTCCTGAATAGAAGCCTCATTATCATTATGGACCACCGTTACATTAGGAAACCAAAATTCTTGCCTTGTTTTGTCTTTCTTTCTATCCTAAATGTTTATCCGCTTACAAATGATTTTTAATATGTACTTACCCATCCTCTTCGCACGAGCAGGATGTAGCACATGGTCAATTTTTAGGGTTAGGTTCAGTGTCTTTCTTTTACTTTGCGATACCGAGGTTATGGCCCTGTCTAAACATAGATAGAAAGAGAATAGCTGGATGCATTCCTTTCCCAAGGGCATTACTACCATGGGAAATGCAAACAGCCTCGTCCAGGAATTGCACTCGGATCACCGTGTCAATTTCCTACGATGATAACCATTACACATCAGTGCCTCCTATCATTGGTGTTCGAATACAAGTAAAAGCAGATGATGAATTCTGATTATCAAAGTCTTCTTTTCTTTACGGATTTTCTTATCACAATCTTTCTACTTCGAGGGAGGCGCGTGGTGTAATGGTTAGAGTCGTAGGACATGGACTTGTCGATCCAAGTTCAAATCATGGACGAATCCACAGATCACATAGCGCTAATACAGTTGGGAAAAGTATGAATCCAACTATTCTCCCTCCAGCTATGGGTAAATAGTAGGGAGAGACTGGACTCTTTAACCTTGGTTAGGCAATCAGATTAGGAGAAGTAAAAAATCTGAATTCAAACCTCTTAAATCTCAGCTTGGGGTGGTCATAACTAAAACAGGCTCAGTCCTACTTAGTGATCTATGTCAATTTATTCTAATTTAAAAAATTAGATTACTTCATTAAGCCATCTACCAGACTAAGCTAAGCCTTTTAAAGATCCGAGCCTACAAGCAAGTGAGTGTGGTAGTCATCCGGTCCACAGAGGGTTAAGGTACTGTGAGTATGAATTGTTTATGTTGTAACAACACACACACACTAGTTCACAGCATGTTGAAGGGTGGGGCGTGGGAAGACAAAGGATTTTCATGGAAGATGTTGGCAGTGCCCATCTCCTCTCCAAGGCATATTTTAAATGTAGTAGTTTAGATGGTATCTGGAGCAAGGGACTTGTGTGAAGTAAAGGCGGCAACATACATTGTTAGGCTGTTTTTTTCCTTCTCCCGGATAGGTTTGCATACGGAAAAACTAGAAAGTCTAGTCTGCAGCAGAGTCTAGGATTTGAACTCTAGCCACCGTGTCCCTTTTCTAGGACGTTTAACACTGACAGGATACGCACTTCCTGCATAAGCACGCACACACTCAATATCAGGCACACACACGCACACACTCAATATCAGGCACACACACACACACACACGCGCGCGCGCGCGTATATATATATATATATATATATATATATATATATATATATATATATTTGCTAAGATAAATACGTACAAATTATTTCGAAAATGTTAAATTTTCTTAAACGTTACAGCGCACTAAAGAATTGTGGACTCTCCCTCTCTCTCTCTCTCTCTCTCTCTCTCTCTCTCTCTCTCTCTCTCTCTCTCTCTCTCTCAATCTCTACCGCTCAAATCCATACAAAACACTCACATAAAAACATCGTTACACACCGACATACACCGACAGACAAACACACACACACACACACACACACATACACACACACACACACACACACACACACACACATATATATATATATATATATATATATATATATATGTATTTACTGCTGCAAATATATGGCAAAAAAAATTGATCATAAAATGTAAAATTTTGTTAAATGTTACAATTTGCTAAAAACCGCAGCCTCTCTCTCTCTCTCTCTCTCTCTCTCTCTCTCTCTCACACACACACACACACACACACACAGACACACACATATTCTCTCACTCCTCTCTGTGCCTTTGTGTGTGTATGTGTGTGCGTTCGTGCATGCCCCCTCGTGTGTGTTTTTAAGTATTTGTGTGTATATGTATATACGTATGCGTGAGAGTGAGAGTCTACATTGTTGGTACTGATAATTTGAATTTCCATAAACATACACTGAAATCGCTGTCTACGGCGTTCTATCGTGGTGTATTAGTTAGCAAGCTATGCTCTCAGATCTTTTACTAACTAAATAGTGAGTTCAATACCCACTGGATGCGCCATACTTGTGACTATGTGTCACATCCAACCCCTGGCGGACGGGTTGGGTGAATACCTACTTTTTAAAAAAATCTTCTTTGTTTTAAATACGACCAAATGTATAAAAATTTTACTATGAGTAATGTTCCCGTCAGATCGCCAAGGTTAAGCAATGATGAGCCAATTCAGTTCTGAGATGGGTGACCACTTTAGGAAGACCAGCTACTGTAAACACCCCGAGATCTGTATTAGAGTGTCCTGTATTAGAATGTCCTGTATAAGACTTTAACGTGAATCTAGTGGTGAAGTTCCAATTCTGGAACTCTCGGGAGTGTGGAGTGCCCCTTTATTGCCATTACTCCCAGGTCCACTTTGATTCGGAGTGGTAGTAGCTGTTAGGGTCCCATATATGGGTTAAATAGAAAAAAATGTGAAGAATGTTTTTAAAAATTGAGTTTAGAAAAAAGATTTTTGAATACCCATCGAGAATGAATGAAACACAATGTCTTCGGCATAAAATAACCCAAGAGTCGACATGCCGTATACTCCGACCAACCAACCTGTGGGCTAGACGAAAAAGTATTAATAGTTTTACTTACGGTCAAGTGACACTTAACCATTATTCATGAATTCTCTTCTGACAGATTGCTCCATGCTTTTGACCTTGTGCCAAACTCAGGTAAATTCACTAAATGAAGACATTAAAAAATCCAACAACGACCTCTCTTTTATCTCATAAGCAAAACAAATTTCTATTGTCCGGATATTAGTTAGTATTGCCGTAAGTAAGTTAAGTCGTCGTGTCGGCCTAATGTCGGTATCAACCAGACAGCGAGGGAGTCTATCCTCTTTTCACTAGCGCTAGACCAAGGAGATTATTTTAGCGTCTGAGGTGGAGCGCCACACCTACCATCAGCTCCTGACTTTACCGCACATATCCCTGTGCTACTTATACGCTGAGTTGGCGAGGGCCGTTATCGAACCAGAAACCTTGTGATTCCTAGCCGAACGCTCTACTGACTGAGCCGTAGAAACTTCGAATACAACGGCTGCATCATCTGCATAGGAATAAGTACCTCCACCCCCAACCCAAGAGTTGTCTTGATATGACACTAAAACTTTTCCGTTGGTGAGTCTCCTCTCCTGAAGCTATTTAGTGTGTGGATTATCCCTTAAATCATCGGTTGTTGCTT
>CM042147.1:79215889-79220889 GCA_023376005.1 Doryteuthis pealeii | reverse complement strand
TTCTCATTCTGCTAACCATAGGTTCCCGAATTCGAAAAGAAGATTCCCGAGTCTGATAAGGTTCCCGAGAAATACCTGAAGAAGACCGGGGGGCATATTGACCGAAATGTTGTACAGATAACAATAAAGATGAGGACAATAGTCTGAATAACGCTGATAATATTAAAAACAGTTATTGAATAAAAAGGCATTATATATTAATGATGGGCGGGATGATGCCGAGTAAGCTACAACCTATCAATGCCAGGTGATTTTCTTTCATATTGGACATCATTTAAAAGAAAGTTTTCATCTAGTTCATAACTATTCATTGAATACAGAATTCATTCAGTGTTTCTATTACAAAGCTAATCTTGGTGTAACGGGAAAGAAAGTGGGTAATGATATAAAAAACTGAAATTATATATATATATATATATATATATATATATATATATATATATATATATATATTATGAAGTAAATGGAAGTGAATCCGACAGTATGAATAGAAAATATTTAGAAAAATATACCTTTTTTATACACTTTCACTTCAAACTCTTTTGGGTTTTTCTAATGATAAAAATGCTTCTGATTTTTAAAAATAAAATTCAGTTTCTTTTTAACACAAAACACGCATTTTCAATTTAAAAAAAATTCCAGCCCTGAAAGAGAGCGTTTGTTTGTACCTCGTGATTAACGATTTATTTATTCCGTCTTTCCTCATAAATGTAGTTGCTTTGAAAAAGACCGCTTTATTAAAAGGTCGAAACAGATCTGTCAGCAAACTAATAACATCTTTAGTTTTTTTCTAAATGTTTTCTATTCACACACACTCATATATATATATATATATATATATATATATATATATATATATATATATATATATATATATATATAGTTGCTCTTAGGAAGACCGTTTTATTAAAAGGTCGAAACAGATACTACTATTATCATTTGTTTTTTCCATCTATTTTCAATCATACTGTCGGATTCATTTCCATTTATTATATACTTATACTGTCTAGAGAAAAAAAACAAAATACTGGATTGATTAACTTTTCATCGGTGGAGGTTCATTTTTGATATGACAAAGACCGCAACACCATGGATTTGTTAACCATACGAATTCACGGAACTTTCCGTGTTTTTCTTAATTGTGCTGCGGACTTCCATTTAAACTCGTTTTTGTGGCCGGATTGCATCCTAAACACTTTTTATACAACTTTTATCTTCTATTGCATTTTTACTTCAAACTTTATTGAGTTTTTCTAATTGATGTTGACACTTTTAGTTTTAAAAATAAAATTTAGTCTATTGTTAATACAAAATACGCATTTTTATACAAAAGATTTTAACTAAAAGCAATTCCGGTCCAGAACGTGAGTGTTTTTTGAGCCTCTCGTGCCAAACGGTTAATTATTCCCTTTTTCTTCCTTTGATAAATATAGTTGCTCTTGAGAAAGACCGTTTTATTAAAAGGTCGAAACAGATATATGTTAGCATACTACTATTATCATTTGTTCTTTCTATTTATTTTCAATCATATATATATATATATATAATATATATATATATATATATTATAAAGATAAAGGTTGCTTACCGGAGAAAATGGGCACGAGCATTGAAGTGAACACACGTGCAATCGGCTGCAATTAATCGGTACCTCGATTAATTCAGTGGATTTAACCCTGAAGATCCTTATGGTGAAACTCGAGTAGGTTTCTTTTATATTTATTTTTTATAATATATATATATATATATATATATATATATATAAGATTAAGATAATTTGCTTTAGAAGAATTGTTCAGTAAAGTATATTATGATTTAATTTTTAAAGGCAGTTACAATGTGCATATCGTATAAAATTCGATAATTATCGAAAATAATCATGACAAGCGAACTCGGAAAATGTCACCCTCTACGTAGAACATCGTACAGCTGTTTCAACTTTATTAAGTCTCATCAGCGATGTATACTTACGATTTCCCTCCGGTATGTGTGTATGTGTGTGTGTGTGTGTGTGTGTGTGTTAATATTTAAGAAATACTGCTGACTTACCGTTTGTGTTCGAATTAATAGTCTAGATGATATTGCACTATGGATATGTTTATACTCGCTGTCAGCCAATTAGATACTGCTTCCTTAAATTCCTAAAACTTAGAGCGGAGTTTATAGATATTTTAGCAAAGTTTCTTTTCTAATGAGGGTTCATACTTCGTATTCCCCTCCCCCAATATTCCTTTATATAAACTAGTACAAAATAAAAAACGCCCCCGGGCGATGTAAAAATAGATTTTTGAAACATATTGCCTGAGGGGTGGGAGTAAAAAATTCAATGTCAGCGAGTTTGTAAGTAAAATCATCAAATTCATTAAAGGATTAAAAAAATAAAACAATTTGAAATGTAAACTTTAAATATGGATTAAAATAAAACAAACTATATATAGATATATAATACCAGTCATGTATTTATCAAAACTTGTTTTAAAAAAACAATGAGGACTGTCCAATGTTGCATGTTCAAATTTTGAGTGTATTTATTCTATGTTATGACGATTTTGGGTAATGTGACGTAAGCAGTGACGTAATTTTTGTTACAGACAAAAACCGGAAGCGAATCTCTATTATTAATAGATTTACCAATCCCTCGCACGAGCAGGATGTGACACAAGGTCAATTTCTAAAGCGGAGTTCAATAGGTTTAAATTCAGAGTTTTTCTTCTCCTAGACTGGGTACCTAACCATGGTTAAAGACCCCATTCTGTCCTACTATTTACCCATAACTTGAGGGAGAATATTTAAATGCATACCCTTCCCAAGGTTTGGGAGTCCCATTCAAGTGTTCTGGTTAGCAAGCTAGTCTCGCAGATCCATTACTTCTTAATGGCGAGTTTGATCCTTGCTGGATACCACATATGTGAAACCTTGTTTCACATTCTACCCGTGACAGACGGGTTGGATAGATACATAAGAGGAGAGAAGGATTTAAATAAATCCGACAAAATGTGGTTGAGAATAGAGGAAAGTGGATGTAACAACACAGAAAGCATAAATTCAATTGATATTTCGCCTCATTTTCGATGAAGCTTCTTCAGGGCTTCACACAAAATGAGGTGAAATATCAATTGAATTTTTGCTGTCTGTGTTGTTATATCCACACGCTCCTCTATTCTCAACCACATAGATACATATCTGTCGGGCATTAGCGCTACGTGAAATTCCATTTCCCTTGTCCAAGATTTAAACTCGGGTCGCCGAATCCATTTCCTACGACGAAAACCATTTCACTAAAAGCGCCCCCCCCCATAATATTTCTTTTGTTGTAATTTTAATTTACTTTATCGCGAAAACCGATCAAGTGACTCACCTAGTAAATAGGATTTGGCGTGGCCTAATTCAAGCTGTGCAGTACTTTTGCCATTTTTTTTTCAAATGATTTCTACACTCCCACTAACCGCGCTTCAGAACGTTATCATGATAATAAAATTCACGGTCATGAGGTCGAAAACCCGTAGGTAAATTTTGCTTGATCTGGATTAGGTAAGACTTGTTTTTATTTATTTTATTTCTTTATTTTTTTTAAATATTTTATTTATGTTTTTCTTTCTATTTTGTATATTTTGAACCTAACTATTTAAGTTATGTAAATTCTCGATATCACGGAGATGAATATGAAACCCTTCATATCTATCGAGATAGAAGCAACCGAATCATTATGGACTGCTACTGTAAATGGAACCCAACTGTAGAATAATCAAGCTAAGTTCCAATTGCCAACTTGCGACAGAAGAAAACATTGGCATGCTTAAGAATTGACTCATAGAGAAGTTTTCCAAGACGGCAATTGGAACTTAGCTTGGTTATTCTACACCAACTGGTCTATGGATCATGAAATTCTCATTATGAATCTATGCGGGTAGGAAGCAAGATAGGACACAAGGTCAATTTTGCTAGCGGAGTTTAACTGATTTCAATTCGGAGTTTTCCTTCTTCGAAACCACTTGCCATACCAAAGTTAAAATCCCCAGTCTGCCTTACTATTTACCTATAATTAAAGGGAGAATAGTTGGATGTATTACTATCTCAAGAGTCTTTTCTCTATGGGAAATCCAAAGAGCACCATCCAGGATTTGAACTCGGGTCACCGCGTCCATCTTCTACCACGATAACCATCGCACGCGAGCGCCTCCATTTTTTAACCGGTAAGATTTTGACATGCCATGCAATAAAGAAAAAACTGTTTCATTTCTGTTTCGGAATCCTGTTATATATATATTTACCAACCCCTCCGCACGAGCAGGATGTGACAAAGGGTCAATTTTTAAGCGGAGTTTAACATGTTGGAATTCAGAGTTTTCCTTCTCCTAGACCGGTTGCCTAACCAAGGTAAAAGAGCCCAGTCTGCCCTACTATTTATCCATACCTGGAGGGAGAGTAGGAATCATACCTTTCTCAACAGTATTAGCGCTAAGTGAAATGCAATTACCACATCCAGGATTTGAACTCGAGGCGACGAGTCCATTTCCCATGACTTTAACCATTAGACTACGCGCTTCCACGGAATACTGTTATAGATTGCGATATTTATGTTTACTCTGTTATTACGTTCACATTCGGACTAGTACTTCTGGGAAGAGGATGAACACCCTCATCCTCCCAGCTATGGGTTGAACCGTACCGCTGCTGTTCTTCTACAAGGATGGCTTTGACATTTAAAAAGAAACCTAGACGTTGATATGCCATTAAACAAAGAAACCAAAACAAAACTAAAGAATAAGGTTCCACGCATAAAAAGTAATCATAAATAGGAAAATGAAGGATAGTATTAGTCAAAATTGATAATAATAATAATAATAATAATAATAATAATAATAATAATAATAATAATAATAATAATAATAACGCATTGTTAAGATTGGTTTGAATACCCAGAAAAAGTCATTGAGACTTGAGGAGACTTGTTGTCCCTCAGACTCTAGTGAAAGTCCACCCACTACTACTACTACTAC
>CM042147.1:79203389-79213389 GCA_023376005.1 Doryteuthis pealeii | reverse complement strand
TCTGGTGTGTTTGTATATATATATATATATATATATATATATATATATATATATATATATATATATATTTAAATGCACACAGACAATCATGGCTAATATTTTCTGACAAACTGAAAGTGTTTAATCATTCTTTGTCTCCCTAGGAATTGCTTTTTGGCGACAATTCTTCAAGATAATCCATACTTCACGCTCATCTCCAGAATCGGTCTGTCGGGACATTTTCTATGGTCTACTGATTTCAAATTTTCCTCTTCGGCCATCTTACAAACTCATTTGCTTCTACTCCCTTGAATCTGTAATCGAAGATATTTTCTGATTGACTTCGTTTAAGAGGTCGTTCCGCTCTATCTCTATTATGTAATTTGCCTGTTGACTTTACTTAATCCCGGGTATATCTTATGGTACCCGGGGATTAGTTAACGTCTTCGGAAATGTCTCTATATGTCCAACTAGCATCATATAAATATTGTACTATTATCCATATAAACATTTACCGTGGACACTAGCTACCATCTTTGACGTTGAAACCTATTGGTAATACTGCAAGGCGCGTTCTGATTGGTCGGTAAAACCATCCAATAATTAAATTATATAATTATTTACTAAGCTTAGCAAGGCCAGGAGGAGAGGCGCCCTATGAGGAGGGAACTTACTAACAATGGTCTGTGAATCTAGCTTGCTAACAATTATACCACGTAAGGTGTCCATAATCTAATTAAATAATACTTATATGAATTGAATAGAAGACAATCGCAAGGGCATTAGCACAAAGTGAAATGCAGAAACCCTCGTTCAGGATTTGAACTAGGGTTGCCGATTTAATTTCCAAACCATTACACTAAGCCTGACCCCTGGTAGTACTAGTAGCAGTTGTAAAGTAATGTCGTCGGGGCGGCCTAAAGTTGGCATCAGCCAATCAGCGAGGGAGACTATCCCCTTTTCACTAGCGCTAGACCAAGGAGATTGTTTTTGGCATCTGAAGTGGAGCGCCACACCTACAACCAGCCTCTTACTTTACCGCTCAGATCCCTGTGCTACTCATACGCTGAGTTGACGAGGGTCGGTATCGAACTAGGAACCTTGTGGTTTCTAGCCGAACGCTCTGCACGTATTTACATGATCTTATCAAATGTCTGGTGGTTATCATTGTAGACTAATAGTAAAAGTAAGTAAAGTCGTCGGGATGGCCTAAAATCAGTATCAGCCAATCAGCGAGGGAGTCTAATCCCTTTTCATTAGCGTTAGACCAAGGAGATTGTGTTCGCATCTGAGGTGGAGCGCCACACCTACCGTCAGCTCGTTACTTTACCGAACAGATCCATGTGCTACACATACACTGAGTTGGCGAGGGCTGGTATTGAACTAGGAACTTTTTGGTTTCTAGCCGAACGCTCTACCGACTGAGCTAACCCGGCCCCTTAATACGTTTCCTCAATTCTCTGATAACTTTCTCAACATCCGGGTCTGTCCCAAACTTGATGTAATGGTTGCCAAGCTAGTCTCACAGAACCATTACTACCGAAGTGCGAGTTCGAACCTCGTTGTATGTCTCACACCTGTGAACTTGTGATACATCCTATTCATGGGTTGCGTTAAATACTTACCTTTCTCAGAATCTTCGGAAACTCCAGTTATGCCACAAGCACCTTCAGGGAAATAAAAACCTTGTATGTATGCCTTGAGAATCAGCATCTAAAAGTTTGGCTTTTATCTCGCATCGAAAACAAACTTTTGATAATGGCGAGATGCAATTCTTTGAGCTACTAAGCAGACGACCATTTTACAACTTACAAATTACAAACACCATTAGTCGCTATATATATTTACCAACCCCTCCACACGAGCAGGATGTGACACAAGGTCAATTTCTTAAGCGGAGTTTAACAGGTTTTAATTCAGAGTTTTCATTCTCCTAGACCATTTGTTATACCAAGGTTGAATAGCTTAGTCTGCCCTTCTGTTTACCCATAGATGGGGGAAAATGCATACCTATCCCAAAGGCATTAAAGCTATGTAAAACACAGCCTCTTTCAAGATTTGAACTCGGGTTACAGTGTTCAGTTCTTAAAATAATAACCTTGATTTTTAATTGTTTATCATTATCATGATTAAACATCACTTTATCTGCAGATACTATATATAATCGGTCTAGACTTATCTCATTGGTAGCAGAGTTGCATCTTACAACTGAAAAATCACAAACGCCATTAGTTGCTATATAAATTTACCAACCCCTCCGCACGAGCAGGATGTGACACAAGGTCAATTTCTAAAGCGGAGTTTAACAGGTTTTAATTCAGAGCTTTCCTTCTCCTAGACTGGTTATCTAGCCATGGTTAAGGAGCCCAGTCTGCCCTGCTGTATGTTTGTCCATAGCTGGAGGGATAATTGGATTCATACCTTTCCCAAGGGTATTAGTGCTATCTGAAATGTAATCAACTTCGTCTAGGAATTGAACTAGGGTCGACGAGTCCATTTCCTACGACTCTAACCATTTGACCACGGGCCTCCATTAGTTGCTATATACTTGCATTATATGACATGTTTCGTGATCAACTGATAGTGATGGAGATATGTTATTGAAGGTGCCCTTCCTGGTTTGACTTTATTAACAATCATGACATTGTATTTTGTTTTGTTGTTTTTTTTGTTTTGTTTTTTTTTTTGTTGTTTTTGTTTTTTTGCTCAGAGATGAGCATTCGCTTGGCGGTTAGGTAATCGGAGTTTTCATTATTGAAAAACACTAACCAGCGCCTGGTAACTGTTTTTCTAAGATAACTGGTTTATCTAGACGATATTTGGCTAGCAGATTCATGGGGCATGTGTCCCGAACTTGTAACAATTTGAATAAGCAACGTTTGTAATTAAACAGACCAAAGAAGATAGGAACGACCTACCACTAACATACAGATAAAAGAAAAGAAACAAACAAACAAGCAAAATAACACATTAAAACCGAAACAAAAGCTCTCCTATGTGTTGGTCTCGTAAGATCCTTATACAAGAGTAGTAGTATATTCAAAATACAATGACCGACTTCATTATAACATATTCTCGCGAAGTTACAACATAGCCACTCGATTAAGTAATGAGAATAATTGTGTGAAACAATTTATCATTTCCTTCAAAAAGGAACAACACTGGTGTGAAAAACTCACACGGAGTGAAATAATAATAATAATAATAATAATAATAATAATATAAATTCTCTGGAACTTTGAGATAAAGACGGATCACCATATCCCAGCCAAGAGACTAGATCAAGTGTTTATTAACAAAAAAAGAAAAAAAAGAAAAGAGAAAGTGTCAAGTGGTGGACTTTGCAGTTCTAGCAGATCACAGGGTGAAGCTGAAGGAAAATGAAAAAATGGATAAATACCCGGACCTTACCAGAGAATTGAAAAGGCTGTGGAATATGAGACCGAAAGTGATACCAATTGTAGTTGGGGCATTTGAAACGGTCCCAATAATCTTGGAAAAAAGACTGGAGGATCTGGAAATCAGAGACCATCCAGACTACTCCACTGCTGCAATCGGCTAGAATACTCAGAAGAGTCCTGGAGACCTGGGGAGACTTGTCACTCATACTCCAGCATCATACCATCAGCATCATACCATCAGCTAACGCTGATATGAAAAACTCAAAAGAAGGAAAAATAATAATAATAATAATAATAATAATAATAATAATAATAATAATGAAGAAGAAGAAGAAGAAGAAGAAGAAGAAGAAGAAGAAGAAGAAGAAGAAGCCGGGAGAGTCTATTTGGCGTAGTGGTTAATCTGTTAGACTGCAACAGCATAGTAAACGAGTTCGAATTCCAGATGCACTATTAAGTTCACTTTCGGGCTAATACCCTTGGGAAATGTATGATCCCCCTCTCAATCACCCATTCATGGGTTAAATAGTATAAGTACTGTTCTTCTACCAGGATGGTTTTGGCATTTGGTATTCCTCGAAGGTTTATATGCTATTAAAACAAAGAAACTAAACCGAACCAAACCATCACGCCGACTAAAACTTATTACCTATTCCTGGAATCGCAACTTGAAGTCTTCAACTAACACAACTTTCAGTTAGTTCGTCATCACTTGTTGAATGTTCTTAACAATTTTGAAATGACGACCATCGAGCTGGGTTCTGATTAAGATTGGCTAGAATACTCAGAAGTGTCCTGTACATCTGAAGTCTCTCAGACTCCAGTGAAAGAGCAACAACCAACGCTTGTTTGAAAAACTCATAATGAATGAAACAATAATAATAATCTGGACCTTGCCAGAGAACTGAAAGAGTTATGGAATATGAGAGTCAAAGTGACACCAATTGTAGTTGGTGCACTTGGAACGGTCCCAAAAGGATTGGAAAAGGTTTTGGAAGGTCTGGAAATCAGAGGAATGTTTGATACCATTCAGAACACTGCAATCTGCCAGAATACTCAGAAGAGTCCTGGAGACCTGAGGAGACTTGCTGTCACTCAGACTCCAGTGAAAGACCATCAGCTAATGCTGATGTGAAAACTCAATAATAATAATAATAATAATAGAACGTGTCATCTCGTGGATTTTGCTGTCCCAGCCGACCACCGAGTGAAAATGAAAGAAAACGAAAAAATAGACAAATACTTGCCAGAGAACTGAGGAAGCTGTGGAACATGAAGGTGAAGGTTGTACCAGTTGTAATTGGTGCTCTTGGAACAATCCTCAAAGCTCTGGAAAAGAAAAAAAAAGAAAAAGAAAAAAAGAAAAAGAAAAAAAGAAAAAGAAAAAAAGAATTTGGGTGAACTAGAAATCAGAGGAAGAATCGAGACCATCCAAACTACAGCACTGTTGGGATCGGCTAGAATACTCAGAAGAGTCCTGGACACCCGAGGAGACTTACTGTCACTCAGACTCCAGTGAAATACCAGCTACGGTAGGTGTGAAAAACTAAAATAATAATAAATAATAATAATAATAATAATAATAATAATAATAATAATAATAAGAAGAAGAAGAAGAAGAAGAAGAAGAAGAAGAAGAATCATTATGTAATTAATATTATTACTTTGATTATTCCCAGGGGATTCCCATAATGATTGTTCAATATTAATATAGTAACAACAGAAGAATTATTTTGGGCTTTAATAGCATTAGTCAATTTGTATCCATCATATCGTTGTTGAAATGGTATCAGGCATAGAGGCCTTTCTAAAGGCTGAATTAATTGTATGTTTTGAATCATCGCTAGAGGTCGGTATTCAACCAAACAAACTCCTCCCCACATCTAGCGGACGACATCTTGAGTGCTCACTCTCCTTTGGCCATGTGCCTAACTGCAACTAATCATCGTAAATAATATCTGGTACTAGTAACAGTAGTAATCAGGGCCGGTGTGTATTACACTCGAACCCCCGGCCAGGGTGCACAAGCTTACTTGGGGCCAAGGAAGGGTGGGTTTTATATATTTTTCTATGAATACTACTCTATGAACATCGAAAACTGGAGGCGCGTCGTGTAATGGTTAACGTCGTATGAAATCGACTCGGCGACCAGAGTTCAAATCCTGGACGAAACTGGTTGCATTTCACATAGGGCTAATATGCATTTGAAAGCTTTGAATCCAGTTATTCTCTTTCCAGCTATGGGTTAATAGTAGTCTGACTGAACTCTTTAACCTTGACTAGGCAACCATTCTAGAAGAATGAAACCTTTGAATTCAAACCTGTTGAACTCCCCTTAAAAAAACTGATCATATGTCGCATCCTGCTCGTGTGGAGGGTGTGAATTATATAATTTATGAGAATTGACATGTTAAGAAACAGGGGCCCCGTATCATAGATTCGGAGGGGCCCATATCATAAATTAGGGGCATGGGACTTTAGCAACGGCCCTAGTATTAATTATTATTATTAGTAGTAGTAGTTGTTGTTGTTGTTATCGAAGGCGAATTCGGTTGTAGTAGCAGCCGTAGTAATAGTATCATATATTAACCGAATCAATATAAAAATGCGTGTGCGCAATGTAAAGTGATATTTAATAGGATAATAGCGAGCAGAGTAGCACCGAGTAGCAGTATAGTTGAACTTAGTGTGCCAATTTTTTATCCGAACAGCAGAGATCAGATTTACCCCATCAATTCTGGCAGTAGTTGTTATTGTCACCTTGTTTATAATCGGAAAGTGCACAAATGAAGATAAATGGTCCCATCATAAAAAAAAATTGACAATATTCATTTTCGGATTTTTTTTTATTGTCAAGCATTCAAAAGACGTATCTTTACTTTTGTGACTTGTTAGTTTTGATAAATATCGAAAGATGTCCTGTTTATAAGGTAATTACAATGTCGAAACGATCTCTGACTTTCTGACACTCACGTATATCTTTCTCTTGGTTTTATCTGTAAATGTCAACTATGAAATGGTGAAATTTGGGTTCTAAAAGTTTTCTCCCACTTTTTACCATCATGGATTTTCTTCTTCTCCTTAGGAAATAATGAAAAAAAAGCCAAAATAATATACCTGGTATATATGCGTTTTGTAAAGTCTGAGATTTAGAATACTTGAAACCACATGACTGTATGGAAATTATCTGTAACAAGAATAATTACTTGAAGTTATAATTTTTTGCAAAATATTATTATTTTACTCCATTTCGAGATTTTCATATACGCTTTAGCCGGTGGTTTACGGAAGGCTAAGTGACAGCAAGTCTCCTCAGGTATCCAGGACTCTTGTGAGTATTCTAGCCAATCTTAATAATTCTGTAGTTTGGATGAAACATTATTAAATTCATTTCATTTGCTCAGTGCTTAGATATGTGACCACTTAGCAACAGCCGGTGCTATAAACACCTAATCATATGCAGAGGTTAACGTACTGAATTACGACATCATAGCAAGCGTGTTCGAACACTAGCCATGCTATTACGTTTAGTTTCGGACTAATACCATCGGGAAAATTAAGTAAAGTAAAGTCGTCGGGGTGGCCTATAGTTGGTATCAGCCAGACAGCGAGGGAGTCTATTCCATTTTCTCTGGCACTAGACCAAGTCGTCTGAGGTCGTGTGCCATACCTACCATCAACACCTCCCTTTATCGCATGGATCACTGTGCTACTCATACGCTGAGTTGGCGATGGACCATTCTCGAACCCGAACCTTGTGATTCCTAGCCTGACGCTCTACCGACTGAGCTAAACCGGCCCTATAAGTTATTTGAAGCCCCTAATCCCCTAATGGGTTAAATAGTATCACAGCTGTTCTTATACAATGATGTATTTGGTATTAAATAACCCACGAGAGTTGATATATACCATTAGAACAGTGGTTCTCAAAACTTTATACAGTCTGGGCCACACTTACAGTACTACAGATACTTGATAGCGCACAGTATACAAAATAGGTCTAATATGTTATTAAGTTAACTGTTAAATATATTTAAAAAATAACACATTTAAAAAAAAAGCAAACTTAGCATACCTCTATGAAATTTATTCATTCCTGTGTTAATGAGAAACATGAGCTTGTGAGACCTTGCGATTTCTTCAATGTTTGGTCGTATGTTTGAGAGCTAAACACTCATTTCCTCATCAATGCATTGAAGAGTTCCTCCTCTTTTCACACTTAATTGTTGTGAGGGTTGAAAAATCCCAGTTCACATAAATATGAGGTGGAAAATTACAATAAAATAAATTTTGACATTAAAATTGTTTAAAACCTGTTTTTTATTTAATTGCAAGAAAATTAACTTATAACTATCATAATAATGTCGCAAAGAAACAAGCAGAGTGTTCGTAAAGAAATGGTATAATATAGTAACTTAGTATACATTTGCTTTTCATATCTGGATAGATTTTTCAGGAATACTACGGAGTGCACCTGTTTGAGAACCACTGTTTGAGAACCACTGCATTAGACAAAGAAACTAAACCAAAGTTTAGTAAATAACAATATAACAGACATTGGGAACATAGTATAAGGTCATGGATTCATCTTTGCAAAGGTTTTTAGAACTTATTGAACATTAGAATTTGGTCTGCCGAATCTATTTTCGTAAATCTTACCTGACCGCCAAGTTCTTTTAAATCACATCTTCCTTTTTTAATTACCAAATTTTGGTGAGGAAATTTGCTGTAATGAAACTAACCGACTTCTCATTGTCTAGTTATAGAACAATCTAACGGATCGACCGACCGAAAAAAATCGCTTTCGAGCCATTAGTTGTGCTTCCGAAACAATCTAGTACTAATGGATAGAACGATGAAACAAGCTAGTTCATGAACGAATAGTAATGCCCATTCAAAATAGACATAAAAACAAGGCTTGCACACACGCTTTTCTTTCGTTTGCTGTCATTTACTTACTTAAGCCTAGGTTGGCACAAGGTCAGAATTATGAGTCAGCCAGGAGAATCGAACTAAATAATTATGATCTACTAGTATTCCGTAGTTCTTTTCTTAGATTTTTTCTAATGTCTACCGGATGTCTGATTTTTTGTATTAGGTTGTGCGTCTCTATGGTTCTGGGTTCGATTTTCTGTTCCTTAATTAAGGAACACGGAGACATATTTTCATGCACTGTTTTATTTCACAAATTTCCGATACATCTTTTCTGCACGAACGCGGGGAGAATTAGCAGTAACAAAGACGCAAAGGCATGTCTGACCCTAACGAGTAATTGTGCCCAACTTTCTGACTAACAAACACTTGATTATTCTGGTCATGTGACTATCTGGGCCTTTGATATCACCTATCATATCCGCTAGGGCAGAAGAATACATCAACTGCACCTCTGCAGAGGTGTCAAATTACCCCAATGATGCCGCCTGTTGGCTGTGTTTGGCGACCTGTGATGCTTAAGGATCGAATCCTGGGGGTTGATCACTCTATGACATGCAAAACTTCACTTTGGCCCTTATTTAGACTAGATAGACAATCGGAGAGGTTTCCTCCGATCAATCAGCAGGTCACGTCAAGCCCTAGCACCTATATGATTGTCCCGACCCTATGCTCTTATGTCTTAGTGTAATGGGTATGTTCCATTTGTGGACTCTGGGGAGTGTAGTGTTCTCTTTATCGCCATTACTCTTCAGGATGACTCTGACCCGGAGTGTAGTACCTGTTAGGGTCCCATCTATGGTTTGAATAGAAAAATGAGTTTTAAAAAATGTGTTAAAATTGAGTTTCAAAAAATTGAATAACCATCAAGCACAAAACGTCTTCGGCATAAAATAACCCAACAAGGGTTGAGATGCCGTGAAATCCAACAAACCAAACCAAATCAGCATGTCATCATGCTAGGTAACCTTTTAAAAACTAACCATAGGTTAGATTTAGAATAAGGCTATATCTATTTACCAACCCCTCCGCACGAGCAGGATGTGACACAATGTCAATTTCTTAAGCGGTGTTCAACAGATTTGAATTCAGAGTTTTCCTTCTCCTAGACCGGTTGCTTAACCAAGGTTAAAGAGCCCAGTCTGCCCTACTCTTTACCCATAGCTGAAGGGAGAGTAGGACCAATGCCTTTCCCAAGGGTATTAGCGCTAAGTGAAATGCAATTAACACGTCCAGGATTTGAACTCGGGCGACGATGTCCATTCCCATGACTTTAACCATTACACCACGCCTTTTCTTAATGCAGATTTTTTGCTCACATCAGAAACCGTTATTTTAAAGCAAACAGTACGAAAGAGCTATTTTGAAAATTCAACATGGAAGATATTCTCTCTTTTTGAGGAAATAAAATGACACCATAGAATAGACATAAACAATTCAATACCATTCAACATAATCCCCAATAATGCTAACACATTGTTAAACTAAATTACTAAAAAGAATAATATAAATACACGATATATATAACTTCCTAACCGTTAGGCATGACATAACCCCAGACGCGGTGATATCGGTTAAAAATCAATGAACAAACAACAAACAACCAGAATTAAGGCTATAAGTACTTATCCTTATTGTGTACTCTCATATTGCGACCTGAGCCAAACTAAGTTAATCCTTCTCTCTTT
>CM042147.1:79179012-79203289 GCA_023376005.1 Doryteuthis pealeii | reverse complement strand
GTACAAAATTAAAAAAAACGGCCCCCCCCGGCGATACTGTAAAAATAGATATTTTGAAACATGAGCTGAGGGGTGGGAAGTATAAATCAATGTCAGCGATTGTAAGTGGTTAAATCACCATCTTAAAGGATTAAAAAAAATAAACCAATTTGAATGTTTGTAAACTTCTAAATTGTATTAAATAAAAAACAAATATGTATAGATATAATTTATACCAGTTATGTATTTATCAAACTTGTTATTAAAAAACACATCGAGGACTGTCTTCTGTTGCATGTTCAATTATTGAGATATATCTCTATTCTATTTGTTATGACGATTTTTGGTAATGTACGTAGCGTAGTTGCGTAATTTTTTGTTTAAGACAAAACCGGATCGAAATCTCCATTATTAATAGATTTACCAATTTCCCTCGCACTGAAGCAGGATGTTGACACCAAAGGGTCAATTTCTCCTTAAAGCGTTCAATAGGTTTAATTCAGGTTTTCCTTCTCCTAGACTGGGTATTTTCTAACCATGATTAAACTCATTCTGTCCAACTACTTACCCATAACTTGAGGAGAAATATAAAATGTACCTTTCCAAGGTGGAGTCTCTTCAATGTTCTGGTTAGCAAGCTAGTCTCGCAGATCCATACTTCTTATGACGGTTTGATCTTGCTGGATGCCACTATATGAACCTTCTTTCACATACCCGTGACGGATGGGTTTGGAAGATACATTAAGAGAACGAGAGGAATTTAAAATAATCCGAAAAAGTCTGATTGGAAATAGAAGGAAAAGTGTTGATGTAACAACACAGAAGCATAAATTCATGATTTTGCCTCCTCATTTTTCGATGATGTTCCTTCAGGGCTTCACCCAAATTAGTTGAAGATGAAATATCATTATGAAAATTTTTTGCTGTCTGTGTTGTATATATCACACGCTCCTCTATTTCGTTCAACCACATAGATACTAAATCTGTGCTTTCTCAAGGCAATTAGCGTACGTGGAATTCCAAATTTTCCCTATGTCCCCAAGATTTTTTAAACTCGGGTCGCCGAATCCATTTTCCTACGACGAAACCATTTCACTAAAGCGCCCCCCCCCCCATATATTTCTTTCGTGTTTGTAATTTTAATTTACTTTATCGCGCGAAAAACGATCAAGTGATACCTAGTAAATAGGCATTTGGCGGTGGCCTAATTCAAGCTGTTGCAGTACTTTTTGCAGTTTTTTTTTCAAATGATTTCTACACTCCCACTAACGCGCTTCAGAACGTTATCATGATAATAACAATTACGCGTCATGAGGTCGAAAACCCGTAGGTAAATTTTGTTGATCTAGATTAGTTAAGACTTGGTTTTATATTTATATTTATTTATTTTTTTTTTTAAATTTATTTATGTTTTTCTTTCTATTTTTGTAGATTTTGAACCTAATATTTAAGTTATGTAAATTCTCGATATCACGGGAGATGAATATGAAACCCTTCATTTCTTTCGAGATAAAGCAACTGAATCATTATTGGACTGCACTGTAAATGGAAACCAACTGTAGAATAATCAAGCTAAGTCCAATTGCCAACTTGCGCAGACAGAAGAAAACATTGGCTTGGTTAAGAATTGATCATAAGAGAAGTTTTCCGAGACGGCAATTAGGACTTACTTGGTTATTTCACACCAACTGGTTTATGAATCGTTAGTTGTCTAATGAAATTCTCATATGATCTTGCGGATAGGAAGCAAGATATGGCGACACAAGGTCAATTTTGTTTAGCTGAGTTTAACTGATTTCAACTCAGATTTTCCTTCTCCGAAACCACTTGCATACCAAAGTTAAAATCCTAATCTGCTTACATTTACCTATAACTAAAAGGGAATATTTGGTGCATAACTATCTCAAGAGTCTTTTCTCTATGGGAAATCAAAGAGCATCATCCGGGATTTGAACCCGGGTCACCGTGATTCATCTTCTACAACGATAACCATCGCACGCGAGAGCCTCCATATTTTAACCGGTAAAATTTAACATGCCTGCATAAAAAAAAACTTTGTTCATTTCTGTTACGGAATCCTGTTATATATATTGACCAACTCCTCTACACGAGCAGGATGTGACAAAGGGTCAATTTTTAAGGGAGTTTAACAGGTTGGAATTCAGAGTTTTCTTCTCCTAGACGGTTGCCTAACCAAAGTAAAGAGAGCCAGTCCCTACTTTAGCCATACCTGGAGGGAGAGTAGATTCATACCTTTCTCAGAACAGTATTAGCGCTAAGTGAAATGCAATTACCACATCAGATTTTGAACTCGGGGCGACGAGTCCATTTCCCATGACTTTAACCATACACCACGCGCTTCCCGGGAATACTGTTATAGACTGCACATTTATGTTTACTGCGTTATTACATTCACATTCGGACTATACTTCTGAAGAGTATGAAAACCTTCCATCCTCCAGCTGTAATGGGTTAATCGCACCACTGCTGTTCTTCTACAAGGATGGCTTGACATTTTTTTTTTAACATAGAGGTTGATTTGCCATTAAATAAAGAAACCAAACTAAACTAAAGAATGAGGTTCCGGCATAAAAAGCAATCATAATTAGGAGATTAAGGATATTATTAGTCAAAATTAATAATAATAATATAATAATAATAATAATAATAATGAGAACAAACGCATAAATTCTCTTGGACTTTGAGATAAAAATGGATCATCTTATCTCAGCAGAAGACCAGACAGTGTTGATTAACAAAAGAAAGAATTGTCAACTTGAAGTTCCAGCAGATCACAGGTGAAGCTGAAGTAAATCGGAAAATGGACAAATACCTGACCTTGCCAGAGAACTGAAAATGCTATGGAATAGGAAAGTCAAAGTGATACCAATTGTAGTTAGTGCACTTGGAACGGTCCCAAAAAGCCTGAAAAAAGATGAAATCTGGAAATCAGAGGAAGAATTGAGACCATCCAGAATACTGCACTGCTGCAATCTGCCAGAATACCCAGAAGATCCAGGAGACCTGAGGAGACTTGTTGCATCAAAACCAATGAATACCATCAGCTGATGTGAAAAAAACACAACACATTCTATTACATAATTTGAATATTTTATTATGTGGTTTACATGTTTTGTGTAGTAAGTTGTCGTTATTGTTGTATGTATGTATGATGTATGTATTTGTGTGTTGGTTAAGTTCAGCTTAATTGTGTGTGTTCTGGTAGTTTTGTATACACACACACACACACAAAATGATATTATATATATATATATATCAAAATATAATATATATATATATATTATATATATATTATATATATATATATATATATATATGCACACGACAATCCTGGCTAATATTTCTGACAAACGAAAGTGTTTATCATTCTTTGTCTCCCTTGGAATTGCTTTTGGCGACATTCTTCAAGATAATCCATACTTCACGCTTATCTCTAGAATCGGTCTGTCGGGACATTTCTATGTCTACTGATTTCAAATTTTCCTCTTCGGCATCTTACAAACTCATTTTTCTCTACTCCCTTGAATCTGTAATCGAAGTATTTTCTGATTGACTTCGTTTAAGAGGTCGTTCCCTCTATCTTATTATGTAATTTTCCTGTTGACTTTTACCTTAATCCTTGGTATATCTTATGGTACCCGGGATTAGTTAACGTCTTCGGAAATGTCTCTATAGTCCAACTAGCATCAAAATCAATATTGTACTATTATCCATATAAATATTTACCGTGGACACTAGCTACATCTTTGACGTTGAAATTATTGGTATACTGCGAGGTGCGTTCTGATTGGTTCGGTAAAACCATCAATAATCAAATTATTAATTATTTACTAAGCTTTAGCAAGCCAGAGGGAAGAGGCGCCCTATGAGGAAGAACTTACGCACATTGGTCTGCGATCTAGCTTGCTAACAATTACACACGTAGGTTCCATAATCTAATTAAATAATACTTATATGATTGAATAGAAAACATCGCAAGGGCATTAGCACAAAGTTGACAGCAGAAACCCTCGTTCAGGATTTTAAACTAGGGGTTGCCGATTGAATTCCAACCATTACGCTAAGCACTGGACCCTGGTATACTAGTAGCAGTTGTAAAGTAATGTCGTCGGGGCGGCCTAAAGTGATATCATCAATCAGGAGGGAGCTACCCCTTTATCACTACGCATATAGACCAAGAGCTTGTTTTTGGCATCTGAAGTGGAGCGCCACACCTACAACCAAGCCTCTTACTTTACCGCCAAATCCCTGTGCTACTTCATTACGCTGAGTTGACGAGGCTGTATCGAACTTAGGAACTTGTGGTTTCTAGCCGAACGCTCTGCACGCTTTACATGATCTAATCAAATGTCTGGTGAGTTATCATTGTAGACTAATAGTAAAAGTAAGTAAAGTCGTTGGGTGGGCCTAAAATCCGGATTCAGCCAATCAGCGAGGGAGTCTACCCCTTTTCATAGCGCATAGGACCAAGGAGATTGTTTCGCATCTGAGGTGCAGCGCCACACCTCCCCAGCTCCTTTACTTTACCAAACAGATCATGTGCTACACATTACACTGAGTTGGCGAGGGCCGGTTGAACTAGGGAACCTTTTGGTTCCTGCCGAACGACTCTTACGACTGAGCTAACCCGGCCCTTATACGTTTCCTCATTCTCTGATAACTTTCTCAGCATCCGGGTGCGTCCCAAACCTGATGTAATGGTTGCCAAGCTAGTCTCACAGAACATTACTACCGAAGTGCGAGTTCGAACCTCGTTGTATGCCCCACACCTGGGAAATTGTGTCCCATCCTATTCATGGGTTGATTAATACTTACCTTCTCAGAATCATCGGAAACTTCAGTCATGCACAAGCACCTTCAGGGAAATAAAAACTTTATGTATGCCTGAGAATCAGCATCTAAAGTTTGGCTTTTATCTCGCATCGAAACAAACTTTTGATAATGGCGAGAATTGCAATTCTTTGAGCTACTAAGCAGACGACAATTTACAACTTACAAATTGAAAAACGCCATTAGTCGCTATATATGTTTACCAAAACCCCTCCGCACGAGCAGGATGTGACACCAGGTCAATTTTTTAAGCGGAGTTTAACAGGTTTAATTCAGAGTTTTCATTCTCCTAGACCAGTTGTTTATCCAAGGTTGAATAGCCTTAGTCTGCCCTTCTATTTACCCATAGATGGAGGAAAATGCATACCTATCCCAAAGGCATTAAAGCTATGTAAAATACAGTCTCTTTCAGATTTGAACTCGTGTCACAGTGTCTAGTTCCTAATAATAACCTTAATTTTAATTGTTTACATTATCATGTTTAAACATCACTTTATCTGCAGATACTATATATAATCGGTCTAGACTTATCTCATTGGTAGCAGACTTGCATCTTACAACTGAAAAATCACAAACGCCATTAGTTGCTATATAAATTTACCACCCCTCCGCACGAGCAGGATGTGACACAAGGTCAATTTCTAAAGCGGAGTTTAACAGGTTTTAATTCAGAATTTTCCTTCTAGACTGGTTATCTAGCCATGCTTGAGGAGCCCAGTCTGCCCTGCTGTATGTTTGCCCATAGCTGGAGGAGAATTGGATTCATACCTTTCCCAAGGTATTAGTGCTATCTGAAAAATAAATAGCTTCGTCAGGAATTGAACTCAGGTCGACGAGTCCATTTCCTACGACTCTAACCATTTGACCACGTGCCTCCATTAGTTGCTATTTACTTGCATCAGATGGACATGTTTCGTGATCAAACTGATAATGATGGAGATATGTCATTGAAGGTGCCCTTTCCTGGTTTGACTTTATTAACAATCATGACATTGTATTTTTGTTTGTTGTTTTTTGTTTTTTTTTTTTTTTTTTTTGTTTTTTGTTGTTTTTGTTTTTTTGCTCAGAGATGAGCATTCGCTTGGCGTTAGGTAATCGGAGTTTTCATTATTGAAAAACACTAACCAGCGCCTGGTAACTGTTTTTCTAGATAACTGGTTATCTAGACGATATTTGGCTAGCAGATTCATGGGGCATGTGTCCCGAACTTGTAACAATTTGAATAAGCAACGTTTGTAATTAAACAGACCAAAGAAGATAGGAACGACTACCACTAACATACAGATAAAAGAAAAGAAACAAACAAACAAGCAAAATAACACATTAAACCGAAAACAAAGCTCTCCTATGTGTTGGTCTCGTAAGATCCTTATACAAGAGTAGTAGTATATTCAAAATACAATGACCGACTTCATTATAACATATTCTCGCGAAGTTACACATAGCCACTCGATTAAGTAATGAGAATAATTGTGTGAAACAATTTATCATTTCTTCAAAAAGGAACAACACTGGTGTGAAAAACTCACACGGAGTGAAATAATAATAATAATATAATAATAATAATAATATAAATTCTCTGGAACTTTGAGATAAAGACGGATCACCATATCCCAGCCAAGAGACTAGATCAAGTGTTTATTACAAAAAAAGAAAAAAGAAAAGAGAAAGTGTCAAGTGGTGGACTTTGCAGTTCTAGCAGATCACAGGGTGAAGCTGAAGGAAAATGAAAAAATGATAAATACCCGGACCTTACCAGAGAATTGAAAAGGCTGTGGAATATGAGACCGAAAGTGATACCAATTGTAGTTGGGGCATTTGAAACGGTCCCAATAATCTTGGAAAAAAGACTGGAGGATCTGGAAATCAGAGACCATCCAGACTACTCCACTGCTGCAATCGGCTAGAATACTCAGAAGAGTCCTGGAGACCTGGGAGACTTTGTCACTCATACTCCAGCATCATACCATCAGCATCATACCATCAGCTAACGCTGATATGAAAACTCAAAAGAGGAAAATAATAAAATAATAATAATAATAATAATAATAATAATAATAATATAATTAATGAAGAAGAAGAAGAAGAAGAAGAAGAAGAAGAAGAAGAAGAAGCCGGGAGAGTCTATTTGGCGTAGTGGTTAATCTGTTAGACTGCAACAGCATAGTAACGAGTTCGAATTCCAGATGCACTATTAAGTTCACTTTCGGGCTAATACCCTTGGGAAATGTATGATCCCCCTCTCAATCACCCATTCATGGGTTAATAGTATAAGTACTGTTCTTCTACCAGGATGGTTTTGGCATTTGGTATTCCTCGAAGGTTTATATGCTATTAAAACAAAGAAACTAAACCGAACCAAACCATCACGCCGACTAAAACTTACTACCGATTCCTGGAATCGCAACTTGAAGTCTTCAACTAACACAACTTTCAGTTAGTTCGTCATCACTTGTTGAATGTTCTTAACAATTTTGAAATGACGACCATCGAGCTGGGTTCTGATTAAGATTGGCTAGAATACTCAGAAGTGTCCTGTACATCTGAAGTCTCTCAGACTCCAGTGAAAGAGCAACAACCAACGCTTGTTTGAAAAACTCATAATGAATGAAACAATAATAATAATCTGGACCTTGCCAGAGAACTGAAAGAGTTATGGAATATGAGAGTCAAAGTGACACCAATTGTAGTTGGTGCACTTGGAACGGTCCAAAAGGATTGGAAAAGGTTTTGGAAGGTCTGGAAATCAGAGGAATGTTTGATACCATTCAGAACACTGCAATCTGCCAGAATACTCAGAAGAGTCCTGGAGACCTGAGGAGACTTGCTGTCACTCAGACTCCAGTGAAAGACCATCAGCTAATGCTGATGTGAAAACTCATAATAATAATAAATAATAAATATAGAACGTGTCATCTCGTGGATTTTGCTGTCCCAGCCGACCACCGAGTGAAAATGAAAGAAAACGAAAAAATAGACAAATACTTGCAGAGAACTGAGGAAGCTGTGGAACATGAAGGTGAAGGTTGTACAGTTGTAATTGTGCTCTTGGAACAATCCTCAAAGCTCTGGAAAAAAAAAAAAAGAAAAAGAAAAAAAAAAAGAAAAAGAAAAAGAAAAAAGAATTTGGGTGAACTAGAAATCAGAGGAAGAATCGAGACCATCCAAACTACAGCACTGTTGGGATCGGCTAGAATACTCAGAAGAGTCCTGGACACCCGAGGAGACTTACTGTCACTCAGACTCCAGTGAAATACCAGCTACGGTAGGTGTGAAAAACTAAAAATAATAATAATAATAATAATAATAATATAATAATAATAATAAGAAGAAGAAGAAGAAGAAGAAGAAGAAGAAGAAGAAGAATCATTATGTAATTAATATTATTACTTTGATTATTCCCAGGGATTCCCATAATGATTGTTCAATATTAATATAGTAACAACAGAAGAATTATTTTGGGCTTTAATAGCATTAGTCAATTTGTATCCATCATATCGTTGTTGAAATGGTATCAGGCATAGAGGCCTTTCTAAAGGCTGAATTAATTGTATGTTTTGAATCATCGCTAGAGGTCGGTATTCAACCAAACAAACTCTCCCCACATCTAGCGGACGACATCTTGAGTGCTCACTCTCCTTGGCCATGTGCCTAACTGCAACTAATCATCGTAAATAATATCTGGTACTAGTAACAGTAGTAATCAGGGCCGGTGTGTATTACACTCGAACCCCGGCAGGGTGCACAAGCTTACTTGGGGCCAAGGAAGGTGGGTTTTATATATTTCTATGAATACTACTCTATGAACATCGAAAACTGGAGGCGCGTCGTGTAATGGTTAACGTCGTATGAAATCGACTCGGCGACCAGAGTTCAAATCCTGGACGAAACTGGTTGCATTTCACATAGGGCTAATATGCATTTGAAAGCTTTGAATCCAGTTATTCTCTTTCCAGCTATGGGTTAATAGTAGTCTGACTGAACTCTTTAACCTTGACTAGGCAACCATTCTAGAAGAATGAAACCTTTGAATTCAAACCTGTTGAACTCCCCTTAAAAAAACTGATCATATGTCGCATCCTGCTCGTGTGGAGGGTGTGAATTATATAATTTATGAGAATTGACATGTTAAGAAACAGGGGCCCCGTATCATAGATTCGGAGGGGCCCATATCATAAATTAGGGGCATGGGACTTTAGCAACGGCCCTAGTATTATTATTATTAGTAGTAGTAGTAGTTGTTGTTGTTGTTATCGAAGGCGAATTCGGTTGTAGTAGCAGCCGTAGTAATAGTATCATATATTAACCGAATCAATATAAAAATGCGTGTGCGCAATGTAAAGTGATATTTAATAGGATAATAGCGAGCAGAGTAGCACCGAGTAGCAGTATAGTTGAACTTAGTGTGCCAATTTTTTATCCGAACAGCAGAGATCAGATTTACCCCATCAATTCTGGCAGTAGTTGTTATTGTCACCTTGTTTATAATCGGAAAGTGCACAAATGAAGATAAATGGTCCCATCATAAAAAAAAATTGACAATATTCATTTTCGGATTTTTTTTTATTGTCAAGCATTCAAAAGACGTATCTTTACTTTTGTGACTTGTTAGTTTTGATAAATATCGAAAGATGTCCTGTTTATAAGGTAATTACAATGTCGAAACGATCTCTGACTTTCTGACACTCACGTATATCTTTCTCTTGGTTTTATCTGTAAATGTCAACTATGAAATGGTGAAATTTGGGTTCTAAAAGTTTTCTCCCACTTTTACCATCATGGATTTTCTTCTTCTCCTTAGGAAATAATGAAAAAAAAGCCAAAGATAATATACCTGGTATATATGCGTTTTGTAAAGTCTGAGATTTAGAATACTTGAAACCACATGACTGTATGGAAATTATCTGTAACAAGAATAATTACTTGAAGTTATAATTTTTTGCAAAATATTATTATTTTACTCCATTCGAGATTTTCATATACGCTTTAGCCGGTGGTTTACGGAAGGCTAAGTGACAGCAAGTCTCCTCAGGTATCCAGGACTCTTGTGAGTATTCTAGCCAATCTTAATAATTCTGTAGTTTGGATGAAACATTATTAAATTCATTTCATTGCTCAGTGCTTAGATATGTGACCACTTAGCAACAGCCGGTGCTATAAACACCTAATCATATGCAGAGGTTAACGTACTGAATTACGACATCATAGCAAGCGTGTTCGAACACTAGCCATGCTATTACGTTTAGTTTCGGACTAATACCATCGGGAAAATTAAGTAAAGTAAAGTCGTCGGGGTGGCCTATAGTTGGTATCAGCCAGACAGCGAGGGAGTCTATTCCATTTTCTCTGGCACTAGACCAAGTCGTCTGAGGTCGTGTGCCATACCTACCATCAACACCTCCCTTTATCGCATGGATCACTGTGCTACTCATACGCTGAGTTGGCGATGACCATTCTCGAACCCGGAACCTTGTGATTCCTAGCCTGACGCTCTACCGACTGAGCTAAACCGGCCCTATAAGTTATGAAGCCCCTAATCCCCTAATGGGTTAAATAGTATCACAGCTGTTCTTATACAATGATGTATTTGGTATTAAATAACCCACGAGAGTTGATATACCATTAGAACAGTGGTTCTCAAAACTTTATACAGTCTGGGCACACTTACAGTACTACAGATACTTGATAGCGCACAGTATACAAAATAGGTCTAATATGTTATTAAGTTAACTGTTAAATATATTTAAAAAATAACACATTTAAAAAAAGCAAACTTAGCATACCTCTATGAAATTTATTCATTCCTGTGTTAATGAGAAACATGAGCTTGGTGAGACCTTGCGATTTCTTCAATGTTTGGTCGTATGTTTGAGAGCTAAACACTCATTTCCTCATCAATGCATTGAAGAGTTCCTCTCTTTTCACACTTAATTGTTGTGAGGGTTGAAAATCCCAGTTCACATAAATATGAGGTGGAAAATTACAATAAAATAAATTTTGACATTAAAATTGTTTAAAACCTGTTTTTTTTATTTAATTGCAAGAAAATTAACTTATAACTATCATAATAATGTCGCAAAGAAACAAGCAGAGTGTTCGTAAAGAAATGGTATAATATAGTAACTTAGTATACATTTGCTTTTCATATCTGGATAGATTTTTCAGGAATACTACGGAGTGCACCTGTTTGAGAACCACTGTTTGAGAACCACTGCATTAGACAAAGAAACTAAACCAAAGTTTAGTAAATAACAATATAACAGACATTGGGAACATAGTATAAGGTCATGGATTCATCTTTGCAAAGGTTTTTAGAACTTATTGAACATTAGAATTTGGTCTGCCGAATCTATTTTCGTAAATCTTACCTGACCGCCAAGTTCTTTTAAATCACATCTTCCTTTTTTAATTACCAAATTTTGGTGAGGAAATTTGCTGTAATGAAACTAACCGACTTCTCATTGTCTAGTTATAGAACAATCTAACGAATCGACCGGCCGAAAAAAATCGCTTTCGAGCCATTAGATGTGCTTCCGAAACAATCTAGTACTAATTGATAGAACGATGAAACAAGCTAGTTCATGAACGAATAGTAATGCCCATTCAAAATAGACATAAAAACAAGGCTTGCACACACGCCTTTTCTTTCACTTGCTGTCATTTACTCACTTAAGCCTGGGTTGGCACAAGGTCAGAATTATGAGTCAGCCAGGAGAATCGAACTAAATAATTATGATCTACTAGAATTCCGTAGTCCTTTTCTTAGATTTTTTTCTAATGTCTACCGGATGTCAGATTCTTTGTATTAGGTTGTGCGTCTCTATGGTTCTGGGTTCGATGTTCTGTTCCTTAATTAAGGAACACGGAGACATGTTTTCATGCACTGTTTTATTTCACAAATTTCCGATACATCTTTTCTGCACGAACGCGGGGAGAATTAGCAGTAACAAAGACGCAAAGGCATGTCTGGCCCTGACGAGTAATTGGGCCCAACTCTCTGACTAACAAACACTTGATTATTCTGGTCATGTGACTATCTGGGCCTTTGATATCACCTATCATATCCGCTAGGGCAGAAGAATACATCATCTGCGCCTCTGCAGAGGTGTCAAATTACCCCAATGATGCCGCCTGTTGGCTGTGTTTGGCGACCTGTGATGCTTAAGGATCGAATCCTGGGGGTTGATCACTCTATGACATGCAAAACTTCACTTTGGCCCTTATTTAGACTAGATAGACGATCGGAGAGGTTTCCTCCGATCAATCAGCAGGTCACGTCAAGCCCTAGCACCTATATGATTGTCCCGACCCTATTGCTCTTATGTCTTAGTGTAATGGGTATGTTCCATTTGTGGACCTCTGGGGAGTGTAGTGTTCTCTTTTATCGCCATTACTCTCAGGATGACTCTGGCCCGGAGTGGTAGTACCTGTTAGGGTCCCATCTATGGTTTGAATAGAAAAATGAGTTTTAAAAAATGTGTTAAAATTGAGTTTCAAAAAATTGAATAACCATCAAGCACAAAACGTCTTCGGCATAAAATAACCCAACAAGGGTTGACATGCCGTGAAATCCAACAAACCAAACCAAATCAGCATGTCATCATGCTAGGTGAGCTTTTAAAAACTAACCATAGGTTAGATTTAGAATAAGGCTGTATTTATTAACCAACCCTCCGCACGAGTAGGATGTGACACAATGTCAATTTCTTAAGTGGAGTTCAACAGGTTTGAATTCAGAGTTTTCCTTCTCCTAGACCGGTTGCTTAACCAAGGTTAAAGAGCCCAGTCTGCCCTACTCTTTACCCATAGCTGAAGGGAGAGTAGGATCCATGCCTTTCCCAAGGGTATTAGCGCTAAGTGAAATGCAATTACCACGTCCAGGATTTGAACTCGGGGCGACGATGTCCATTTCCCATGACTTTAACCATTACACGACGCGCTTCCTTAATGCAGATTTTTTGCTCACATCAGAAACCGTTATTTTAAAGCAAACAATATGAAAGCTCTGTTTGAAAACGTCAACATGGAAGATATTCTCTCTTTTTTGAGAGAAATAAAATGACACCATAGAATATAGATATGAAACAATTCAATACCATTCAACATAATCCCCAATAATGCTAACACATTGTTAAAACTAATTACTAAAAAGAATAAATATAAATACACGATATATATAACTTCCTAACAGTTAGGCATGACATAACCCCAGACGGGGTGATATGCGGTTAAAATTAATAAACAAACAACAAACAACAGAATAAGGCTATAAGAACTTATCCATATTGTGTACTCTCATATTGCGACCTTGAGCCAAACTAAGTTAATCTTTGCTCACGTGGGCATCTTCACAAAGCGTATGAAATACTCTATGCATTTGCCCATCTCTTCGGAATCACCGCAGCGTAGTGGCTAACGTGCTGAAGTGCGAACATGTCGTAAGCTAGTTCGAACAATAGTCGTGCTAATACTTCCGCTTTCGGACTAATAGCCTTGGGAAAGGTATGAACCTTCCCACATTCACACAGCAATGACTACTGTTTTTCTGCAAGGATGGCTTTGGTATTAGATACATATTTACCAACCCCTCTGTATGAGTAGAATGTGACAAAAGGTCAATTTCTTAAGCGGTGTTTAACAGGTTCGAATTCAGATCCAAGTGTTATATACTCTTATACCCTGGTTGGGTAAATACACAAGTGTTCTTATATGATAGAGAGAGTAGGGACATCAGAGAGAGAGAGAGAGAGAGAGAGAGAGAGAGAGAGAGAGAGAGAGAGAGAGATACATAACTTACTTGGTTGTTCTCTTCTTGTCTTTCTACTTCGGCCATGTGGTGGGACCACCTAGGTTCTTTATTTGTTGGTTTTTCTATTTCGCCGAGTCGCCATATTATGTAAGTCTCTTTCTTCTTCATCAGCATCATCATCATCATCTTCTTCTTCATTATCTTCTACTTCTTCATCATCTTATTATTATTATTATTATTATTATTATTATTATATACTCCTTTTGAGTTTTCATATCAGTGTTAGCTGATGGTCTTTCATTATTATTACGTAAGACTCTTCTCCTTTCTTCTTCTTCATCTTCTCCTCCTCCTCCTTCTTCTTCTTCTTCTTCTTCTTCTTCTTCTTCTTCTTCTTCTCATTTCTTCTTCCTCTTCTTCTTCTTCTTCTTCTTCTTCTTCTTATTATTATTATTATTATTATTATTATTATTATTTTATTATTTTTATTACGTAAGACTCTTCTCCTTTCTTCTTCTTTTTTTCTTCTTCTTTTCTTCTTCTTCTTCTTCTTCTTCTTCTTCTTCTCTTCTTCTATTATTATTATTATTATTATTATTATTACGTAAGAGTCTTCTCCTTTCTTCTTCTTCTTCTTCTTCTTCTTCTTCTTCTTCTTATTCTTATTATTATTATTATTATTATTATTTACAAGTTTCATTCCTTGCAATTTTCTATCGCAGTTTATGACTTGCAGCAATGCGGATCTGATTAGAAAACAACTTGCAAATAAAATCAAACGTCGGAAATATTTTTGCGGATTTTCTTTTGTCAATCAGTAAAAATATTTTCTTTCTTCTTTTCCATGCGTAAAAGCTGAATTTTCTTACAATCATCAAATTACAAACAACTTTAATATCCTAGTGGATATGTATCACTCATTTCAAACAGCCCATTTTATAATCCAGATCTTAGCACATGAGCTGGTATCTAGCTTTTCCAATCCTCATACACTTTTCATGAAGATGATTTTTAAAAAGATGATTTTTATGACATGCAAAACTTTACTTTGGCCCTTATTTCGATTAGATAGACGATCGGAGAGGCCTTCTCCGATCAATCGGTTGGTCACGTCAAGCCCTAGCACCTATATGATTGTCCCGACCCTATTGCTCTTATGTCTTAGTGTATTGGGTATGTTCCATTTGTGGACCTCTGTGGGGTGTAGAGTTCTCTTTTATCGCCATTACTCTCAGGATGACTCTGACCCGGAGTGGTAGTACCTGTTAGGGTCCCATCTATGGGTTGAATAGAAAAATGAGTTTTAAAATCTGTGCTAAAAATTGAGTTTAAAATAATTGAATGTCCATCAAGCACAAACCGTCTTCGGCATAAAATAACCCAACAAGGGTTGACATACCGTGAAATCCAACAAACCAAACCAAATCAGCATGTCATCATGCTAGGTGACCTTTTAAAAACTAAGCATAGGTTAGATTTAGAATAATGCTATATTTATTTACCAACCCCTCCGCACGAGCAGGATGTGACACAAGGTCAATTTCTTATTCAGGTTTGAATTCAGAGTTTTCCTTCTCCTAGACCGGTTGCTAACCAAGGTTAAAGAGCACAGTCTGCCCTACTATTTACCCATAGCTGGAGGGAGAGTAGGATCCATACCTTTCCCAAGGTTTTCAAATCAGCATGTCATCATGCTAGGTGACCTTTTAAAAACTAAACATAGGTTAGATTTAGAATAAATCAGATGGTCACATCAAGCCCTAGCACCTATATGATTGTCCCGAACCTATTGCTCTTATGTCTTAGTGTACTGGGTGATTTTTAAGCCAATCAATTGTAATAGGTTTTGAGATATTAATGGTTAATTTTAAGGAGAATGGAATCGGTGAACCGTCTTTGCGTTCACTACACACCATTCCAGTTAAATAAGCATGTATCCAGTTATTGTACCTGGTATAGTTATGTTACAAGAGTAACGTGAATTACTTGGTGGTCCATACTTTTGGTTTTGTGCCACAACTAAGCTATCTTTGATAAATTACTCGGAACATATGACCTTTAGGCACCCCTTTTGCGATCTCGATTCGTGGGGCCATTTTTTCCATTTACACCGTCAAAATCCGGTTAGTTGTTAACAGACCTTTTTTTAGATTTTTTTTAATTATTATAAAACAAACTCCTAACTCTAACCCCTAACCCTAACCCTAACCCTAACCCCTGACCCCTAACAAACAACCGGATTTTGACAGTGTAAATAAGAAAAGTGTCCTTGTGAGTCGAGATTGCAAAGGGGGTGCCTAAAAGTCATATGGTCCAGTTACTCTAACGTGAAAGGGTTTGGTTTGGTTTGGTTATTTTCTTTTCCAGTATATCATTAGTTTTCGGGTAATTTTAATTACGAATCAAATTATTTTGATAAACAAAGGACATGAGTTGTTTACAGTACCCGCTGTTACTTAAGGGGTCACCTAATTAAGTATTGAAGAGACTCACCGCTCCTGAACTTCGGTGATCTAGCGAAAACAGGTGTTTTCAGCGTTACTTGACTGTAATAACGTGAAAGGGGTGGCTTTGTATAATAATAACTAGCAGACCAATTGTTACTGATGTCGATTCTCACTAAGTGCCTTATACTTTTGGTTTTGTCCCAGACTAAGCTACGCTTTGTAAATTACTATTCTAAGGTGACGTTATTTGTATCTACTGAATTGAAAGGTGAACCTCCGACCTTAACATCCTTTGCTTTAACAATAGAGCCACGCACGCAAGTGCTGGCTTTGCATATTGTTCAATGTCGTGATTCATTTTCAAGTATTGTTGTTGTCTGTAATCGGTTAGCTACAAAGAGATCTTCAAAGCCAATCGGATTGAAACTATTTATTTATTGGCAAGACTTACACATCAGAGAATTTCTGTTTGGTGGCGAGGAGAACAAATAAATGTTTTAAAAAAGAGCAAAGCATTTGGCAGCCGTGTATGTCATTCGAGACGCAGACACCATTATTATTATCTTTTTATTTTTTTTTATCAGCGATTTTTTTTCCCGTAGGAAGAGGTGGGATAGATTTGGTGAAAAGTCAAACAGAATACCCAATCGATTGATTAGAATGATAGACGTATTCAAACTTAGATGTACTTGTATCAGAAATATTATGTTGCTATTTTCCAATCACTCTCGGTGCGACGGTTAGGTTTGGTTTGGTTTGTTTTACGGCATATCAACCTCAGTGGGTCATTTAAAGTTTTGAAATAAATCAATTCTTAATGGATAATACAATTTTTTTATAAATACATTTTTCTATTTAACCCATAGATGGGACCCTAACAGGTACTACCACTCCGGGTCAGAGTGGACCAGGGAGCAATGGTGATGAAGGGGTGCTCCACATTCCCCAAACATCCAAAACTGGAACCTCACCATCAGATAGAGTTTAACGCCATTCCCAGGACATGTAGACCCTCAGTCACCGCCTTATAGTACCCATATGATAAAAAAGGGAGTTGGGGCTTGCCATAAGGGCAATAGGGTTGGGAAAATCATATATGTGGTAGGGCTTGACGTGACCAGCCGATTGATCGGAGCGGACCTCTCCGACCGCCCGTTTAGCCCAAGATAGGGCCAAAGTGGAGTATTGCATGTCATGAGCTGTTCCTCCACCTGGGCTCTATCCTTAAGCATCACGGGTCGCCCCCACGGCCAACAGGTGGCCCCATTGGGGGAGTCTTACCCTTCTGCAGAGGTGCAGTTGGTGTATTCTAACGCCCCAGACGACAGGGCGGTCAGTGTGACGGAATTGAAACACGGTTAGGTTAATATACTGAGCAGTGGTAGGTTTTACCCAAGCCTTTCGCCTCGGATAGGATGTGACACAAAGTCGCTAGTAGGGAGCATTCAGCGGGAATCTATATCGCTTTTCAGTACTATGTATTTACCCAACCCGTTCCCCTCGGATAGGATGGGGCACAAAGTTGCAAGTAGGGGGTATTCGACGATGATCGATATCGCTTGTCAGTACTATGTATATACTCAACCAGTTCAAGGATCGAACAAGCTATTTCGGTAAACTCGTATGGCCAGGTACTACAGAATTTGAATTTTAGGAGATGAGTAAGATGGGTGAGGTAGAGTTCTGTGGCCAAGTTTTCTTTGTGGTGTGGTACATGTGGTACGAATTCTGTCATGGAGACTGTGTGGGCCTTGTTACTCGGTGTTTGTATAGAAAAAGAAAATCTGAGTCTCGTATCCCACAATTTAATCACACAAGACTACGGAATAGTAGTTTCCGTAGAAAACAAAAGAAGACAAAACTGATACAAGAAACAACTTAATATACATAATATACAATTGGTATAATCAATTGGGTAATCCTTAACTTTTTCCTTGTAAATTCCTACCTTAAAATAAACTGAACCCTCATTTTATGTCCGTGTTTTTGCAATAAATGTTTTTATTTTTCTTGCACCCGTTATTTTTACAATACTAAATATATTTTCTTTATTCTTTATTCATTAGAAAAATAAAACATTTTGTGCAAAAAAACGGAGATAAAATGAGGGTTCAGTTTATTTTAAGGTAGGAATTTAGGAGGAAAAAGTTAATAATTACCTTCAATTGTTCTTTTAGTGGTGTTGGGGACCGTATGTATCTGTAGGTAGTTGTGTGTGCAAAGTGCGTGTGTATTGTTTATATTGTGTTACTGCGAGTGTCCGTTTTGATGTGTCAATATTGTAGCAGTTTTGCTAAAACAAAGTCTGTAATTGAGCCTGTCGTGTTGAGAGGGAGAGAGAGAGAGAAAAAAAACGAAACGAAAAAGAGACAGACCTGATGGGTCATTTTTTGTGTCTCCGGACAGGGTCCTCTCTCCAACTGTCGAGTTGGGAAGGAGAGTCCTCTCCAACTCTGTTGAGTTAGGAGAGCGTCCGCTCCAATTGAAGCTTTTCAACTCATGGGCCCTTTTTATAATTTTCTTTTGTAATGCCTACGTGATCATTAAGTTAAAATTAATATCGGCTGATTTTGTTACCCTTTGCGTTCCGATGACAATGCAGTTTTCTATTGACGTAGATATTGTCATCGGAATTTAAACAATTGTCTCTATTGTCACTATAATATTTCCAAACTAATTTTCTTTCTATTCTCTTTTGTTTACATAGTTCAAAATCTTAACTCATAACATACAATTGTAAAACTAATTGTTTAAGGAAACTTAATTATTTTAATGTTATTCTATTCCCCATGCACGTAAGGTGTTAATCCTATAGAACCAATATTGAAATGCATTTCTTAGTGCGTTTTTTTTCTGATAATATTTCTCTGTTTACATATCACATAGCGCTAATACCCTTTGGAATGGTATGCATCCAACAATTCCATCAGAATTAAAGCAGTTTGTAGCGGATAATTTCAGCATGTTTCATCTCTAAGCGGCCAAGAAATAGATAATTTACATACAGTCCAATCACTTTTAAAGCACCGGTTCCCACGTAGCTAATTGACAATGAATGTCCGTAAAGCACGCCTAGGGATAGATTTTTGATGTGTCATAGAAAAATGCCTAGGGCAGTCAATTAACTATATACTTTTACACGTCTGGGGATGAGCAAATATATAGGAAATAAAATCTAAGTGTTTTTTTGCCTCAGAGTGATAAGAAGTATGTTTTTACTCAACCCCTCCCCCTCGAGCTGGGTGCAACACAAGGTCAAGTTTTAAACAGAGTACAGATGATTTGAATTCAGAATTTTCCTTTTTCTTGATTGGTTGCCTTTTAATACTAAATGACCCAATATGTTTAATAAGTAAGTAAGTAAAGTCATCCGGGCGGCCTAATGTCGGTATCAGCCAGAGGGCGAAGGAGTCTATCTCATGTTCACTTGCGCTAGACCAAGGAGATTATTTTAGCGTCTGAGGTGGAGCGCCACCATCAGCTCCTCACTTTACCGCACAGATCCCTGTGCTACTCATACGCTGAGTTGGCGAGTGCCGGTATCGAAACAGGAACTTTGTGATTCCTAGCCGAACGCTCTACCGACTGAACTAAACCGAAAACGTCCATGTTATGCCAAATATTCATATTCGACACACTTGACACACTGGAGTGGTAGTACCTGTTAGAGTACTATATTTGGGCTTAATAGGGCCGGTTTACCTCAGTCGGTAGCGCGCTCGTCTAGGAATAGCAAGGTTCTTGGTTCGATACTGGCGCTCGCCAACTCAGCGGATGAATAGCACAGGGATCTGTGCAGTAAAGTGAGGAGCTGATGGTAGGTGGGGCGCTCCACCTCGGATGCAAAAAACAATCTCCTTGGTCTAGCGCTAGTGAAAAGGGGATATACTCCCTCGCTGTCTGGCTGATACCGACTTTAGGCCACCCTAAACACAAATAACCACCGTACTCAACAAAGAATGAATAACACAAAAACCGATTCCAGCATAAAATAATCCAATGTTTTATATGTTGTAAAAACTAACCAACAAACCAACCAACCAACCAACCAGCCAGCCAGCCAGCTAACAAAATTGAGACAACGTTGTTATTTACTAAGCTTTGCTTAGATACAACATACAGTCCCATCTATGGGTTAAATAGAAAAATGTATTTATAAAAAAATTGTATTATCCATTAAGAATTGATTTATTTCAAAACTTTATCGGCATTAAATGACCCACTGAGGTTGATATGCCGTAAAACAAAACAAATCAAACCAAACAACATACAGGCTTACAGTACCTGCTCTTGTTTAAGTGTCCACCCATTTAAATATTGACCAAGCTCATCGCTTCTTAACTTCGGTGATCTAGGGGATGATGAATCGATGCTTTCATTGTGACTTGTCTGTAATTACTTGGAACATTGTTTCTCAAGTGTCTTAAACAAAATTAAAAAGAGAAAAAAGAAAGAAAAAGTATTACGGTTTGGACCGATATATTTGCAGCACCCTCGTAAAGAAACTGATTAAACTTTACCTAATGGGGGAGTTCCATTTCTGGATCTCTGGGGAGTGTGGAGGACCCTTTCATTGACATTACTCCCAGGTCCACTCTGCCCCGGGGTGATAGTATCTTTTCTAGAACTTCGAGATAAAGACGGATCATCTTATCCAAGCCAGGAGACCACTTAGTATTGATTAACAAAAAACAGAACTTGCTAACTGGTAGACTTTGCAGTTCCAGCAGATCACAGGGTGAAGATGAAAGAAAATGAAAAGATAGACAAATACCACGACCTTGCCAGAGAATTGAAAAAGCTGTAGAATATGTGGGTGAAAGGGATACCAATTGTTGTTGGGGCACTTGGAACGGTCCCAAAAATCTTGGAAAAAAGACTGGAATATCTGGAAATCAGAAAAAGAATTGAGACCATCCAGAATACTGCACTGCTACAGTCTGCCAGAATACTCAGAAGAGTCCTGGAGACATTAGGAGACTTGTTGTCACTCAGACTCCAGGGAAATACTATTCCATATATGTGTTAAATAGAAAAGTATGAGTTTTTAAAAAATTGTGTTTAAAAATTGAGTCCAGATAAAAAAATTGAATACTCATTGAGGGTGAATAAAGAGTTATTTCCTATGAATCTAACATAAATAAAGGGGAACAACTTTTAACTGATAAATTATTTATTTATTTTCCCATTAAACTAACCCTAAACCCTAAACCTAAACCCTAACCCTAAACCCTAAACCCTAACCCTAACCCCGTGTTCTATTTTCCTAGTAGATCAATGAATAAATAAATTATTTATCAGTCAAGAGGGGTTCCCCTATGTTTATGTTAGACTTATAGGAAATAACCGAATAAAGCAAAACGTATTTGGCATAATATAACCCAACAAGGGTTGACATGTCGTAAAATCCAACTAATCAACCAACCAACCATGAGATGAGTTCCCCCTTTCTCCTTGGTGTTCTTAAAATCCTTTTAGCCCATCGTGGACTGGGTACTACTACTAGTAGTGATATGAAAAAAAATCCGATATCTGTGCTATCAAGATATATAAATTATTTCTTTTTACGTTAGTAAGTCTTCTGGCTTTCTCTAATTGCGTAAGACATTTCGAGAATGTTGTTGCTTTAGTGGTGTTCAAATATTAACGCAACGTCAACACCTTTGACGAAACCCAAGGAAATTAACACTCGTTCCTTCCTCACTCGATAAACAGATTATTCTTTTATTTATTATTTATATCTACAAAGCTAAGCGATTTACACCAGCTAGATGCCGGTAATCATGAACTTTTGTATAGTAAATTGGGGTGTCCCAGAAAAAACAGAACCCACATATTTTCTAACAAAACTGTTAATTTTAACTAGGGGGTTAGGGTCAGGGTTTAGGGTTAGGGTTGGGGGTTGGGGTTAGAGTTAGAGTTAGGGTTGGGGTTGGGGTTAGGGTTTGGCACTCAGCGTATTCATTCCAGCGCCAGGGCGTCCCATCGCGGTGTTATGGTTAGCAAGCTATTCTTGCAGATCTATTACTACTAAATATCGAGTCCCGATCCTCGCTTGCTGCCTCATACCTTCGAACTTGAATCATATTCTACCCTGAGAGAACAGGTTGAGTAAATAACTACAGCGAGGGAGTCTATCCAATTTTCAATAGCGCTCGACCAAGGAGATTGTTTTTAGCGTCTGAGGTGGAGCGCCACACCTACCATCAGCTCATCACTTTACCGCACAGATCCCTGCGCTACTCACACACGCTGAATTGGTGAGGGCCGGTATTGAAAAAAGAAACGTTGAGGTTCCATGTCGGACACTCTACCGACCGAGGGTTAGCAAGCTAGTCCCGAAGATGCGAACGGGTTGGGTTAATACAGAGCTAGGACATCTTAACGTGGTGTAAACTATTTTCGCATATCCATTACTTCTGAATAATAGTGAGTTTTATTCTCGCTGGATTCCTCATACTTTTGGCCTTGTGTCACATCCCACCCGAGGTACAAGCATTGGGTAAATACCTACTATTTTAACCCATATGACCTTTAGGCACCCCTTTTTGATCTCGATTAAGAAAGGACATGTTTTTCATTTACACCGTCAATATCCGGTTGTTTTAACAGACGCTTTTGAGATTTAAAAAAAAATCATAAAACTAACCCTAACACATAGCCCCAACCCCTAACCCTAACCACTAACAAAAAAATGGATATTGACGGTGTAAATGAAAAACATGTCCTTTCTTAATCGAGATCAAAAAGGGGTGCCCAAAGGTAATATGGTCCGAAATTTATTGCATCCTAACTGGTTATTTGCACAATTCTCAGTATACCAGTGCTCCCACCCAGACATGTCTGTTTTATTGATTACTTTAACTTCAGTTTATTTCATTTACGTCTGATATTGTTTACTGTCTATTGTAACAGTTTGAGGCTATTTCATTTATGTTTTTATTGAAAATGTAGCGTTTCCTTTCAATCAACATCTTAAATATTATTACTTTAATTTTTAACAATGTTTTTTTCTCTGATTCTTTATCAATTTTATTTTGTGGCTCTTCGTTCTCTTATACTCTTATTCTATTCGATTCTTCTTCTTCTTCTTCTTCTTCTTCTTTAAAAAAATAATTTGTTGCTCTTTCTTTTCTATAATTCGTTCCTCGGTTGTTTGTCTATTTTATAGTTTACATGTTTTCTTCTTCTTCTTCTTCTTCTTCTTCTTCTTCTTCTTCTTCTTCTTCTTCTTCTTCTTCTTCTTTGTTCAATCTCCTTTTCTTTCATTGACTTCTTTCTTCAATCAATAACCAGATTTATTTTAATGGCTTCTTCTTCTTCTTCTTCTTTCTTCTTCTTCTTCTTCTTCTTCTTCTTCTTCTTCTTCTTCTTCTTCTTCTTCTTCTTGATCCCGTTTTTTCTTATGGATTTCTTTCCCCCTTTCCAACATAATCTTCTTTTCTTCTACTTCCCTTGATCCTTTTTATGGACTTCTTCTTCTTCTTCTTCTTCTTCTTTCTTCTTCTTCTTCTTCTTCTTCTCATCATCAATCATCATCATCATCATGTTTTTTCTTATGGATTTCGTTCCTCCTTTCCAACATAATCCTCTTTTTCTTCTACTTTCCTTGATCCCTTTTTATGGATTTCTTCTTCTTCTTCTTCTTCTTCTTCTTCTTCTTCTTCTTCTTCTTCTTCTTCTTCTTCTTCTTCTCACCTTATTTCATAATCTTTCTTCCTTTTTTTCTTTCTTTTTTCCTTCTTTCTTATGAAGGGTAGCCTTCTTTCTTTCTTCTTTCTTCTTCTTCTTCTTCTTCTTCTTCTTCTTCTTCTTCTTCTTCTTCTCATCATCATCATCATCATCATCATCATCATGTTTTTTCTTATGGATTTCGTTCCTCCTTTCCAACATAATCCTCTTTTTCTTCTACTTCCCTTGATCCCTTTTTATGGATTTCTTCTTCTTCTTCTTCTTCTTCTTCTTCTTCTTCTTCTTCTTCTTCTTCTTCTTCTTCTTCTTCTTCTTCTTCGTCAGAATAATAATAATAATAATAATAATAATAATAATAATAATAATAATAATAATAATAAAACAACATTCTTTCAATCTAAGGCAAAAAATATTAAAAGAAGAAGAAGAAGAAAGAAGAAGAAGAAGAAGAAGAAGAAGAAGAAGAAGAAGAAGAAGAAGAAGATAAATGGTCCGAAATTACGTATATAATTCAGCTTCAGCTTTTTTGGAAGCGACAGTCAGTCAATAATACCGGCAA
>CM042147.1:79129012-79174012 GCA_023376005.1 Doryteuthis pealeii | reverse complement strand
TTAACGGTCATATTAACAGTTATAAATCTATTTCTACCCATATCTATATCTATATACATATAATTTTCATCAGACCTCTAGATTTTATTGAGATGGTAACAGAAATAATGGGAAATTTTATAATATTTTTCTTTTTATTTCTGAATAAGCTATGGTTTCAATTCTTAGCATCACGGCGTTTATGTCCAGGAGTCAATTAGGCACGTACTCGAGTATGAGGTTGTATCCTTTATGGCTTGATGTTGTCTATTTCATTATAATCTCATTTAAAGGAATGGACATAAACACAACTCCCTAATGAATTCTATTAACCATTTCAATAAAATTTAGCCGTCTGTTGAAGCTCATATGTATATACATGCACATATAGGTAGAAATAGATCTATAACTGAAAATCTTATAGAGAAAAAATATTTATGAAAATATAAACGTTAAAACATATAATCAAATAATTTATTTCAGTCTATTTTATTAGGTTTTTATACAATACAGGGCTATTTTTCAAATAAAAAAAACTAACACAAAATTGGGTGTTTTCGGGTTGGTGATGGCTGGAACAGACTTAGGACATTTCAGTTTATTTCAATAAGGGAGATAAATTTGATATACGAGGAAATTATGTTACGAGCGGAAGAAACTTAACTCGTAAGTCAACGTACCACCGTATTCACTAGGCGTTGACTAGCCTAGCACAATGATATTATAATTGGGTACAAAATGAGGATTAATCTCTCTACTCTCGCGGAGTGGCCTACAAATCTGCATACTAAGCACCCACCCACCCATCTCGATTTGGAATCTGGGCGTTTTGATTGACACATCGTGTCAGAGGTCATATCGATTCAAGTTAGTGATGAGAATGTTTGCATTTAAAGTTTTAGCAGTTAAGTTTCTAGGGTATCACAGAGAAGACGTATTATTCTTTATCTTACCGTATTTGACGGCATATAGGACACACTTTTTTTCCAAAATTTTGGCTCAAAAATTACCCTGCGTCTTATGCATCGTAGATGAAGTTTGAGACCTCTGGTAGGCCTAGGCTAATCTTCTCAATGATGCTCACTAACCCAGCTTACGCTCAGTACTTTTACCTACCCTAAACTCCATGCATCCTCATTTTATTGCTGGTATTGTTATAATCAAGGTTAACAGGAGCGTATGGTAGACTGTTTTCAACAATATATGCTTAAATACACTAAAACTTTTTTTTTTCTGAAACTGACCTGCTGAAATGGGGGTACGTCTTATATGCCCGTTCGTCTTATATGCCGTCAAATACGGTAATTATTTTTTAACGTTTAATGTTTTGAATGTCCCTTTTTAGACACTTCAATATTTTCCTTGTATAATGCAGGGAGTCTTCTACTCTGTGAAATACGCTTTTAAAACTCACAGACATGACCAGTCTGAATTATTCAAATAAACGCGGGAGCCAAACTGTAGCAACGTGTTAATCTCTTATTTTGTCACTGAGATTAAGGGGTAATCTTTTCGAGACCCACAACGCAACACATCACACCATGAGAGTCATCTTCTTTTTTCCTTCCTTCCACCCCGTATTATTTATTTATTTACTTATTCATTTTATGCTTTTTTCTTTTCTTCTTTGCTTCTTTCCATCTAGCCTTAACTTTCCCTTTGTTCTTTTGGGTTCTCTGTTTAATGGCATATCAACGTTCATGGGTTATTTAATGCCAAAACACCCTGGAAGAATAACTGAAGTGGGACTATTTAATCCATATATGGAGGAGTAAGGGGGTTCATGTCTTTCCCTTGGGTATTAGTCCAAAAATGAACGTAACAGCGCGACTGGAATTCGATCTCGCATACTACGACTTCGTAGTCCAGCACTTTAGCCACTAAACCACAGGGACTCCCTCTTTCCTTCCGTATTTGCTTCTTGTTTTCAATTGTTTCCTTTTTATCACTTTTCTTCTTTTTTTTTGTTTTTCTATTTTTGTTTTTTATTTTCATTCTTTTGTAAAGACGAGTTTTACAAAAGGAAAACAAATAATTGACTTTTCTTTTGATCTTATTTTATTTACTACTATGATCTCGGTCGATACACTCTTCGACCGATAATAGCGCTTAATCGGAATATTAGACTGAGTCAAATGTAGAGCCCCTCCGCACTGTGGGCTGGACTTCGAATATATCGACTGCACCATCTGCCAAGAGATAAGTCCCCCACTTAAATGGATGTCCTGCGTGTGATCCTAAACTGCATCTGGTGGTTATGTTTCAGTTTTAAAACTTTAAGGAGTATAGAATTGTTCTTCATTGCCATTACTCCCATGTCGACATTGACTAAGATTACTAGTGCTTATTAGGGTCCTCTCTATTGGTTTAACACCTCGGGAAACAAAAATAAAATTGTATAGAAATATTATGAGGAGAAAAAATAGAGGGGAAAATAAAGATTTAACTCAACAAGTTTTTGTTGGGGGGGGGCAAAAAGAAGCGAGTTCAACACCTTCTTGCAGGTTAAACTTTCTCTTTGCAAACACCGACTTCTTCTTCTTCTTCTTCTTCTTCTTCTTCTTCTTCTTCTTCTTCTTCTTCTTCTTCTTCTTCTTCGTCGTCGTCGTCGTCGTCGTCGTCATCGTCGTCGAATCCTCTAGCAGTTACTGTAGCAACACTCGTTTCTGCACTCCCAGCTTCAGGGTGTTTCCTTCTATTTATATACACAGGTCTGCTTATATCATCCGGGCGTCTGTGTTTCACATACGGAACTATCAACTCAATCCCAGTTGCCGGAATGCCCGCAGCTATCATCCTGGCATCTGGCGTTCACATACGGGACAGTGGCATCTCGATTCCGGTGCCCGCGTCAAAGTGTTGCCTTCGAACTCGTGTTCTCTGTCACAAATGTATATGAGGTAAACTTATTTTTGAACAGCTGTATAATCATATTGTTGGTTACAAAAATGCCTGTACTGTTTGGTTTCTTTGATTAATGAAATATTAACCTTCACGGGTTATTTAATGGCAAAGCTATTCTCGTAGAAGATTAGTTGCCGTAATATTTATCCCATAGCTGGGGGATCAGGGGGTCATTGTAATGTTGTATACTGATATATACCCAACATCGGGTATATAATCGAGAGAGGAGACACGGGTGATATATATAGAGAGAGACAGAGACAGAGTTGAGTAGAGACTTACTTGTTCTTCATTTCTTTTCGTTGGGTCTAGTCGCCATGTTTCCTCCTCTTCTTCTCTGGCCGACATCTTGTTGTCTAGCTGTCTCCTTACTAAGGGCTAGTTTTTAGTCATGCAATTAATCAACTCACAAGACTTCTATTTTCTTGATCAAGTTTTATTTTTCTTGCCCATGTTCTTTCGCACGTGGAGTTAACAATCTCAGCAGCGAGAGTCCGATGCTCTCTGCTCCGACGTCAGGTTAGATCTAAAATCTAAACTAACTAATTCACGTGACGCGTGAGATTCCCACCTCTGGGGGTCAGGGAGCTATAACCGTCCTGGTAGTTTTCCATTCCCTGATCTGAAAACCAATGGCTCCTTAGAATTCTCGCTACAGGGTTCGTCAACAACCCATGCCACCACACAAATTATGTAACAGTAACATATCAATTTATACGTCAATTTAGAATCGTATATTTGCGGTCCCAAAATAAAGAAGTATATTGAATACTCATACATATAGTTTGTATAGGCCTCTTCTGTTTGGATGATAATTTTCTTCTATGGATATGGGTGGGTCATCAAACGTAAAACTGGGTATATAGTTTCTGTCGATTAACTTTCCTCTGGACCCTGTGATTCTGAATATAACGGACCCTATTCAAAATATTCTAAATACAGGTACGTATATAAATCCTAAGCTGATTAGGAATTATGTTACAATTGGAACTGGGCTGGAGGAATATTTGCAGACCTGGAGACACGGACGAAGCAGTGAGTATGATAGAGAAGAGAGAGAGAGAGAGAGAGAGAGCGAGGGGTGAGAGAGAGGGGGTGAGAGAGTGTATGTGTGTGTGTGTGTGAGAGAGAGAGAGAAAGAGTGTGAGAGAGAGAGAGGGGGTATGGAGGGAGAGATAGAGGGAGAGGACAGAAATTCGCCTTCTGTTCAAAGAAAATATGTCAGTCGATGAAGGCCGGAGAGATGAACTGTCAAAGGCGTAACATATAACTTCACTCGTTATTTACAATCGACTGGTAACTTCTTGAATTCCCCTTTCAAAGAGATTCGGACAGAATAAACAACAAAAGTTCCTCCTCGTCGTCGTCGTTGTTGTTGTTGTTGTTGTTGTTGTTGATGATGATGATGATGATGATGATGATTCGTTTCCTTCCCCAAACTATTACCCTGTTCTTTGTTTGTTTCTCATAACCACTATAATCTCAATGATAATTCCACGTAGACAACGACAAACACACTAATAAGGAGGAAAATACCTCATCTAAGAATTCAGATGACTCAAAAAAATCAAAAAAAAAAAAAAAAATAGAATAGACATAAAAGAAAAAATGTTTTTCTTTTCTTCTTGTAAAACATAAACTGTATTTATCAAGCTTCTTCGACATTTTTTCGAACATTTCCTCACCCGAAATAACAACAAATAAAATCACGAAAAGAAAAAAAAACGCAAATAAAGAAATAAACAAGGCAAATAAAATCATTGTGTTTTCTCAATTTTATTTATTATTTCATTTGTGTTTTTTTTGTTTTTGTTTTTTGGGGTTTTTTTGTTATTTTTTCTTATTGTTGTTTCAAGCAATAAAAAAAAAGTTTCGGCTATTTTGTGAAAAAGAATAATAATGGGAAACAAACAAATAAACAATAACAAAAAAATAAAAGACAATACAACAATAAAAACAGAATGAAGCAATCATTATTACTACATAATGTTGGAGGTGCGTGACGTAGTGTTTATCGTCTGAGGAAATGGACCCGACGATCAGAGTTCAAATCCTCGACAACACTCTTGCATTTCACTTTCACGCTTATGCCACAGGGAAAGGCGATTTTCACCGTTGCTCCAATGCTTGTGTGTGGTCGAGCATTGTCATGCAGGAGGAGGGCATTGTCGATTGGCAATGTATAATGTAGATAGGCAGATGTATATCTTATTATAATGGAGATTGTGTGTTTTTCTGTCTGTAACTGAAACTATATTACTACTCAAGTCACAATTCCCTTAATTATTTACGTCAAATTCTCCATGATTTCATTCTTTTAAACCTTCAGTTATTAATAAAAATTGTTTTACATTATTAATACTGTTGACCATATCTACGTACTAATAACATGCAATTGTATTTATATATACAACAAAATAGCGGTTTACAGTTTGAACGAGAAGGCTAATTTGCATATTGATATTTAAAATTTTATTTTAATAAATATGTGCTTGGTATCATTGATTTCTAATTGTTTGGTTTTATCTTAAGAAAATATAACAAAAATCTCGTGGATAAATCTTAAAAGAAATTTATTTACAAGAAGAAATAACTGTAATATTATCCTTTACTTCCTATTTTAACTAAATAGTTAAATTAGGAAAATTTACAAATGAAAGAGGGGAGTAATGGAAAATGATAGAATAGTTAGTTTCAAAGTTGTTCTATTTTTCGATTATACCCCCTCTGTTGCAGATCTTTTTATCTGCATTCTTAGTCAGTTTCATTAGCCTTTCTAATTTAATATGATATTATATTATATCAAAACTTAAATACTTGCACCCGGAGGGTGCATATATTTGCTAGTGTATATAATACAGACACAGGTAGACATGTGTACTCATATACAAACAAATGTTTAAACAAATCTTAACAATTATAGCTTATGGGCAAAACAAGAAAATTAACAGGATAATGTCTAAATTTTCATCTCACCTGTTTTAAGAGAAATTAAACTGATTTGAAAATCAGTACAAATAATCCATCCTTTGCACATAGTTAATCATACATATGCTATTAAATTTAAAGTTTAACACAAATGTTTGTAATTTTCGGATGCTGTCGTCCCGGACTCCTGGCTTAAAATATGCTACTCGGTGCCTGCTGAAAAAAAATGAACCAGGCTAGTTATGAACCGTGTAGCAGTTTGAAGGCGTTTTTATCGACAAGTTAATGTTTTATGAAAGCGATATTTTACAGCCCCTACCCCCAGTTTTTCATCGACAGGACAAGTAATTGTAAATATTTAAAAGGGGGTGCTGTATAATCTCGCGTTGATATGGCAAGTTGCGTCTTATACGTCGGATTAATGATCGGAGTCTCGTTAGTGTCTCAATATAGACCTTAGTTTTATAAAAAAATGTTCACATGAAATAAAGAAAATGACATTACTTTTTGACTCAAGGAAACTACACTTACATTGGAAAGTGAAGGAACTTCAGCTTGCATTAAAAAGTATAGGCCGTCCTGTCGGCTGGGGCGTTAGAATGCACCGACTGCACCTCTGCAGAAGGGTAAGACTCCCCCAATGGGGCCACCTGTTGGCCGTGGGTGGCGACCTGTGATGCTTAAGGATAGAGCCCAGGTGGATGAGCAGTTCATGACATGCAATACTCCACTTTGGCCCTATCTTGGGCTAGACGGGTGGTCGGAGAGGCCCCCTCCGATCAATCGGCTGGTCACGTCAAGCCCTAGCACCTATATGATTTTCCCAACCCTATTGCCCTTATGGCAAGCCCCAACCCCTTTTTATCATATGGGTGCTAGAAGGCGGTGGCTGAGGGTCTGCATGTCCTGGGAATGACGTTAAACTCTATCTGATGGTGAGGTTCCAGTTTTGGAGGTTTTGGGTAATGTGGAGCACCCCTTGATCACCATTGCTCCCTGGTCCATTCTGACCCGGAGTGGTAGTACCTGTTAGGGTCCCATCTATGGGTTAAATAGAAAAATATATTTATAAAAAAATTGTATTATCCATTAAGAATTGATTTATTTCAAAACTTTGTCGGCATTAAATGACCCACTGATGTTGATATGCCGTAAAACAAAATAAACCAAACCAAATCACATGAAATAAAGAAAATGACATTACTTTTTGACTCAAGGAAACTATACTTATATTGGAAAGTGTGGGAACTTCGGCTTACATTAAAAAGTATAGGAACTACTGTTTATTTTGGAAAGTATAGGAAGATTCGCTTACATCGGAAAGTGTAGGAACATCAATTTACATCGGAAAGTATAGAACCGTCTACTTATATTGTAAAATATAGGAACATCTACTTACATTGGAATATATTTACATTAGGTGTAGGAACTTCCAATGATATATACGAAAATATCTCCAGGGTTTCAACGTTTTTCTCCAGTATGTTACTGCATTCAATTAAACCCGATGGGAGGCCTTACCGGTATTTACGACCATAAGCACTCGTTTGCGAAAATTTCTTTTCAGTTACACAAAGCAGCGGTCCCCAACCACCGGGTCGCGACCCAGTACCGGACCGCGGGCTATTAGGTACCGGGCAGCACGGCTCGTTGCAGAGAAACAAGCTCTGAGCTCGCACTAATTGTCATTATTATTACTAGTACAAAATAAAAAAAAACACCCTCCGGGCGATGTAAAAATAGATTTTTGAAACATATTGCCTGAGGGGTGGGAGTTAAAAATTCAATGTCAGCGAGTTTGTACCGTAAGTAAGTAAAATCATCAAATTCATTAAAGGATTAAAAAATAAAACTATTTGAAATGTAAACTTTAAATATGTATTAAAATCAAACAAACTATACATAGATATATAATACCAATCATGTATTTATTAAAACTTGTTTCAAAAAACAATGAGGACTGTCAAATGTTGCATGTTCAAATTTTGAGTGTATTTATTCTATGTTATGACGATTTTGGGTAATGGGACGTAAGCAGTGACGTAATTTTTGTTACAGACAAAAAGCGGAAGCGAATCTCTATTATTAATAGATTTGATTCACTTGTTTACTCTTTTATATAGAAATGATCAGTATTGTCACTTGAATCGAGTTTTTTATAATGATTATTTCTTATTAGAAAGATTTTCTTTCTAAAATAAATATTTTCGTTTACAGAGATGTTGTTGATTATTAATTTATGAACAAAAAGGTTGTTTATTGTCTGTTGATGTTTGCATTTGACATAAGACCACTGCGGATGATTTATTATTAGATTACGTCATTAACGATTATCGAGCAAATGTAGGCCGGAGCATATGAAGGCCGGTCCGTGAAAATATTGTCTTAGATGAAACCGGTCCGTGGCCCAAAAAAGGTTGGGGACCGCTGGCATGAAGTAATAAAATAGAATAATGCTTTCATCAAAACGCTCATAAGATCCTGACTTCGATTGCTTGATTGATTTTAATGGCATGTCAACTCGTTTAAGGTTATTTTATGCCAAGACGTACATTTATATTTACACTTCCTTTTTTTCCCACTGATATCAAGTATTTCAATCTAATACAAATAATTTACTAGGTATCTAAGAAAAGTTCCAGAAAAGTCACATTCTTCGATGTGAGGGGCATCATCCACTGTGAGTTCTTGTCACAGGGCCAGACAATCAACCAGCATGTCTACAAAGAGATACTGTAGCGTTTGCTTCGTTCAGTGCACGAGAAGAGGCGAGAGATGTGGCAGGATAACTTGTGGGTGCTTCACCATGACAACGCACCTGTCCACACTACCATGAGTATCCGAGAGTTCCTGGCCCAGAAAAACATCGCTGTGCTGGAGCAACCTCTCTACTCGCCTGACCTGGCTCTATGTGACTTTTCCTCTTCCCCAAGCTCAAGGGGGTCATCAAGGGAGCCCGTCTTGAGGATGTGCACGACATCAAAAAGGCCGTGATGACAGAGTTATGGATAATCCTGGAAGAATTCTTCCAGGAGTTTATGCAAGCGTGACAGAGAAGGTTAGGAAGGTGCTTTAGACTCCAGGGGGATTACTTTGAAGGGGATAACTTGTAGTTTGTAGTATTATTTTTTGTGATGCCAGTCCTCGAACTTTTCTGACATACCTCATATATAGAGATATATGGTTTCGAATAACTAATATTAATCGTCAGTATACAAGTATAACTTCAAGTAACTATCCTTAATACCGATAGGTCCGGGTTAGCTCAGTCGGTAGAGCGTTCGGCTAGAAACCATAAGGTTCCTAGTTTGATACCATCCCTCGCCAACTCAGCGTATGAGTAGCACAGGGATCTGTGCAGTAAAGTAAGGAGCTGTTTGTAGGTGTGGTGCTCCACCTGAGACGCAAAAACACTTCCTGATCTAGCGCTAGTGAAAAGGAGATAGACTCCTCGCTGTATGACTCATACCGACATTAGGCCTCCCCAACTATATATATATATATATATATATATATATATATATATATATATATATAAAGGGTTTTATAATTTGCTTGAACCATTGTGTATATATTGGTTTGGAGGTTGGTTTTAATACCATTGTTACCTTATTTTTCTTTACACTTGCATTGTGATAGCCTTCATAACCAACTTCCAAACCAATATATATATATATTATATATATATATATATATATATATATAGTATTTGTAGAAAAGGTGACTTGCCGGTGAAACAGGTCACAATGGTTAGTTGATGCAAGATTCACAATGATAAGGCAGCAATATAACAAATATAAAGTGCTCAATACGTTGGTAGAGCAAATTTATTATGATAATGGTACACGGTAATAACATACTCGAGTTTTACCATAAGGATCTTCAGGGTTAAATCCACTGGATTAATCAAGATATTGATTAATTGCGGTTAAATACACACGTGCAATCAACAGCAATTAATCAATATCTTGATTAATCCAGTGGATTTAACCCTGAAGATCCTTATGGTGAAACCCGAGTAGGTTATTACCGTGTACCATTATCATAATATATATAAATATATGTATATATGGTATCATGTATTCCTATCTTATACAAATAATTTTCAAACTAATCTATTTGACTCATAGATGCGACGATAACAGGTACTACCAATCCGAGTCACAGTTGATCTGTGAGTAATAGAAATAAAGGGGTAACTCTACAGTCCTAAGAGCTTCAGAACTGAAACCTCACTATCGGATGCAGTTTAGTATCATACGAAGGTCACCCTTTTTTGGGACCGGGTTTTATTCCTCTGCAGGGGATACAGTCAGCGTTTTTTAAGCCCCTCTGACAGGGCAGCATGGTGAGACATGATTTCGGGGCTTAAACATCATTGTTACTAACTCTCAGTGCTCCACCAATACCTCGTAATATCACTAGGCTTTGTTGGTTTTCCTTTTCAGTCACAAATTGAGAACACCAGGTATGTGCAGATGCAGACTCTTCCCGATATTGGAGCCCGTTTGTAAATTCCTTTCCGTTGTCGACATATCAAGTTCAGATGCGGATGTCGAAGTTGAGTTAGCGATAAAACTTCAACACCGCCCTTCGATAGGAAATACATTCGCTATCCAACCATGTTTCCTGCATTCTTCCCCAAGATCTTCATATTTTACAAGTATTCATTTATGAGCACAGTCGTAAAACACACACACACACACACACAGAGAGAGAGAGAGAAGAGAGAGAGAGAGAGAGAGAGAGAGAGAGAGAGAGAGAGAGAGAGAGAGAGAAATGCAAATGCAAATAAATGTCTTGGCATAAAAATGATCAGTACTATTTTGGCAATGGGCCGGGTTAGCGCAGACCGTAGAGCGTTCGGCTAGAAACGACAAGGTTCCTAGTTCGATACCGGCCGTCACCAATTCAGCATAAGGTTCCTGGTTTGATACCATCCCTCGCCAACTCAGCATATGAGTAGCACAGGGATCTGTGCAGTAAAGTAAGGAGCTGATTGTAGGTGTGGTGCTCCACCTGAGATGCAAAAACGCTTCTTGATCTAGTGCTAGTGAAAAGGGGATAAACTCCTCGCTGTATGACTCATACCGACATTAGGCCTCCCCAACTATATATATATATATATATATATATATATATATATATATAAAGGGTTTTATAATTTGCTTGAACCATTGTGTATATATTGGTTTGGAGGTTGGTTTTAACACCATTGTTACCTTTTTTTTTCACACTTCACAGCGCTAGTGAAAAGGGGATAGACTCCCTTGTTGATTGGCTGATACCGACTTTAGGCCACCCCTAAGACTTACTTACTATCATGGCAGATTATCTCTTTCTGTTTTGTCGATCTTGGATTCGTGTTGATCAAGTTCTGTGATGTTTTTTTTTATCATAGAATTGTTGAAGGTAGCTACTTCCATAATCAGGGCTAAGCGTTCTCTTATAAAATGTGATCTACAAAGTAATTAGGAGCTATATATCTATTATTATACTAAAGGTGAGCGAATCAATGTTTGTCTCCTAAAGGCTTTTTTACTGGTTAGTTTAATGACATGAAAGTTATACTAAATTATTCCTTACTTTTAGGATTGAATTGTGTTTGAAAAATAATCCATTTTAATTGGTTCTAATTAATCATGATTTGCAATTAAGTCAAAAACTGACCCGTCTCTTATTTAACATTCGGCCTGTCGCTTCCCACTTTCTATATATTTCTGAATTATATCATTGTTATATATGTTAGTTTCTCAATGAGAGTAGAGTAGAGAGAGAGAGGGGGAGAGGAGAGAGTTTGAAACGGATTTGTATGTTAAGTTTCATAAGCTGCCAACTCGGCAACATCTTGGCTCTTAATAAATTTAAATTAGGTCAAACATTCCCTTTATTCGAAATCTTACAATCTATTCTTTTTTAATGTAATTCGCTTTGCAAATTTTCCCTAATCCCATTTAACTAGCCAGAGCTCAACTAGTAACCCAACCTGTCACGATTTGTCTTGTAATATTATAAACGTGAAGTTTATATATATATATATATATATATATATATATATATATATATATATATATATATATATGTGTGTGTGTGTGTGTGTGTGTGATTATGTATGTATATTGTAGCGAGAGGTGAAAGGAATTACTGTACGAGAATAAGTGGAATGAACAGTACTGCACAGTACAAAGATTGAACTCACAAACTCCAGGTTATGAGTAACTATTTTACCACGTGCCTCCACTAATACATCATAAGGATTCAGGGTTAAATCCTACTTAACGGACATAAATTCCAGCATTATTTGTCACCCCACCGAAGAAAAAATACTAGAAATCAAGGAATTAACCGAATTTAATGAAATTTTCAGTGTTGATACATTAATGAATAATATTATATTATAATTGTCATTTTTTTTAAAACTCTTACATTTTTCTGGTCAATTAACTTTGATCCATGTATGTTTGTGAATCTGTGTAACGCCTCAAAGATACGTGGTTCAAAGTTAGCTGACCTGAAAAAATGTAAAGGTTTTTAAATAAAATAACTGGTGCATTATATTTTTTATTCATTAATATATCAACACTGAAAATTTCATTAAATTCGGTTAATTCCTTGATTTTTAGTATTTTTTTCTCTTTCGGCAAGGTAACATACAATGGTGGAATTTATGTCCATCAGGTAGGATTTAACCGGATTCAGTGTCGGTTATAAACTACTACCTACTATTCTTATAACACCAAGAACTACTTTTACAAAGGGGAACCCAACGGGTTCACGGGTCGTCGAGTTAAAAGAATAAAAATAAAACAGGTACGACCTTTACGGAACGACATCCAATGCTTCTTTCAACATCCACGAAACCCTTCACATACCTCCCCCTCGAATTTCACCCCGCCTCCCCAAACACTTCACAACTCTTTTCTTTCCATTCTCCCCCTTCCCCTCCCTATCTCCAACCCCCACTCCCCTTTGAATTCGTTCCCCCTCCCCCACTTCTTTCCCCTTTTAACGCTACTTGCACTTTCGTGGATGCACACGTTTGTCCAGTTTCACCCCGGTTATCAACCCCCTTCCCCTATCGTCACAACCCCATCCGTCGCCACCGCCGCCGCCTCCCATGTAACAACCACGCCCCGGACTCCATCAAGATCAAAGAAATACCAGCATACTTATTAGTGTGGTCTCATCGTGTTCCATTACCTTCTCCATTACCGACAAACTCGGTCTCACTCCCCCCCCCCCACCCCACTCCAGCACAATGCCGACCCCCGATGCTCCCCACCGACTCGACTGGTCGCCCTTCTTCGTTCAATCTCGTTTTAGACTTTCCTTTCGGAATCAAGACGTGTTTGATTTCTCTGGCTTCCCAAATTTTGCCTCCCACTTCTCCTCCTACTTTTCCTCCTACTTATCCTTATTTGCCCCCTCTCCTTTTCTTCTTCTTCTTCTTCTTCTTCTTCTTCTTCTTCTTCTTCTTCTTCTTCTTTAATTTGTTGCTCTTTCGTTTCTTTAATTCGTTCCTCGGTTTTTGTCTAATTCATATTTGTTTTTTCTTCTTCTTCTTCTTCTCTCTTCTTCTTCTTCTTCTTCTTCTTCTTCTTCTTCACATCTATTTTATTCTCTTCTTCTTCGACAAATCTATTCTTCTTCTTCTTCTTCTTCTTCTTCTTCTTCTTCTTCTTCTTCTTCTTCTTCTTCTTTAAAAAATAATTTGTTGCTCTTTCGTTCTATAATTCGTTGCACGGTTATTTGTCTATTTCATAGTTTCATGTTTTCTTCTTCTTCTTCTTCTTCTTCTTCTTCTTCTTCTTCTTCTTCTTCTTTATTTGTTTATGACTTCCCTTTTGTTTACATTTTTCTTTCTTTTCTTCTTTTTCGTTTAATCAACCATTTATTCGTTCTTCTTTGTTTCTAAAATGTCTGTACGTAGTCTTTCATTTTTCTTTCTTGGTTCTTCTTTTGCTTATTCTTCATCTTTCTTATTTATTTTACCTGTATGTTATAACTTCTTCTTCTTCTTCTTCTTCTTCTTCTTCTTCTTCTTCTTCTTGTATTATGCATTGCCCTTTGTTTTCATTTCTTTATTTCTTTACTTCTTTATTTATTTCTTCTTCATAGTTTTCCTTTCCATTAATTCATTCTTTTTTTCTCATTTTTCTTTCTTGTTTCTTCTTTTTCTTATTTTTCATCTTTCCAATGTGTTTTCTTGATAGGTTTGCGTTTCTTCTTCTTCTTCTTCTTCTTCTTCTTCTTCTTCTTCTTCTTCTTCTTCTTCTTCTTAGTTTTTCATTTTCTTTTCTTTTTTCTTTTTCCTCCTGATCTTTCTTTTTTGTTTCCTACTTTTTCCCCCTTTTCTTTTTCTTATTTTTAATTTTTCATTCCTTCCTCTTTATAATTTTCTTGGTCTCTTCTTTCTTTCTTTCTTTCTTTCTGTATTTATTCTATAAAGTTCATTGTTATCTATCGTTTTGTTTCACCCACTGTCAAGACTTTCGTCTTCCCTAGACTTATTTAAAAAAAATACTTTTTCCTTTTACTTCTCTTCCATCTTCTCCACCTTTCTCCTCCTCCTCCTCCTCCTTTCACCCTCTTTTCATTTCGTGAAGAATTCGACTAAAAGATCATTCGCTCTTTGAACATTGTCATACTTTTTGTTATGTGAGGTTTGCGAAATTAGAACCGAAAAATAACGAATATTCTTACACGTGGGTTCCCTGATGAAGCAAGAATTTTCAGACAGCTCTCTAAATTGAAATTCGAAGATTGGTTAGTAGCTCTGCATATTCCGTTGAGAGGGAGTCCCCTCTAGTGTAGTGGCTAATGTGCTGGACTGTGAAATAATAGAAAGCAAGTTCGAACTCCAGGGTATAAACTATCGCCGAATTAATGTAAGTAAAACGGAGAAACTGGCCAATTAACAAGGCATTATTGGCTATTTCTGATGCGGTTTTCCCTTCTCCTAGACGGCTTGCTTAACGAAGGGTAAAGAGTCGAATCTGCCCGACTATTTATCCATAGCTGGAGGTAGAATAGTTGGATTTATACCTTTTTCAAGGGTATTAGCGTTAGTGATAGGCATTGTACCAGGAGCCTCCACACACACACACACACACACACACACACACACACATATATATATATATATATATATATATATAGTAATATAGGTACAAGTGATAAACTACTCCAGTTTCACCAAAAGGATCTTCAGGGTTAAATTGATTAATTCAGTGGATTTAACACTGAAGATCGTTATGGTGAAACTCGAGTAGGTTATCACTTGTACCTATATTACAATACATTTGCTCTACTGAAGTATTGAGCACTTTTTAATTGTTATATCGCTGTCTTAAATTTCTGTATTTTGCATCAACTAACCATTGTGACCATATTCACCGATAAGTCACATTTTCCATTATATATATATATATAGAACTGTCTCTTTAGCTTGTCTGTGAGATTGGACCTCCATATGATAGATAATCTATTTATAGCGGCCAATGCCTTTCCTATGCGTGCATTAACGTCGTTTTCTGTGGAGGAGATGTTACTGCCTAAGTATTCTTCCAGGCCGTTGTCGTGTCGGTGCTGCTGTATGGCTGCACCACCTGGACCCTAACTAAGCGACTAGAGAATAAACTATATGGGAGCTGCACAAGAATGCTGCGGGTGATCATGAACAAGACGTGGAAACAGCACCCTACGAGAAAGCAGCTATACGGCCACCTACCACATATCACCCAAACCATCCGAATAAGACGGACAAGACACGCGAGACACATGGACGGGCCAGTATGGGCCGACCAGCAAAAACGTACGTTAATCAGCTCTGTGCGGATGCAGGATGCTGCATAGAGGACCTCCCGAGAATGATGAGCGATAGGGACGGATGGAGAGAGATTGTCATGGATATCCGCGCTGAAAGCGCGACATGATATATATATATATATATATATATAATATAATATATATATATATATTATATATATATATATATATATAAAGCGCTCCTTGTGTAAAACTTTTACTTGTTTATCTTGACGATTGTCTGAATTTCGCATGCCCGTTATTTGCTTTATTTTATCTGAAATAATTTTGAAATAAATATTCCGTACATGTAAGCAAATAGAAGATTGAAATACATGTGATGATTCAGTAAAACAATACATTTTATCGCCGTATATATTTTTCACTTTCAATCATTTTTTCAATATATATATATATGGTAAACCACCCAAAAACAAAAACACCTGTTTAAAAGACTAATGTTAAAAATGAAATTCCATTCCACCCCCATAAAAAGAGAAAGAGAGGGTGAAACACTCATGTGTATGTATATATATACACATGCATGTAAGAATCATTTTCATATTATCAACCAAAGCCTGAAGAAGATACCAGAAGATCTGAAACACGTGTTGCACATGTAAAACAAAAAGAATAAAACATTTTTCTGAGAACAAAATACATTTTTGCGGACCTTCCTTTTTTATAAAATATTGAATTTTCTCCCGTTGGAACCAGAACAACACATTATATATATATATATATATATATATATATATTGTGTGTGTGTGGTGTGTGTGTGTGTGTTACATAATTCATGGATAGTCAATGAATTATGTACGTAACTGTATCGAGTTCGTTAGATTAAAAAATAACGGGGTTGTAGCGGAAAATTACCTCGACAGTTATTGGCAGGTATTGACCCTGACTTCACCTTTCCGAAAAGAGTGTGTGAAGTTTTAGTCAGATGCGACTAGATTTTGGTCGAGAGTAGACGCTGTCGTTGGCTCTCGAGATGTCGCTCTCGATCCGGGCGGAATCTTTGGGCTGGGTTGTTTGATAAAGACTTAAGAAAAACAACCAACTCTTGTTAATTGATTATTAAAAACAAGGGATGATCAGCCCGAACAAGAAAGAAGAAGTAACCCACAGGATGAGCCCAACAAGAGAAGATGGTGTTCGAATTAGCAACTGAGAGTTAACAAGTAAGATCACTCATCCCATCTCTGTCTCACTCTACCCATTATGTATACCCGAGGAGTATATAACTTGGATTATTTGGTGATATAAGCCGCGCTACCATACACCATACATACAAATTCATAGACTAAGCAAAGTCACGTGGTTTAAACCTCAGCCAATCAATAGCCCGAATGCGTGCCCGGTTGACTACTTAATCACTGATACTGAGAGACGTCCATTTGCAATCATTGACGAAGGACTTGCAATACTGAGGAGCACCAAGGAACAACCAAAGTATTCTTTACCAAGGATTTCCGCCGGACAAGCACTCTGCTTTAAGCCTATATGATGGCCACTAAATTCGTAACAATAACATATTCCCATTCTATCAGTTCACTGCAGGACCATGGTTAAAATCAAGATCAGTAATCCATGAGGAATAATACGACTTACTCTGCTTATACATTCGAAGAGGGTTTAAATTCAAAGTTTTCCTTCTCCAAGATTAGTTATCTATCTACTGTAAGAGAGTTCATTTTGTTATTTTAGGCGGGCGGAAGCAAAAGCGTTCGGTTCGTTCCCTTCCCAGGGAATTCGTGGAGAAGTGAACGCAAACATCTCTGACCGAAATTTGAGCCGTGACAATAACCATTACGTCACGCACATATAAACCTCATATATAAATATACAAATTATGTTGGGGGGGTAGAATTTAAAAAAATAAATTATGCAATTTGGTCATAATAGACATAAAATGGGCATTTAAAAATGAACTTGTTTCATGTTGAAGGAGGGCATTGACAAATTAAAATGTGGTGAAATCATTTTAAATCTCCGGGGAATGTACTAAAATTTTTCCATATGGTACCTTTTTTGCAGCTTCTTCCTTCTTTTCTAGTCTGTGAATTCCTTTATTTTTCCCTTCTTCTTCTTCTTCTTCTTCTTCTTCTTATTATTATTATTATTATTATTATTATTATTATTATTAGTAGTAGTAGTAGTAGTAGTAGTAGTAGTAGTAGTAGTAGTATAGTAGTAAATATATGCACCTTTAATAATGCAAGATAATTTCATTGATAATTGAAGTTTGAATAATTAAAAAAAATCATGGAGAATATGACGTAAATAACAAAGGAAATTGTGACTTGAATAGTGATATAGTTTCGGTTACAGACAGGCAAACTCCATTATAATAAGATTATTATTTATCCGATCTTCAACATATCTCTTGCTCTTGTTCTTGTTCTTGTTCTTCTTGTTCTTCTTGTTCTTGTTCTTCTTGTTCTTTTCTCTTCTTCTTCTTCTTCTTCTTCTTCTTCTTCTTCTCATTATTATTATTATTATTTATATTATTCACTCCTTTTGAGTTTTTCACATCAGTGTTAGCTGACGGCCTTTCACTGGAGTCTGAGTGACAACAAGTCTCCTCAGGTCTCCAGGAATCTTCTGAGTATTCTGGCAGATTGCAGCAGTGCAATATTCTGGATGTACTCAATTCTCCCTCTGATTTCCAGATTTTCCTAACTTTTTTCCAATCTTTTTGGGACCGTTCAAATGCACCAAGTACACTTGGTATCACTTTGACTTTCATATTTTTTCATGTTTTTTAAGTTCTCTGGCAAGTCCAGGTATTTTTCCATCTTTTCTTTTTCCTTCAGTTTCACCCTGTGATCTGCTGGAAGTGCAAAATCCACCAGTTGACAAGTTCTTTCTTTTTTGTTAATCAACACTAAGTCTGGTCTTCTTGCTGGGATAAGGTGATCCGTTTTTATCTCAAAGTCCCTGAGTAGTAGTAGTAATAGTAGTGGATATATGCGCCCTCTGGGTGCAAGTATTTAAGTTTCAATGTAATAAAATATTATATTAAATTAGAAAGGCTAATGAAACTAAATAAAAATGTAGATAAAGAGATTTGAAACAGAGGTAGGTATAATAAAAAATAGAACAGCTGAAACTTACGCTTCTATCACTCCCATCTTTCATTGCTAAATTTTCCTAATTCAACTAATTAGTTAAAATAGAAAGTAAAGAATAAAATTACAGTTATTTCTTCTCGTTAGTGGACTTCTTTTAAAATTTATCCTCGGGATTTTTGCTCATATTCATTTAGATAAAACCAGACAATTAGAAATCAATAACATTTAGTACATATATATATATATATATCAAATCAAATTTTAAAGATCAATATGCAAATCAGCTTACCCTTCATACTGTAAACCACTATTTTGTTGTATATATGAATGAATTGTATGTTATTAGTATGTAGATAAGGTCAGTGTTAATAATGTAAAACAATTTCATTAATAATTGAAGTTTAAATAAATAATAAATTAAAAAATTATAGAGAATGTGACGTAAATAACAAAGGGAATTGTGACATGAATAGTGATATAGTTTCGGTTACAGACAGGTAAACTCCATTATAATAAGATTATTATTTATCCGATTCTTCTTCTTCTTCTTCTTCTTCTTCTTCTTCTTCTTCTTCTTCTTCTTCTTCTTTCCCTCATTTCTAACTCTTTATGTTCCTTTACTCTTATTTCAGTGGAAGTCTCCGTGGCATACTGGCAAAAATCTTGGGCTACTCCATCGTAGTAAACGGGTTTGAATCTCAAGCCTTCTATTACGGACAAATACCCTTGGAAAAGGGCTTACAATTAAGTATCGCTGAAAACACCGGTTACCGCTAGATTATCGAAGTTAAGCAGTGATGAGCCAGTTCAATATTTACTTTAGAGACATTTAAGCAATAGCAAGTACTGTAACCAACCTGACTCCTTTGTTTATCAAAATGAATTGATTCGGCATTAAATGACCTGAAAAGGATTGATATGCCCTAAAACAAAAACAAACAACCAACCGTCATTGGACAAGGTGTAAGCCCCCCTCCTCTCCGCAGATGTGGGTTAAATAGTACCATTAATTTTTTTTTCTTACAAGATTGGATATGGCATAAATGGCCCACGAAGGTTGATATGCCATTAAATAAAGAAACCAAATATTGCTTTCTATTTCTCCACTTTTCTATCTGTTATTGTTGTTATTATTGTTATTATTGTTTGCTGTTATGCCTTTCTCTCCTTTTCTTTTCCCTTTTCTCAACTTGATAAGCTTTTCTTCTCATATTAAAAAAAAAAAAAATAAACATGACGAGCAAACCCGGCGAATGAAGTTCGCCACGTGAACATCGTACAGCTCTTTCAACTTTAGAGTTGAAACAGCTGTACGGTGTTTCACGTGGCGCAGTTTATTCGCCGGGTTTGCTTGTCCTGATTATTTTCAATAATCATCGAATTTTATACGATATACGCATATAGGCGTAATTGCCTTCAAAAATATAAATAATAATATGCTTTACATAACAATGCTTCAAAAGCAAATTATCAAATTCCATATATATATATATATATATATATGAGGTAAGTAACAAACAAATGTGCTTATTTTATATGGCTTTAAGCCGACAATTTTTGGAGGATATGTGCTTAATTGAAGTCATACCTAATTTTGAAAATTAATTAGTTAATAATTAATGAATTTAGGCGGGCATATATGTTCCAATGTAAGGCTAAACAAATCGAGAAAATGTCAATCCCTGAATGTTCAAGCTGACAGGCGAAGTCTCTAAACGTTACATTAGCTGGCCATTGCCACATTCTTCGTTTGTTTTGAAACGGTTAGAGACTTCGCCTGTCAGCTTGACAGTCGAGGTTTCGAGTCACACACGGAGCAGTCTCCCATGTCTATAACCTTGCTGATGAGACCTAATAGGTCGAAATGTACATTCAGGGATTGACATTTTCTCGATATGTTTAGCCTTACATTTGAACATATATGCCCGCCTAAATTCATTAATTATTAACTAATTCATTTTCAAAATTAGGTATGACTTCAATTAAGCACATATCCTCCAATATATATATATATATATATATATATATATATATATATATACTTTTCCACACAGGAAAAAATTCTTAATATGGAATTGGACTAACCAAAACATCAGACCGCCATAATTAAGAATTCATATATAAATAAACACACATAAACTAAAATAAATATAAAAACGAAAAAAATTTAAAATCACAATAAGAACAATGACGACAAATAGTGATGCCGTTGAATGACGAAAGCAAAATGCAGGAGCGATTAACGGATCGCGTGGGCACGTGCCGGAGTTTAAAACTGTTTTTTTTTCAAAAGTCAACGCCTCTGACGACGAATAACACCGAAAAAGTGTTATTAGAAACCAATGGTAGGACCGACTTTTAAATGTATTATTAATTATAGATAAATAAATAAATAAATAAATAAATAAAGCTCTTACATAAGTAATTGAGCCCTCTATAATCAATTCTCCAACAATAATAATAATTTAACCTATATATATATATATATATATATATATATATATATATATATATATATATATTGTGGTGTGTGTTCGGGGGGGACGAGTATTATTGGCACAGAGAATGGAATCGGGCAAGCTGAGTTCAAATTCTGGCTTTTGTTTACACAAATATCTATCCGAAAAATATGTATCCTTTATTCTCACACACACACACACACACACACACACACACACACACACATGTATACATATACATGCATATATGCGCACATACATATTCCTACCCCCATACATATTATCCATATGTATTACTTTTAGAACAAATTCATTGAAAATGACAGACAAGAATTGTTTATTCTTTTCTTTTATTAAGTTTTTCCTGATATTGTTTGTACACTTACGAATACTACAAATGTCTAGTCGTCCATCGTGAAGAATAGAAGGTTTGAATAGTTTTCAGAAAGTCTTCACAGCATCTTCCTAACCGGTAGATAAATAAAACTTAATAAAGGCTAAATGAACAATAGTTGTCTGTCACATCTAATAGAATATGTCTGGAAGACATGCTGAGTTCAAGTTCTGCCCGTTACTTCTTTTGTTTACTTTTACACTGAAGTATTTGTGTATCTCTTTTATGAATAGAATATCAGAATGTACTCTCTCATTTTTCTAAGTCTAAGAGAAGGTAAATTATAAATTCTAGGCCCCCTTTTAACACGTCTTGTGCCAGCGTAGAATTATAAGACGCATTACCCTTTATATCTTACTGAATTTGGTGTGAGACCTACGCCCTACGACTTCTGGGTTTGATATTAAACTGCCATTTAAAGGTGAAACACTGGACACTAATTCCAGGTCCACTCTGACCCGGAGTAATATCACCTGTTAGGGTCTCATCTATGGGTTAAATAGAAAAAATGAGTTAAAAAAATATTAGTATTTTTGCGTTATTCGGACTATTGTTCTCATCTTCATTGTTATCTGTACAACGTTTCGGCCGATATGCCCCGGCCTTCTTCAGGTATTTCTTGTCAGACTCGGGAACCTTCTCGGCCTCGGGAACCTTCTTTTCGAATTTGGGAACTTTCTTGTCGTAGTCGGGAGCCATCATGGAACTTTGAACCTAACCCTTTATTCAGTCCACGGGGGTATCCTGTTCTCATTCCGCTAACCATCGCTGGGATAGGAACTGTGTTAATTATATTTCTATGTTACTGTCGCCGGTCAGGATTGAACCTGGAATCCAGAGATAACTGTCACTTAGAACTGTCTTAAACTAACTACCTAACTACCATGTGTCCAATTAAAACATATGTTTAGAATTGAGTTTAAAATGTTTTGAATACCTAACAAGCATGAATAGAACGAAAACTTCTGCATAAAATAACCCAACAAGGGTTGACATGCCGTAAAATCCAACAAACCAAAACCAAATCTTTCCCAAACACTCTCGTCCATGATTTGAACCCGTGTCGACGATTCCATTTCCCATGACTCTCACCATTACACCACGCGCCACCACTAATGCACTAAAAGTTTTGGTTATAAACTAATGCCTACTATTCTTATAACACGAAGACCAAGGAAAAATGTGTTTTAAAATATTTTTAAAAAAAAGATTGTGTTTAAAATAAATGGGAATACTCATCAAGAATCAATAACAGAATATGTTCAGCATAAAATAACCCAATAAGGGTTGACATGCCGTAAAATCCAACCAAACAACCAACAACCAACCAACCAACCAAGTCCTCCAGTGAATTAAAAGTGAATGATGAGATAGTATGGTTATGTATTCATGGGGCAACGGTACTGATTTACAGAGCACTTCTGGATAATTTTTGTCAAAATTGAAATTATATCGCTTGACACAAGTCAATTTCTTAAAGCAGAGTTTATTAGGTTCCAATTCAGTATAGCTGGAGGTAGAATATTCGGATGCATACCTTTCCCAAAGGTATAAGAACTATGTGAAATGCAATCAGCCTCGTGAAGATTTGAATCCACATTACTGATTTCATTTCGGACGACGATTGATCGAGTGAGACCAATTCTGACATTCAGAAAAATGGCAAAAATAATTGTATTTTTAACTACTACTGCATTTGAAACCCGGTAAACATAGGCAAGGCTTAGACTCTTTTTAATGCCAATAGTAACCTGAAAAGATTCTTGTGGCCATTTTTTAGGCTGCAGGTGAGAGCACTTTACAGTGGAGATCCCTTGTGGCATAAAGTTTGATCTGTGTTGTGTAGTATCAAATAATGGTTTTCTGTTTCTCCATCTATCTTGAATCGTATGATCCCTGTTTTCCTCAGTGTTAAGCAGAATCCTTTGTTGTTGATCCGTTCGTCTGTGTTAAGCACGAGCAACTAAACCTTTCCATGAAGGTCTTTATATAGGTAACCAACCACGTATTCGAGCGTGTTGATTGAATCAACGTGCCAGGAAGCGTCAGTAAATTTAAGTTGTGGCCCCCAGCACACCTTATATAGCAAAAATATTCCAACATACACTTACCCCATTAACCGGATCTTAGTTTTGTTTTTATTTCCACATGAGTAAGTTGCGACACAAGATTAATTTCTGAAGTGATTTTAACAGGTTTAAATCCTGTTTCTCTCTCTTATACGAATTGCATAACAAAGGTAAAAGAGCCCAATCTATCCTACTATTTACACATAGCTGTAAGATAATTCTTGGATGTAGAGCTTTCCTAATCGTATTAGCCTGTGGGAAATGCAACCATAAGTGTCAAGGTGTCCGAATATTTTGACTATATAAGGTGTGCTGGAGGCCACAAGTTAAATTCATTGACTCATCGTGGACACGTGGATTCATTCGGCCAGTGAACACGTTCAAATACATGGTTGGCCTTCGTGGAAAGGCATTCAGTTGCTCGTGCTTAACACAGATGAACGGATCAACACACAAGGATTCTCCTTAGCACTGAGGAACAAAAGGATTCTGCTAAGCACTGAGGAATACAATGATTTCTCTTAAAACGAATCAAACTTAATGCCACAAAGGATCACCACTGTAAAGTGTCTCCCATGCAGCCTAAAAATGGCTACAAGAGTCTAAACACAAGGACTTGAACTCGAGTCACCGAGTCTGTTTCATATGAAGATAAGCATTAAGCAAAAAGCACTTTGATCGAATCACACACACACACACACACACACACACACACAGTGCATTTATATTTGAGTCATGGTAGCGTAGACATGGAGTCAACACCTGGGTACTGACAGTTATGAAGATCGCCTTGGCGGGAAACTGTCAGTAACCAGGTATTGACTCCATGTCCACGCTAACGTCACTAATATATATATATATAGGGTCATCCACAGACACGTGTTTCGACTTATCAAGTCTCTTCAGTGTGGCTAGACATTTTTAAGCTACCTACAGCCGGAATTGAAATCCGATCGGTTGGGTGTCAGTCCGGCACCTTAACCATTAGGCTAAGGCGTGTTATATCGAGATTGAATCTGTTTTTACCAAGATAGAAATGAACAATGAATAGAACGTTCATTTTCCAGAATACAAGGTCTGTCAAAAAGTACAAAATATCTCGATACTTTTTTGACACACCTTTTATATATATATATATATATATATATATATATATATATATATTTGGTATTAAATATTAGTATGTCACCACAAACCAGCCAAGCTAAAAAAACATTCAGTTTAGAAGTAAATTATGGTTTTTTATTCAACAAATTGTTAAGAGTCTACTTATTTATAAGTGATACTGTATTTAGATATTTTGTCTCTTAAATTCCATCCCCGTATCCACGGTTAACAAAACAAAACAAATAAAGAAAAGGAACGATGATGAGAACAATTATATATCTACAAACATTTTCTACATCCGGGCAACTTTCTGATCTTGCCCATCGATCTGTTAACTCAATTTCCAATGATTTTGTAAACTAGTCGAAATGAGATTTTCTCTCGCTTAACTGGAAGCAATTTCTCCGAGATCTTTAAATTCAAATTTCTTCCCTTTGCTCGACTTTGATGGGAGAGGGGGTGGTACAGCGAGAAGACCTTCCCACCCACTCGCACTACTATACCTACTCGTCTTCATCATCATTCATCATTATCATCATATCATCATTCCTAAAGGAGTAAATTATGGTGAGGATATTCCTATTTGATTTTGTAATAATATTTATTACAGTTGTTTGTTTGTGTTTTTTATTTGCACTTCTTATATTTATTCCTGGCAATATCAATTTGTCCCGGGCTATTAATCTATTTACTGTGATATCACTTGGAAAGATAATACTTACTTCGTATGAGTGAAGCATAGCTTACTTAAATAGATGCAATTTCTTTTATATAGTGATTATCTATCTATCTATCTATCTATGTAACTCGGATAGCTCACTCACTCTCATCTCTCTCTCTCTCTCTCTCTCTCTCTCTCTCTCTCTCTATCTATATATATATATATATATATATATATATATATATATATATAATCAATAGTAAATATTATGGATTTGGACTCATAACTTAAGGTTTCATGGTTATGCAATCCTCAGATGAGTCAGATGGTTGAGATCTGTTGACTACTGGTTTTTAAGATCTCAACCATCTGACTCATCTGAGGATTGCATAACCATGAAACTTTAAGTTGATGGAGTTCAAATCATAATATTACTATTGATTATAAATCTGCTGCTGCTTTATTAGCATTGAGCACCTTTTCATGCCAAATACTTTTCTCATTTATTTTCTTATTTATTCTCATTCATATATATATATTATATATATATATATATATATATATATATATATATATATATATTATATATATGAATTATATCTACATATTATATTCATATTATATAATATATGATATCTATATGATAGATATGATATATATTATATATATATAATATATATATATATATATATATATATATATTATATTATATATATATATATATATATATATATTATATATAATATATAATCCACTTGACTGGTAAAGAGATGATTCTATTTGAGATCATCAAAATCTCAGTATACATTCATAATGTATGCTCTTGTAGGAATAGACATAGATTCATACAAGGATTTTTATAAATCCCCGAAGAGCTCAATGTATAATAACTAATAAACTAATTATATACACAGCAATATTTAACTTTTAAAGAAAAGAAAAAACGTAAACAAACGTTATATATATATATATATATATATATATATATATATATATATATATATATATGCAAAGAGAAAGAAAGGAAAAAAGTATTGAATGGATCAAATAGTATATTTTTTTTATTAACTTACACGTGTTTCGGTCAGGGGTTATCCATGTGTACATTATTTCAATCTATTATTATTTTTAAATAAAAAATGAAATGAAATAATAATGATAGAAAAAAATATAGAAATGTTCCGCACACAATGATTATAGACCTTCCTCAGAGTAAATACTTTTTTTTTTTTAAATAAAATTCGTTAGAAACGGGGAATTTTTGAAATATACATAATATATATATATATATATATATATATATATATATATATATATATATATATATATATATGGTAGCATATGTTTTTTGGTCGATCTCTTTCTCAATCAAATAATTAGTCTGAATTACCATCCAGCAACTGTTTATTTCATTATTTGAACTGTCATTTCACATTCCACGTCTCATAAACATCGAAGGATTTTCTTTTTTTTAAATACTTGCCTCCTTCAAATAAATAAATAAATAAATAAATAAATAAAATAAAATAAATAAACAAAATACCACAAAAGCAGTGCAGCCAAACAAATAGAAATATTTTCTCCTCAGATTCAACCCACTCCCATTTTTTTCCTAACCCTCATCTTCATCCGAAACCCTAACCCCTTCCCAACCGCCCGTCACCCCCACCATAATTGTACATTCAATAAACAACCCAAATCATTCCTTTATACTCTTTCTTGGGGGTCTGCACATTGCCAGACCCTTACTTCTCTAGTGTTGTGTTGCTTTGTGTGACGCAGACCCCGAATCATTCCAGATATGCAGAGTCTAGAGATATCACCGGAAAGACACGCCCGATGCACGATGCAAAAAAAAAAGTACCTTTTTTCTGTTGTTTTGTTTGTTTGTTTGTTTGTTGGTTTTTTTTTTTTTCTTCTATTTTTTTTTTAAATACTGATAATGTAGAGAAAAATAACTAGGTATAAAAATTTTTTTTTTCTGTGTGTTTTTTTTTATTTTTTATTCTTTATTTTATTATGCTTTATAGCGTTTAGTTGATTCGAGACAATAAGGCTAGATACAATGCTAATACCACCCCCATTACCTGCCAATTCTGGGGTCTGCCTGGAAATTATTTGGGCAAACGTAAATTTCGAATGAATAGCATTTAGTTTGTTTAGAACTATTGAGCCTTGTTTATTGTTGATGTTTTCGTTATGAAATGAGGAAAAATGTCTAGAATTATTATTATTATTATTATTATTATTATTATTATTATTATTATTATTATTATTTATTATTATTATTATCGCTCTTTTGAGTTTTTCACATCAGCGTTAGCTGATGGTATTTCACTGGAGTCTGAGTGACAACAAGTCTCCTCAGGTCCCAGGACTCTTCTGAGTATTATGGCCGATTGTAGCAGTGTAGTAGTTTGGATGGTCTCAATTCTTATTCTGATTTCCAGATCCTCCAGTCTTTTTTCCAAGTTTATTGGGACTGTCCCAAGTGAACCAACTACAATTGGTATCACTTTCTCTCTCATATTCCACAGCTTTATTATTATTATTATTATTATTTATTATTATTATTATTATTATTATTATTATTATTATTTCACCCCTTGCATGTTTTTTACACCAGCGTTAGCTGCTGGTCTGTTACTGGAATCTCGTTGACAGCATGTCTCCTGAGGTTTCCAGGATGCTTCTGAGTATTTTGGCCGATCTTAACAATGCTGGCGTTTGGATGATCTTGATTCCTCCTTTGCTTTACAATTCCTCTTATCTTATTTTTTCTAATTGCAACATCAACAACAGTTATCACCTTATGTTCTAAAGCTCGTTTAGTTCTCGGGTGAGGTCCAAGTATTTGTATTTCTTTTCGTTTTCTTTCATTTTCATTCTGTGGCCTGTCGAAACAGCGAAATACACTAGATTAGAAAGTTATTTTTTTTATTTTTAATTAGAATTATATCTGATATTCTGACCGGATTAAGCAACTCATTTGTATCTCAAATCCGAAAGTAATTTCATGCATTTCATTCTCCAGAATAGTTTCTGGTTTGTGAATATACCATTATGGTCGAATTTCAAATTCTTTCACGATTTACCACCAAGTTGTACCTCGTTTTGTACTTCCCTTGTGTACGTTTGCTGCATTGGACGATTCCCATCAAGCTGTACCTTGTCTTGCAAAACCTTTGTGCAAGTTTGCTACATTAGACGATTTCCCACCAAGTCATACCTAGTCTTGTACTCCCTTTGTGTAACATTAAACAATATCCCACCAAGTCGTACCTAATCTTGTAAGATATTTGTACAAGTTCCACCCCACCCCCACTGCTATACCAAATTTTCCTAGTATGTTTTACTTGTATTATGGAATATTTCAAAGTTCACTCTCTATTCACCTCAGAACTCATTCTATTCAAATAAAGTCCTATCAATATTTTAATCTGAGTCCTTCTGCTAAATTATAATGAACTAACCATCATATTTTAGTACTTTGCTTACGGTAGGATTGCATATGTGAGAGCACCGCTATGAGCGGTCCAAAGTCGGCAAAGAGTTAAGTGATCACACATCTAAGTATTAAACAGGCTCGTCGCTGCTTAAGTTCGGTGATCTACCGGGAATAAGACATGACTTTACCGTAAGCAAACGTTAATTTTAGTATGTGTTCTAAAATATATCATTTGTTAATCATGGCTTGAATAAAACGTTATTATATTTTGATATATTTAATCAAAAACAAAACAATATATATATATATATATATATATAATATATATATATATATATATATATATATTATAAAATTTTAAAATAATTTATTAAATTACATTGTTATCAAATCATAGAAGTTAATGCAATTCATTAATTCAATTAATGCAATTCGAGACTAGTAAAAATGCCGGACTAGTGTGTGTTGTTTATGTACTGTTACATAATCTATGAGCAGTTATAAATTATGAACGTACTTGTAGTTAGAATTTTGAATCGGGGTTCGTTAACTTAAAATGACGGGATCAAAGCTTGATCAAGAAACACCAATGTTGTGTTAATCAAATGAAACAATGACACAAAGAAACACCATGTTGTGTTAATCAAATGAAACAATGACCAGCCCAGGCCGGCCCTGCCCGGCCCAGCCCGGAAAAGAATCAAACCCCAGCAGAGAAGAAGGCCCAACCAGAGAACATGGCATCCAGACGAGTAGACGAAGTAAGCAGAATGTAAAGTAAGACTATCAACTATTATCATCAAATATATCTAACTCTGTCTTTCTCTCTCCGATTATATAGATATGAATACATTCAATCTCTCTCTCTCTCTCTCTCTCTCTCTCTCTCTCTCTCTCTATCTATCTATCTATCTATCTATCTGAATACATACATATCTATCTCTTTATCTATCTATCTATCTGAATACATTCATATCTATCTATCTATCTATCTATCTATCTCTCTCTCCTCTCTCTCTCTATATATATATATATATATATATATATATATATATATAATATATTATATGTAATTTTATTTTCATGGAGAGAATATATATATATATATATATATATATAATATATATTATATATATGAATACATTTTCATGGAGAGAATATATATATATATGAATACATTCATATCTATCTATCTATCTATCTGAATACATTCATATCCATCAATCTGAATACTTTCATATCTATCTATCTGGATACATTCATATCTATCACTCTCTCTCTCTCTCTCTCTCTCTCTCTCTCTCTCTCTCTCTCTCTCTCTCTCTTCTCCTCCATTATATACCCGCATATGTTAGAAAGGTATGTAACAGTGTTGAGTTGACACTAGAGTTTCAATAATTGAACAGAAAATCCGCTAATTTTTTGTATTCCCCACTAAAAAATTTTCCTAAAACCGATACAGGTGTTTTCCTTGTTCTTGATGAATACAACCTTCTTGTTATTAATCACAAGATAGATTGCATACTAAAATAATTTCACCTCACGTAGATCGCATATCAAAGTAGCACCAAATCTTGAGTTTGGTTTGGTTTGTTTTGTTTTACGGCATATCAACCTCAGTGGGTCATTTAATGCCGATAACATTTTGAAATAAATTCATTCTTAATGGATAACAAATTTTATTTGTCAACTCATGTTTTCTATTTAACCCATAGATGGGACCCTAACAGGTACTACCACTCCGGGTCAGAGTGGACCAGGGAGCAATGGTGATGAAGGGGTGCTCCCCATTCCCCAAACCTCCAAAACTGGAAACTCACCATCAGATAGAGTTTAACGTCATTCCAAGGACATGTAGACCCTCAGTCACCGCCTTCTAGCACCCATATGATAAAAAAGAGGTTGGGGCTTGCCATAAGGACAATAGGGTTGGGAAAATCATACAGGTGTTAGGGCTTGACATGACCAGCCGATTGATCGGGGGGGGGCTCTCTGACCGCTAGTCTAGCCCAAGATAGGGCCAAAGTGGAGTATTGCAAGTCATGAACTGCTCATCCACCTGGGTTCTATCCTTAAGCATCACGAGTCACCACCCTCGGCCAACAGGTGGCCCCATTGGGGGAGTCTTACCCCTCTGCAGAGGTGCAGTCGGTGCATTCTAACGCCCCAGCCGACAGGGCGGGAATCTTGAGTTGCTTCAAAATGTGCTGTTTATTTGAGCAAAACACTCCATGCCTATCATATTTTCTGAAAAAAAGTATTTCTGCATGTGACTACAAAAAGAGGGAAGAATACAAATTATGATGAGTAATCAAGCAGTCTGCAACATTCATGCAACACACACACACACACACACACACACACACACACGTTCATATAAACACACGCATGCACACGCACACATACACGTATTGGTCGGTTGGGTGGATTTTACGGCATGTCAACCCATGATGGGTTATTTTATGCCGAAGACTTTTTTGTTATATTCATTTTTGATGAGTACTCAATTTTTTAAACTCAATTTTTTAATCAGATTTTTAAATTCTTTTTCTATTTAACCCATAGATGGGACCCTAACAGCTACTGCCACTTCGGTTCAGAGTGGACCTGGGAGTAATGCTGGTGAGATCATTTCAAGGAGAATTGGTCAAGTTATTAGACACCAAAATGATATCAATAAAAAAAAGTTGAAAATTAGGAGGATTTTCTCCACTTACTAAAATATCTGATAATGTATTTATAGATAATAGAATATTTCCTCTTTGAAAGTTGACAATTTAGAGATGAACTCTACTTCATACACAGAAACTGTGTTGAAAGAGTTATTTTTTTTATATTATCATTATCAATATCAACAACAATAAACATGAGAAGAGTATTAGTTTCATATCATTTACTGAAAGTTTTAATGATAATCTACCTGAATTAATTTAAAAAAATGCACGATAATTAATGTGAGAAGAAAAGGATATCATAGATTATATCTTAAATGATATCATTTTTTAAAAAATACCGTGTTTTTCTTTCATGAACACCGAACATGCATAGAATGCAACCGGAGTTTTGAGCAGGCATGTTGTTACTCAAACAACAACGACAATGAATATACTATATATATATATATATAATATATAATATATATTATATATATATATAAAGTATGAACATGAAAAATGAGAATGAAAGACAAGGCAGTTATAAGCATTCTATCTTTATTTGTTGTAATGGTAAAAAAAAAAGTCTGTCAAATTCTTGAGTGTTTCCGATACCCTCCAGGGCTGCGTCCCGAAAAAAAACCAAAGATATTTTTCATTCTCAGTTCTCGAAGAACTTCGCACAGGAAATCGCATTCGTACGTGCTAAAAAACGCCGCCAGCGACGACTTCTTTCCTAAAACGGGACACTTGAACACGTAAGTCGTGAAAATCTCTACGGCAGCGGACAAAATCAGGACAATAATAAGAGATACTGAAAGTCTCCGGCACCTCTGGCGTAGATTGCCGGACCAAAGCTGAGGGAAGAGGACAATACACCAGTAGAAAGCGCAGATGAGAACCACAACGAAAGACTTGAGAAGAGACGCTACTTCCTGTTTCAAGACTTGGTGGACGGCTTGGTATTCCATAAACGAGTCGATTAGGTCTTTCGCCATGGTCGTGTTTGATTCGTTTGAGGCGAGAGGTATATTATGCATCCGTTATAGTTTCTTTTTAGATTCGTTATTTTCGATTTGGAAATTCTATTTTCCCACCAGAACAATTATTTTTTAAAAATATTTTCTCTTATTCATTTTTTTTCCTCTTTTTCTAGAGATTTCTCTTTTGCTTAGATCTTATTTAGTCATATCTTTTTGACACCAATATATATATATTGGGTGTGAATTATCTGATTTTCAAGAATTTTTTCTTCTTGCACATTTTACTAATGTCTATTTTAATTTAATTTGATTTTTAGAGGGAAGGTTAGATGTAATCTTGTCTTCTTCCAGTCACTGTCTGACTCCTTCTTTCTTTCTTTCTTTCTTTCTTCTTTCCTACTTTCTTTCCTATTTTCTTTCTTTCTTTGTCTTATAAATGAAATATTTTCCTCTTGACTGGAGGTATTTCTGAAAATAAACAAGTTTTAAGAAATAATTGTGTTTCAAACATAAATCTAATTTATAGAAATTCTGATTTTGATAATCACTGATTAAATATTTCGTTCGTGTTCTTTTTATATTGTTAAAACTTTTCTAAATTTCGTACGTACGAACACATACAGTAAAGGGAAAAAGTATTCGTTCACTTTATAAATGAGTATTTTCCAAGTTAACATGCGTGAAACACTGAGATTGATACACTATATATGTAACAAAATAATCTTAACCATCATACTCTTAAAAATAAATAATCTTAACTATCATACAAAATTTGGTAATTTATGAGGAAGTGCGTCCCGGTCTCCTGCCTCAAGAGTTGCTGCCCGGTGACTATTAAAATAACGACCAGCTCAGTCTTTTCAAAACTATCCATCTATCTATCTATCTATCTCAATTTGTTCATATTTATCTATATTACTTTAAATACTAAGATTTTTCTATTCATGTTTGTTTAATGTCTTTTTTTTAGTTTAAATAAACAAGAATTACGACAAAAAAAGAAGTGACCCCCCCCCAATACATTTACTTGTCGAAAATATCTATCTATCTCCATTTGTTCGTATCTATCTATATTATTTTGTTCGTTTATCTATCTATCTATCTCAGTCTATTCCCAACTATATATCCATCTTCATATCTAAACAAGAATTACGACAAATTACGATAAATAAACAAGAATTACGACGAGCTGGGGTTGTTATTTTGATAGTCACTGGGTAGCAGTTTTTGAGGCGGGAGACCGGGACGCACTTCCTCATAAATTACCCAAAATTTTTTAATGAAACGCAATATTATTTCTATATTCTTCCTTTATTATATACTAACAGTGGCTACCCGGCGTCGCCTGGGTAGAGAGATATTTTTAAGTTAATCCCGCAGATCCATTATTACTGAATCGTGAGTTGAATCCTCGTGGGATGCCCCATTTAAATCCCTATGTAAAAAAAAAGACCTTGCATTGATCCAGCTACTCTGAAAAGAAATGTTAATGTCAACTATCTAAAATATTAAATGAAAAAAAATCCATGTTGTTATCATTTAAATTCTATTTTTCAATTATCTTCACGAATATAAATCATATCTTCATTATTTTTGTTTAAAACCCAAGCTCTGCTGATATTTAATGTGTATATATATTTAATTTGTCATTAATTGTTTTATTTTCAGAGTTTCCTCCGGACTTACATACATACACAACTTCCCTTTATATATGTATAGATTTTCTAAATTTCTTACACACGCACAAATACAGTGACAGAAAAAGTATTATTTCACTTTAAAAATGAATATTTTCCAAGTTAACATGAGTGAAACACTGATATTGATGCACTATATGTGTAACAAAATAATCTTAACTATCATACAAAAAAGTTATTTATAAACGGAATAAGGAAAAATGGAGTGAAAAACTTCGTTCAAAATCAAAATTACGTTTCATACATTTTTGCATAGACATTATTAAGTTTTATATATACTGTTTGAATAAATAGCTCTTAAATAAACTTATCAAACGTTGTAATAATTAAATTATCAACACGAGGGTATATCCACAGTTCCCGCTAGTATTAGCTTCAGTCTGTTCATTTTTATTTTCAATTTTTCCCCACCCCCTCCATCGCCAATCATCAATATTGGGAAATTTTTAAGTAGGATAGATGCATAGAGCGAATGGGGTATTTTGGTGGAAGGGAGCTGCGCAAGGAGAGAATGCAAGAATTTTATTTTCATTTTTGAATGAATCGGTCGGTGAGTGAGCCTAGCTAGATAGATCCGTGTAGTGATATGACCAGTTTTATCACCCCTCCCCCCAAAACCAAATTTCCGGCTACATGCCGAGTTGTGTGCACATGCGCTGTACCTCATTTCCGAATAAATAAAAAGTTTGTTTGGAGTGAGTGCACGAATGTGATCACTTCAAATAGACTGTTCATTTTCGTAAAATCCAAATATTTCAAACACCATTAAAAATGGCAAAAATATTTTTTTAAGTGTGAAATATAATTTAGCGGTGGAGTGGCCTATAGTCGGTAGCAGCCTTTTCGCATTAGGAAGTCTAAGTATTTCTTTACTTATCTATGAATCTAGTGACGGTCTTCACAGGAAGCAATCAAAGAATAAAATTGAAAGCTGGTAGTCCACCCAAGCAGCCAAAACCCACCCCAACGCACCAAGAGGGTTTGGGTCAGTGAGATACCCTGACGTCTACAATAGCCAAGATAACTGAGTTATTTTTTAATGGCCAACATAAAGTGCAATTTGATGTCATGTGTGTTATATTGGATAGGTATATATTCTAACAGCACACTAGAAAAAAGAATTCGAGTCACATTTTGACTTCCTATATATATATATATATATATATATATATATATATATATTATATATATATTAATATAAGTGTATTTTGGCAGCATTTTTTCTTTTATACAAGTTTTGTTGAACTGTACAGACAATTCCTGTCGGACAAGTTTTTCGTTGATCCGTTCCAATTTTCGGTCATCTTTCTGGTGTCGGGGTGTAACTGGTATAACAGTCCCCCAAAGGTATTGCCGAAAGTGCTCGTTTTGAAACCTTTGGGGGACTGTTATACCAGTTACACCCCGACACCAATAAGATGGCCCGAAAATTGGAAGAAATATATATATATATATATATATATATATATATATTATATATATATATTATTGCTTATATTTTTGAAGGCAATTACAATGCGTATATCGTATAAAATTCGATAATTATTGAGAATAATCATGACAAGTAAACTCTGCAAATAACGAGCGCGACGTGGAACACCGTACAGCTGTTTAACCTTTATTAAGTCTCATCAGCGGTGTATACCTATGATTTCCAAGGTTAATTCGGCTTGTTTCGTGTGATACGGGCTGGTGGCCAGAGGTAGAATCTCTGATTCCGCGTGCTAGGTGCCCGGTTTCGATTTCTGTCGGAGGGAAATCGTAGGTATACACCGCTGATGAGACTTAATATAGTTGAAACAGCTGTACGGTGTTCCACGTCGCTCGTTATTTGCCGAGTTTACGTGTCACGATTATTTTCAATAATTATCGAATTTTATACGATATACGCATTGTAATTGCCTTCAAAAAATATAAACAATAATATACTTTACTTAACAATGCTCCAAAAGGCAAATTTTCAAATTCTCTCTCTCTCTCTCTCTCTCTCTCTCTCTATATTATATATATATATATATATATATATATATATATATATAATATGTAATATATAATGTATAATATATATATTCATGAATATATAAAGTTAATGATGAAATATTAAATAAACAAAAATAGATTGATATAAAATGATTATATAAACAAATAGAATATAATTACTAAATTATGATGAAAATTTGATCTGATGTCGCATCCTGCCTGTACCAGAAGGTTTGGGTAAATATATACACCGTTAGACTGCATTAACTCGAGCTACCTTTGCTGCTCACAGCGACAATCGCACGTGTCAATTGTTCACATTGAAAGGACACTTATGTGTAGTAATAAGACTTTATTTGAATAGAGTGAGTTCTGAGGTGGACAGATAACGAAGTTTGAAATATTCCATCATACAGGTAAAATTTTGATACAGCCGTGGGAGTAATTTGCTTGACAAAGAACTAAAGATCACTACTTCAAAGACCGCTGTTTGTTGGAATGCATACTGATTTTTTTAATTACTATTTAAAAGAGTTTGCATTGTTTAGTTAGTGAAAGCGCGTAGTGTAATAGATACCGCCGTAGAAAATAGATGCGGCCCAACGAGTTCAAATCCTTGACCAGCCTGTTTGCATTTCACATAGCGCTAATACTTTTCCCAGCCGTCCTTCGGGACAGGGGTTCAGTGCGCTTCGGCCACTGGACCGGTCATGTTAAATTAATTGCGTCGATCCAAGGGGGCTATCCCCCCCAGGCAATACCTGCCCCCTTGACTTAAAGGGGCAGGGATGGGTTTATTGCCCAGCGCCTGAGGCACCCCCTTCAGGGGGAATGCCGAAGGGATCGACGCAATTTTTGTTCTTTCCCACCCACGAGCTTCGGTTGTGGGTGGGTCCACATTAAAACGAGGCCTTGTGCCCAGCCCATACAAGTCGGGTATGAGGCAAATACCCATAGCGCTAATACTCTTCGGAAGGGTACGAATCCAACTATTCTCCTTCCAGCTATGGGTAAATAGAAGGAGAGACTGGGTTCTTTAACCTTTATATGGCAACTGGTTTAGGAGATAAAAAACTTAATTCAAACAAAAAAATAAACTCTCAAATCAAACTTATTGTTATTTACAACTACTTTGAGAACTCCTACCCCAATTTGTATTTTTCAGGGAAACGCATTTTCAATTCTTTTGGCTGCCATTTTGTTTTTAATTACGTCATAATCTTGTAATGAATATTTTCGCATAACAATTGTAATATATTTAGAGATTTGTTTTTACCTTTCTGGAGTCTAACGCATAAAGCGTTTTTTTTTTTCGTACAATTCTCGGAACATGTACCGGATTTTCTCGAAAATACCTTTTTCATAAAAAAAATACACAATACCCCTCTTTTTTACATAATCCACTGGAATTTCTCCCTTCTGAATTTAAACAGTACTGCCGCTTGTTTAGCTTTCTTTCGATTCATTACCTAAAAAAGAAAGAAGTAAAAAGAAAAACAATTTTTTTGTAGAATTAAAAATGGTAGGGATCTTGAGACAACGTCACATATCCGGTGACGTCACTTAAGGTCGTCAGCGTAATGACATCATCAGTGCTTCGTATTATTTAGCAACCATGCCTCATGCGTTGTTGACGATTTTTTTTTGTTTTTATTTTACAACACGGTCAGTTTCTTTATTGATATTTTTTAGCAGATATCTGTATTCATGGTTCTTTTACTAAAAATCTCTCGCCTAGAAATTTATAAAAATCTTTTGACATAATTATTCAGACTCTTATCTTTATAGAACAAATTACGACAAGAAGGTTCCCGAGTCCAAAAAGAAGGTTCCCGAGTCCGACAAGAAATACCTGATGAAGGTCGGAGGGCATATCGGCCGAAACGTTGTACAGATAACAATGAAGATGAGGACAATAGTCCGAATAACGCAGATAATAGTAACCGTTAAAATCTGCTTGGGAAATTGACCTTCAATCACATTCAGCTCGTACAGAGGGGTTGGTAGATATGTATATAATACCACTACTATTCTTCTACAAGTATCGCTTTTAGGAGTTTTGGCATTACACAACCCACGAACGTTGATATGCACGTTTCTTTAACAAAGAAACCAAACAAAACAAAACCGTAACAGACAAAATCCATATCTTCTTTTTTAATGAATGCCGAGAGAAAGAGAACTATCTTCGCGCATTTTTTTCACTGTTGTCATGGTAACTACTTGTGTAACCTCTTTTGCAGGAAGATAGTGATCTTGGATATTATTAGTAAGTATTATTTTCTCTGAGAATTCAGTGGCCTTGTGTCCGACTATGGTTAGGATTAAAAATAGTTTTTTTTATTTTTCTTAATTGTCAGATGGACACTTGGCACAACGGATATAAGGTTTTAGTTGAAACGTCTCTAAGTGACAATGATCTGTAGGCTGCTGGTTCAATCCTGACCACGGGCGCAATACTTAACATAGTTTAATTCTTTTACCTGGCACCAGAGTTTAACTATGTTAAGTATTCGTTTAAGCATAGTTTAACTCTTGTACCTCGAATACTTAACATAGTTTAAATCTTGTACCTGGTGCAGGTTAGGGCAGTGGTTCTCAAACTGGTGCGCCCAAAGCTTTTCAGGTGCACTCCGTAGTATTCCTGAAAAATATATCCAGATATGAAAAGCAAATGTATACTAAGTTACTATATTATACCATTTCTTTACGAACACTCTGCTTGTTTCGTTGCGACATCATTATGATAATTATATGTTACTTTTCTTGCAACTAAATAAAAAAACAGGTTTTAAACAATTTTATTGAGAAAAATTATTTTATTGCAATTTTCCACCTCATATTTATGTGAACTGGGATTTTCAAACCTCGCAACAATTAAGTGTAAAAAGAGAGGAACTCTTCAATGTATTGATGAGGAAATGAGAGTTTGTCTCTCAAACGTAAGACCAAACATTAAAGAAATCGCAAGGTCTCATCAAGCTCATGTTTCTCATTAACACAGGAATGAATAAACTTCATAGAGGTATGTTAAGTTTGCTTTTGTTAAATATGTTATTTTTTTATATATTTAACAGTTAACTTAATAACATATTAGTCCTATTTTGTATACAGTGCGCTATCAAGTATTTGTAGTACTGTAAGTGTGCCCAGACTGTATAAAGTTTGAGAACCACTGGGTTAGGGGAATGATAACAGTCTAACCCGGTCGATTGTAATAAATGTTTCAGTTCAAAGTACCGTGAAGACTTCTGAGATCGACAAGAATGTTCCCGAGTTTGACAAGAAATCCCTGAAGAAGGCCGGGGGCACCTCGGCTGACTGAAACAATAAAGATAAAGACAACGGTTCGAAAAATCCAAATAGTCTATATATTTTTTCCTCTCGTTAACCAATGCCTAACATTTGACAAACAAAAGATTAATCATACTTTCCTTATTCTTCGGAGGCTGTATCCTGTGGCTTCGACCATTGGACCGGTAGGATATATTATATATCTTCCCTTCAGGCAACACCCGCCCCATTGATTTAAAGGATCAGACCTGGGTTTATAGCCCAGTGCCCGCGGGATATACTGAACTTTTACTCAAGTCATTGCATGAGCTTCTGTTTGTGCGTGGTACTCCACGTTAATCGGACTTGGTGTTCAGCTGACAGAGTGGGATGTCAGTAAGTAACCACAAAGGATTATTCATTTCTATATACCCTGATTTAGTAGCCTTGTGCCAGACTATTCTCACCTTAGTAAATAATTACAGACAATATTGTAGATGCGACGTAAGTGCGTACGTATTTTGTCGATGTTAAGTGCCTTTACTTTTCTTTTTTCTTTTTTTCGAAGACATCCGAGAAATTGCCATAATTCATAATTTGATGAAACAACATCCGCTTGTGGGAAGCCAATTAAGATGAAGTCAAGTTATAAGATGGTTTGATATTCACGCCATAACTACTTTTGTGTGATAAATTCGCAGTGAATGAAGGGAGGTAACAAAAACAAAAACAAAACAAGACAAAAAAAAACTATGTTGTCAGTTTGTAAGCATATTTAATGGCGTGAAAATATTGACAAAGCATGTAAGTCGTTTACAAGATAGGAAGAAAAAACATACACACTATGGTAGATGCATAGTCAATAATTGTTTTCTTCTTCTTCTTGATTCTACTACTACTACTACTACTACTACTACTGCTTTAAAGCTTTTCCCATCGTAGTGTAATGGTTAGCATGCTAGTCTCACAGATTCATTATTACTGTGTAGTGAGTTCCATCCTCGCTGGATACCCTTTCTTGCGATCTTGTGTCCCATCCTATCCATGGCGAACGGGTTGGGTAAATATCAACTTTGGCTTCCCATCGTGGTGTAATGTTTAGCAAGCTAGTCTCGCAGATTGAGTACAACTGGTAAACGAGTTTGATCCTCACTGGATACCCCATAATTGCGACCCTGAGTCACATCCTACCCACGGTAAACGGGTTGGGTGAATACTTACTCGTGTGTAATGATTAGCAAGCTAATCCCACGGATTTATAATGGTTGAGTAACTAGTTATATCCTCGCTGGATACCTTATACTTGCGACCTTGGGTTACATCCAACCCGTGGCGAACGGGTTGGGTAATTACCTATTCGTGATTAGCAAGCTAATATCCCAGATTCATTACTACAATGTAATTGATGTATCAATTTTTATACACTTTTTCTTTGTCTTTCTGATTATTTCCTATAATTCTAACATAAACAAAGGGGAACCACTCTTGACTGATAAATCATTTATTTATTCATTGATCTTGTAAAGTTTTTAAGTGCCATCCTTGGCCAGTTGAAAAGGGCTTAAAGAAAGTCCTGTGTTATGGAATCCTTTGGTAAGCGTATAAGTTCTATCCTACGTATTGGTAAAGATCCAGTGATTTAATCCTATGTCCGTCGTCAATGAGAGTTACAGTAATTATGACCATTGGGTTGGTTAAGTATTGTATCAGCCTCAGAGTACGGCCAGTGATTGGCCAAGAAATAGATCACATGATCTCGCCTAGTCTATAAGTAAGAGCGAGGATCTAGCACACACCTTATATACTAAAATACTCAACAGGTCTACTAGAAAAAAGAAGACAGGTTAGGTTTATGGTTAGGGTTTAAGGTTAGGGTTAGGGTTTAGGATTAGCTTAATGGGAAAATAGATTGATAATTTATCAGTCAAGAGTGGTTCACTTTGTTTATGTTAGACTTATAGGAAATAACCGTCTTTCTTTTCCTTTCTCCTCACATTTTATCTTTTCCTCATTGTCTATGTTTTAGTGGATTTAAAGATTAATTCTGCTAAAGTCTTTTGATAAATAAAGATGAAATATTAATTGAATGTTTGTGTCGGCTTATCTACTATTCTATTTATATTTTTCACAATTTGTAGGATTTTCTCAACCTATTGTCTCTTCATAACGTTAAGGTAGAGTAGTCAAAGAGTTAACAGTGTCTGGTTACTAACAATTTCTCGCCAAATCGATCGTCTACCAAAGATTCCATGTCCACGCTACCTTAACTTAGATATAAATGTTCTAACCCTGATATTGAGCACGGTTTACTTATGAATATAGCACCCATGTTATATATATATATATATATATATATATATATATATATATATTCAAAAACACATCACTTGTGTATTTACTTCTCATACTGTCGTGTAGAAGAAGTCACTATAAGAGGAATAAAAACCTACTTCTAAACAAAACGAAAAATCTAAGAAAGTCCGGTTGGTGTAGGGGTTACAGTCCTCGCCTGTCAACTTGACAGTCAAGGTTCGAATTACACACAAGGCGGTCTTCCTATCTATAGCTCTGCTGATGAGGCCTAATAGACCGAAATGTACATACAGATATTGATTTTTCTCGATTTGTTTAGCCTTACATTTAAATAGGTATGCCCGCCTAATTAATTAATTAATTATTAATTAATTAACTTTCAAAATTAGGTACGACTTCAAATAAGCACAGATTCTCCCAAAAATTGTCGGCTAAAAAAAAAGCGATATCAAAAACACATTGCTTGTGTATTTACTTCTCATATATATATATATATATATATATATATATATATATATGTGTGTGTGTGTGTGTGTGTGTGTGTGTGTGTATTTGGGCAGCATTTTTTCATGTATGCATGTTGAATTAAACAAAAGACACATCTGGCATTTTACAATTTCACCAATTTTATTTTTGATCTTTTTAAGTTTTATGGCCAACTTTCTTAATATTTGGGTGGAATTCGTGGATTAGTCCACCAAAGTTCAGGTCCCGAGTACTTTCGGCACTTCGAAGTGCCATCATCAGGGGTGATGTGTTACAGTTTTTTTTAAATTATATATATATATATATATATATATATATATATATATATATATTAGTTAGCTATCATCATAATGCAGTTTGTCCCACATTCGTTTACGTTGCTGCTCGTTAGTGATCGTTTGGCATCTCTTTAAAGTTGATGAGGACGACAATTTTCTCTTTCTTCCGGATAAAATTAGCCCTTCTTTATATACTACCAGATTGGCATAGAATTGACTTGATGAAAGTCACGTAACAGTTTCTGATTATTCGGAACATATATTTATGGCATTTTACTTTTTCCATCTCAGAAGTGGGTGCGTGGAGCCGGTTAAAATTTTGGTTTGTCGTCACCTCAGCTAAATAATAAACCATACCTTTTTGTTGAGAAAAAACGGGGGAAAAAGGACATGTTACATAACAGAAATATATAAGAAAGAAAGAAAGAACTGAAGAAAGAAATAAATAAAAACGGGAAAAGAGAGTGGTATGAGAGGGGAAGCGAGAGCGTGGAAGCGATAATGCTAATCTGTTTCAATGGAATTGGAAGAGAAGAATGAAAAAAGGGAAAAAAGAAAGAAACGGGGGATATATAGAAAGAAGAGAGAGAGAGAGAGAGAGAGAGAGAGAGAGAGAGAGAGTTAAATCAAGATTATTATCCTTTTAACATATTGAACTATATTCAATAGCTCTTAAGCATACATATCAAACCTTTTAATACTTGATGGTTTTTGTTTCTACTTACCATTGCTTGTGTATTTACTTCACATATATATATATATATATATATATGTGTGTGTGTGTGTGTGTGTGTGTATTTGGGCAGCATTTTTTCATTTATGCATGTTTTGTTTCTACTTACCCAGATAGAGAGATATATTTATATATCTATACATATCTCACACACATACACACACATATATACCAAGTCATCGCCCTGGTATATATATATATATATATATACTATATATATATATATATATATATATATATATATATAATTATGTATTTTATGTTCTTGTGAATGTTATTTGTTTGTTTTTTTAAGCATTGGAAATAAGAACAAAAAACAAGAAAAAAACAGAACAAAAATCAGAATTTTAATATTCAATTGTTCTTCGGTTCCTGGTTTGATCAATTCCGATATTTCGGGCGAATATTCACCTTTTTCAAGGTATATGAGACGGTCTCACACACACACACACACAAACACAAACACACCTATATATATATGTGTGTGTGTGCGTGTGTGTGTGTGGTGTAAAATCATCATACTGTGGCATATCCACAGGTCCCGCTAGTATAAACTATTACAGTTAATTGGTGGGATGTTTGCGCATTTCTACCATACCACCAACACTCAGCAATGAAGTACCGAAAGCAAAAATATTTCCAATTTTGTTTTATTACTATCATCACTCTATTTGAAAGATTATAAGGTTAGTACGCTTTCCCTTCACGTGTGATACACACACCTGAAGTCTCGCCCTAAAGCTCTGAAGCACTTGCCAAGTCATTGCCCCTGGTATTGCTGCGGTTTCATGACGAATAAAATCTTCCAGCCCGTCAGTTGTCTACGGCCTACTTTTAATGACTAGAGCCTCCGGGTAACCCCAAAGCAAGTAATGACAAGGCGATGGATCTGCTGAGCGAACCGGCCATGGGATGTCACCCCATGGTGAGATGAGGCGCCAAGTGAAAGTTGAAATAAGTTTAATTCACAAAGTCAAGATATTTACTATTCCACGCTATGATAGAGACTGAATGATATGAATGTTACTCAAAGACTCACACACGCTCACTGCTAGTAGCGTCTGCTGGGTGGCAATTTTAAATCGTAGAGATAATTTTTGTTGGTAATTTTCACCTTCAGTTGTCAAAATTCCTAGCGTAAAATTGTGCGTGCGCATTATCTGAAATGAACTTAATTGTTATTAAGAACACATTTTATGATATTTTTGTGTTAAAGCATGCAGTTGTATTGTTTTCAAAAAGTTTCTAAGATTTGTGTATTTCGCACGAAGATTTTCAAAATGGCTACCGTCTTGTTTCCAAGTGAAAGTCAGTTGGCTAAATTCCTAGCATAGAATTATCTGAAATGAACTTAATTGTTATTAAGAAGACATTTTATGATATTTTTGTGTTAAAGAATGCAGTTGTATTGTTTTCGAAAAAGTTTCTAAGATTTGTTTATTTCACACGTGGCGAGTCCATCCTGCTCAGTGAAAAAAAAAAAACACACACACACACACACACACACACATATATATATTATATATATATATATATATATATATATAAATTTACTTGAAGCACTTACAACGCATGTATCGCCATAAAATTCGATACTTTTTCTTAAATAGAAAATGAACTTTTTGACAAGTGTAATCCCGGCAAAGGATGGCTTCGGTGTGTAGAATTACCGTACAGACTGTTTCGACTTTATTAAGTCTCATCAGCGTATATACTAACGATTTCCCTCCGACAGAAATCGAAAACCGCCCGGCATCTCTCTCTTTTTTT
>CM042147.1:79122639-79128912 GCA_023376005.1 Doryteuthis pealeii | reverse complement strand
AGAGAGAGATCGCCACTTACGACGCTTGACAGTTTATACAAATCTCGCGTGTCAATTTTAGAAGTCGATCTGTTCAGTGAAGAGATGATGTCTTTTCGATACTTGCATTCTCCTTCTCTCTCTCTCTCTCTCTCTCTCTCTCTCTCTCTCCTTTCTCTCTCTCTCTCTGCTGTGTGTGCGTGTGTGGTGTGTGTGTGTGTGTGAACGTGATTTTATGTGTTTATGTGTTGATCATGTAATTTATACAAAGAGTTTAAACTTGTTAACACTCTCTCTCTATTCCGTTTTCTTGTCCGACGTGCGTCTCAGTCTAAACGTGATCAACTCTTTAACTCTTACCTGGCCAAGTTTTTCTTCAAAACAAAACAAAACAAAAACAAAAAAGAAAGAAAAAAACGCCACCCCCAATCGTTGACCGGATTTTTTTCTTGATAAATAAGGACAAAACGGAAAACCCAGGCAACCATCTTGCTTTTAAGAAATTTTTTTTTTGTAAATCTCACGTAGAGTAATGATGATTGAGCTGAGTACGCGAAATGTTACTAATGAGTTTGATTCTCACTGGGTGCACCTTACTTCTGGCTTTGTGACACTATTAAGCTACACTGAGTAAACAAGCATTTTTAATTAATTTTACTCATTAGGTTTTTTCATCGAGTAATTGTCGGGGGTGTAATGGTTTCCGTTGAGGATAATATAGGCACTGGCAAAAGGAGCCTAAAATGCGTTTTTGACAAAACGACTTTAGAAAAGAATTTACCAAAAATCAAGGAATTATCGGATTTAATGAATACATTATTTATTTTATTTCAAAACTTTCTCATTTTTTTTCAGGTCACTTAATTTTGACCCCCCTTACTTTGGGAGTGTAAAATATTGGCGAGTTGGTCCTTGATTGATACTAATTACAGTATAAATAAAAAGATATAAGACTTAAGTTGTAAATAGAAAAAAAAATTTGTGTTGAATATTTTATAAGAAAATAAGTACCGAAAATCGGAAAATAAAATGTTAAAAAATAATAAATAATTAATTTTTTGGAGATTTCTTTTTGACTCATTTCGATAATTATTGGCTATCATCTTATAAAAAAAAATATATACATCGATATTTTTCTGCTTAAAAAGGGGGAGGGCTACATTTTCACTAGAGTCTTTCTTCAAAACATATACTTTGATTGATTAAAATAAGGTTTGCATTAAATAGATATTTATTTCTAGAATCTAAAAATATAACATTTTAAACATAAAATCCGAATATTTTTATTTTAAATGAATTTTATATATTAATTTTTCATAGCAAAAATACTAAATTAAAGTTTTGAAATAAAATAACTGATGCATTATAAAATTCATTAATTGATAAATCAATACTGAAAATTTCATTTAAATCGGATAATTACCTGATTTTTGGTAATTTTTTTGCAATCGTGAATGTTATATTAAAATTCTAAACAAGCGCTTAAAACCATTGAAAAAGAGACAGAATGGCGGATCGCGTCGAAATTGACCAAAACAAACCCCCATTAAATGTATTAAAAATAAACTGCATATGTAATGATATTTTTCTTTTTTTAATGATGGTCATTATGTTACTACTTATCGATTTAGACACGGTTTGACCTTAAATAATAGATTTAATTATTTTTAATTCGCTTTTAAAACTCATAGTATCCGATTTTTTTGCCAGTGCCTTGGATAATAATAAAATCAAGACGAAGCAGTTTTCATTTCAGTTCGGGAAAAGCATATTGTTGTATAGCTCTTTTCTTGAGCTGTGTGTTGTAATGCGTACCGTCGTAGGAAATGGCCAGGGCGAGACGAGTTCAAATTCTAGACGCGGCTTAATAATAATCTAATAATCTTGGAAATGTATGAATCCAACTATTCTTCCCCCCTGCTATAGGTAAATGAAAAGAGAGATTGGGCTCTTTAACCTTGGTATGACAACCAGTAGAGGAGAAGTCTGTCCTACCAATAATTGAAGGGAGAATAGTAGGATTCATACCTTTCACAAGGCGATTAACGCTATGGGAAATGCAAATAGTCTCATCCAGTATTTGAACTCGTCTACCCGTGTCCATTTTTACGATAGTAACCATAACACCACATGCCCTTATTATATATAATATATAATATATATATATAATATATATATATATATATATATATATATATTAATTTATTTAACTTCATGTGTATCAATAGATTCTACTGGTGAACAATATTGGTAGTTATTTTTAGTGACTTGAATAAATCTGACCTATCCAACTGCTTTGTTCTGCTTTATGCGCCTTATACTCCGGTGCGCGTTATATATGAAAATAGATCCGTTCATTGTTACTGCGTCTTATAATCCGGTGCGTCTTATCGTCCGAAAAATACGGTATATATATATATAATATATATATATATATATATATATATAATTTTATAAAGTAAGTAAAGACGTCGGGGTGGCCTTAATTCGTTATCAGCCAATCAGCGAGGGAGTCTATCCAATTTTCCCTAGCACTAGACCAAGGAGATTGGTTTTTGCGTCTGAGGTGGAGCGCCACACCTATCACCAGCTCCTTACTTTACCGCACAGATTCTTGTGCAACTCATACGCTGAGTGGGCGAGGGCCAGTATCGAACTCGGAACCTTGTGGTTTCTAGCCAAACGCTCTACCGACTGAGCTAAAACTCATTTTTTTATCTATTTAACTTGTAGATGGGACCCTAATAGGCACTACCACTCCAGATCAAAGTCGACCTAGAAGTAATGGCAATAAAGGCGTTATCCACAATTCCTAGAGCTTCAAAACTGGAACCTCAGTACAAGATGCAGTATAGTGTCATACCTAGGACACTAATACCCTCAGTCACAGCCTTCTAGCACATACAAGATCAAAAGTGTTGACGGTTTGCCATAAGTGTAATACGGTCGGTAAAACCATATAGGTGCTAGGGCTTGTGATTTGCCAATTGAACGGAAAGGGCCTCTTCGACCGCCCGTCTACCCCATGAAATGATCAGTGGAGTTTAGCATATCATGGTCTGCTCAGCCACCAAGATTCGTTCTGCAAGCATCATAGGTCGCCACCCACGGCCAACAGGTGGAGCCACTCTGCAGAGGTGCAGTCGGCGTATTCTATAGCCTTAGTCGGTAGGGTGGTGTTTACAATGTATTATTAGTTACTTTAAACCCTATGATGATGATGATGATGGTGGTGATGATGATGATGATCATCATCATCATGTCACAAGGTCCTCAGTGCAGCATTGTTGCAGGATTGGTATATTCCTGACTTTTGTGAGCTAGAACTGCTAATGGAAGGAGGAGGAAGAAGTAACAAAGGCTTAAAAAAATAGTGATGACCCAAAAGAGGAGAGCGATGGTTTGACCGTAGCGTAACCCCGAACGGAGAATTGACCGCAAACGGAAGTCGGGTGTTGACCGGAAGTCACGTGGTGACGTGGGGGAAAAAAGAAAGGGTTCGTCCTCTTTTTGCCTGGGGCGGTCGTAGGGCACGGACCTCATGAAAGCCCAGTAATCTAGTAGTGTTCTCTCTCTCTCTTTCTCTCTGCCTTTCCTCTCCCTGGTAGGAGCCCACTATACGAGCACGAAAAATAAAGGCTGGCAGTTGTGACGACATGTTTCTCGTGTTATGATTTTTTATCGGAGTTTTAGTACCAAGAAAGAAAAAAGGACTACGGTACATGTATCGTTTTAGAGCCGTGAATATTACAACGTAACAGCATCCAGTATCCACACAGAGCTGGTCAATTTAGGTCCTTGCCGGGCGGCCCACATTAGTATGTCCTTGTGCTGGTTTTCACAGGAGAATGTCGCTTATGAGTTCGTCCTTGCTTCTTCAGCAGTGTTCTACATGTCTTTTTCGTCTCCCTCTGATGGTTTGTGAGATAGGGAGCAAGTGGCCGTACAGCTGCTTCCTTGTGGCGTATTGTTTCCACGACTTGTTCAAGATCGCACGCAGAATTCTTGTGCAGCTCCCATCTAGCTTATTTCACAGGCGCTTCGTTAGGGTCCAAGTGGGTCCTTACAGCAGCACTGACACAACCACTGCTTGGAAGAATTGTCCTCCCAACCTTAAACCCTATAACTGTGTGCAAATTATGGGTATTAAATAAATATTTGAGATTTATTTGTATTGGGTTGACATAACAATCACTCGGACTTGAGAGAAGGTCACAAGTTTATAACCTGATGTGAAAACTTACAAAGAGTGCAATAATAAGAATAAACCGCTACCACCTGTATGTGTCAACCAAAATGCCAAAATATTATGGAATAACAATTTTAATACAGAGAGGAAAATTCACTGAGACATTATCGGGAAGACAAAGACAAAATAAATCACTCCATCATTGACATGTCATGTCCGTCTAACAACAACGAGGCTATGAAAATATCTGAAATAGTTATCAAAATATAAAACGATCGAAATTAAAATACAACGTCTATGCAACAGGAAAAACCGCGTTATCCCTGTCTCATTAGTAAAATAAATATGAGAGGATACTTGTCAGAAATCCCATGTGAATTTTAAATGACCAACATACAAAAAATAGTACGCCGTGGTACAGCTTCCATTTTGAGAAAACTTCTATTTATCTAGGATCTAAATAAATAATTCAGTTATTTAGATTCTAGATAACTGATTGTAGCTTCAAAATGCACTGGATTATTTCATAACAAATATGTTAATTTCACAAAATATCTCTTATGGAAAAACATTTTTATTTTATTTTTGTTTTTTAATAAATGGAATTTTTTAAAAATATAAATGGGATTTTCTTCTTATATACAATGTCGTCTTCCATATATTTTTTCAATTTATATTTTTCTTTATAAATTAATGCATCGAAGATTTTTAAAAAAGTTTTATTCAGAATAATATATTATTTGTCTTAAAACCTTTTCTTATTTATTTCTAAGCTTTTGTTCTATTGAGTACTGTTTTCAGTTTCTTTATCTGTTTTTCCTTAAAAAAATATTTATTTTGGTCAGAGTTGTTTTTTATAGACAATTTGTGGATCAACATTTTTTTTTCTTTTTCAGTTGTTTAATGACCAAAATAAATAATTTAGTTATCTAGATTCTAACGTCCAGTCGGCCAGGGCTGTAGAATACGCTGACTGCACCGCTGAAGAGTGGAAAGATCCTCCCATGAGGCTAACTATTGGTAAAGGCTGGTAACTCGTAATGCCTGAGGACAGGGTTGTCGTAGCTGATCGGACCCGATTACTAAGTGGTCTTAGTGATATCCAACATAACTTCTTGAGCTAGACAGGCCATCGGAGGGAATCCATCCAATTAATCCGCTGTTGATATCAAGTCCTAGCATCTATATGGTTATCCCGATTGTATTCTTTAAATTGTTTATGTTGCAAATATTTTTATGTTCACTGGTAACACACAAAGAACAGAAAAATACGCTCATTTTTCAATCATTTCTCTTCTACAAATCCGTTAATTCTTCATCTTCGGTGTCGGATTTTAACAGTTGGGCGATGGTGGCATCAACCAAACCTCTGTTTTTGCATATATATATATAATATATATATATATATATATATATATATATATCTATACTATATATATATATATATATATATATATATATATATACTTTTAGACACCTTGTATTCTGAAAAAAATTAATAAAATGGAAGGTTATTGTTTTTTCAGAATACTAGGTGTATCAAAAAGTACGAAAAATCTCGATATTTTTTACACACCTTGTATATATATATATATATATATATATATATATATATAATCAATAATATATTATATCATGGATATCATTATCTCGTTACTATTAGTTTCATGCTTACGCAATCCTCAGACGAGAGTCAAATGGTTCAGATTTTAAAGACCAGTTGTTCATTTAGCGTTTATATAAACGTGAAGCGTGTTCACGCGATGGAATGTTATGACACTAAAGTGTTGTTTTTTTTAAACTGCGACTTTTAAAACAAGCCACAGTTAAAAAAGAAAAAAACTTTAGTGTCATAACATTCTATCGCGTGAACACGCATCACGTTTATATAAACGCTAAAAAAACTACTGGTTTTTAAAATCTCAAACATTTGACTCTCGTCTGAGGATTGCATAAGCATGAAACTTATAGTAACGAGATAATAATATCCATAATATAATATATTATTGATTGTAAATCTACTCTGCTATATTAGCATTGAGCACCTTTATATGCCAATACTTTTCTCATTCATTCTCTATTCATTCTATATATATAATATATAT
>CM042147.1:79087639-79110139 GCA_023376005.1 Doryteuthis pealeii | reverse complement strand
AAAAAAAGGTTTTACGAAGTATTCTTTTTAGAATACACTTAGATCCTTTCAAAGTATTTGAGACGCTACAAAAGACGGGGCAGAATTTTCTGGCGAAGTGGCATATCCATTTAATTAAAAAAAACTATATTAAATTATGTTCAATTATAATTTTTTAATCCCGGCTTAACTCGCGTTCGGCTAGGAATCACACGGTTCCTGGTTCGATACCAGCCCACGCCAACTCAGAGTAGAGTAGCACAGGGATCTGTGTGGTAAAGTGAGGAGCTGGTGGTATCTGCGCGCGCCCACCTCAGACGCTAAAAATAATCTCCTTGATCTAGCGCTAGTGAAAAGGGATAGACTCCCTCGCTCTCTGGCTGACATTTGGCCCCCAACGACTTTACTTACTTACTTTTTCTATATATATAAATGTCTCTGGTTGATGAGTTTTTTTTTATTAGATTGGAGTGGTTCGTTTCATGTTAATAGGGTTGATGTATTTGTTATCTAGGTTTAGTGACACCCACATTTTATTAACAGACCGAGTAATTAAGTTTCGTATTTAGTCTAAATGGATTATAGCTTTTTAAATCGTTTATTCCAGTTATATTCCTTCACCTAATTGACGATTCTATGTTGATGTCTCTTTTTTAATTATCTAAGCATCTATGTTAAAATGGGGACCGTTTGTGTGGAGATGTTGTTTTACTGGTATTATTTTTCTGTGATTCATAGATGTCTATAGTTTTTTAGTCTAAATTAGTTTTACGTAATTTTGGACGTCGATAAAATCAAGATAAAATTTCAAAAATGGGACCATATGACCTTTAGGCACCCCTTTGGTGATCTCGACTCAAAAGGATATGTTTTTCATTTACACCGTCAATATCCGATTATTTGTTAACAGACAATTTTTAGAGTTTTTAAAAATTATAAAACTAACCCCTAACCCTAACCCCTAACCATAACCCTACCCCTAACTCATAACCTTAACCCCTAACAAACAACCTGATATTGACGGTGTAAATGAAAAACCTGTCCTTCTGAATCGAGATCAAAAAGGGGTGCCTAAAGGCCATATGGTCCCAAAATGTATATATTTTTTATACTAACATCAAAACATTCGCTCAATTTTAATACAATTTTGTAGAATTATGTAAAAATTGGTGTATTTAAAAAAACATTGTTGTTTATCGTAAAACCAAACAAACTCTCACCAGCTCAGACAATATCTTTCAAAAATAAATTATTACTACACCGTCCGGAGGGTGTTTTTTTGGAATATATATATATATATATATATATATATATATATATATATATATATATATATATATGGCTGTCAACTCGTGTTAGAGTAAGACCATTTCCTTTTTTTCATCATAGTTAGGTGCCATTTGACACTCTATGTGTTTTCTCAGATGACTCACCAGACCAGCCTGGAGAGACATACTCTTCCACATAAACTACATGTTGGAACTTCTCTACTTTGAATGTTGCTGGGATGAAAATTACTCTTTCTAATAACCCGCTTCAGTTTTTGGTGTTTAATTCGGTTGGACTCAAACTCTTCAACAGACAGGTAGTTACTGGCTAAGCTAGCTTCTCCCAGTCCTCCACAGCAATAGCATATATATATATAAGTAAAATGTAAAGTCGACGGGGAGGCCTAAATCGGTATCAGCCAGTCAGTCTATCCCCTTTTCAATAGCGCTAGACCAAGAAGATTGTTTTCTAGCATCTGAGGTGGAGCGCCACACCTACCATCAGCTCCTTACTTTACCGCACTGATCACTGTGCTACTCAAACGCTGAGTTGGCGAGGACCGATATCGAACTAGGAACCTTGTGGTTTCTAATATATATATATATATATATATATATATGGTATTTGTGGAAAAAAGTGACTTACCGGTGAAAATGGTCACAGTGGTTAGTTGATTCAAGTTTCACAATGAAAAGGCAGCGATATAACAAAGTGCTCAATACGTTAATAGAGGAAATTTATTAACATAAAGGTACACGTTAATAAACTACTCGAGTTTCACCATAAGGATCTTCATGGTTAAATCCACTGGCTTAATCAAGATATTGATTTATGGCAATGGATTACACGTGTATTGACATATATATATATATATATATATATATATATGTGTGTGTGTGTGTGTGTGTGTGTGAAGAGGGGGTTGTCCCTCAAGGCGTAGTGGATAAGGTTCTGGACTGTGTGCTGTTAGTTGAAACTTCAGTCGCGCTCTTACGTTTTGAACTGATACCCTTGGGAAAGGTATGCAACCCCTTATATGGATTAGATAGTACCACTTCTGTTTCTTCAAGGATGACTTTATCATTAATAACCAACGGGGTAGAATGTTGTAACCTGTTATTTAATAGCATGTTAAGCTGTTAAATAACATATTACAACATTTTATACTTTCAGCTACTTTTCACGTCAAGAGGCCAAAGTTCGGGGTTTACAGTTGTGCATGTGTGTATGGGGGGGGGTCAGGGGTCGAAAGGTTAATTCTATTGTTAACGACTTTCTCTTTATTTTCCTTGTTTTTGTATCCCCGCTTTACATTTTTCTCGGACATTATCCGATTTCTTTATTTCCCCACACCAATCTAGGCAAGCCATCAACTTCTGCGACGCTGATAAACTATCAAGGGAATTTCACGCGGCAGAATTAAACATTCAATCATATCGATAATAGGAAATTCCCGCGCATGCGTAGGCCTCCCAACCGGAAGCATATTAGTATGTGATGTCGGCTAACACATTTCGTTAAGAGGTGAGATTTAGCAATCAAACTTGCTGATGATATCTACGTTTCATAATTCTCCGATCCCCACTTCATTTTATTTATTTTAATTTTATTTTGCCCCTGGATAGATACTTACCTGTTTTGTTTGTTTTGTTTTACGGCATATCAACCTCAGTGGGTCATTTAATGCCGATAAATTTTTGAAATAAATCAATTCTTAATGGATAATACAATTTTTTTATAAATACATTTTTCTATTTAACCCACAGATGGGACCCTAACAGGTACTACCACTCCGGGTCAGAGTGGACCAGGGAGCAATGGTGATGAAGGGGTGCTCCACATTCCCCAAACCTCCAAAACTGGAACCTCACCATCAGATAGAGTTTAACGTCATTCCCAGGACATGTAGACCCGCAGCCACTGCCTTCTAGCACCCATATGATAAAAAGGGGTTGGGGCTTGCCATAAGGGCAATAGGGTTGGGAAAATCATATAGATGCTAGGGCTTGACGTGACCAGCCGATTGATCGGACCACCCGTCTAGCCTAAGATAGGGCCAAAGTTGAGTATTGCATGTCATGAACTACTCATCCACCTGGGCTCTATCCTTAAGCATCAAGGGTCGCCACCCACGGCCAACAGGTGGCCGCATTGGGGGAGTCTTACACCTCTACAGAGGTGCAGTCGGTGCATTCTAACGCCCCAGCCGACAGGGGTGGATACTTACGGGATCTATTAGAGTATATCAAAGGGTGACTCATAGCAAAATAGGTAATGTTAAATAAGTAATATTATTTTTTAAAGTGAGTTGTATACAGTGTGCAGCAGAAATACCATGTACGTTTTAAACTGTTTTCTGTGTAGTGCAAGTTTTAAAAAAAGAGAAGAGACCACTGAAAACTTTGCAGATATCATACGTATGTGTGCGTGATATATTCTGTGTGAGATAGAGCGAAAGAGGTATTCTGGTGAAAGTAGGTTGTGCAAGAGAAGAATGCAAGATTTTAATTTTTAATAGATCGGTCAGCGAGTGAACCTAGCTAGATAGATACATGTAGTAGTATGACCAATTTTGTCACCCTTCCCCCAACTCAAAATGTCCGGCTATATACCGAGTCGTGTGCACATTCGCTGTATTTTACTTCAAGATAAATAAAAAATTTTGGAGTGAGAGCACGAGTGTGCTCACTTCAAATATTGTGATATATTCTGTGTGAGTACGTGCGTGCGTATGCATGCATGTATGTATGTATGTATGTATATGTTTGCGTGTGTGTATTAATATTGCTATATGTATAGTGAAGGCGCGGAGTGTAATTGTTAGAGACATAGGAAATGGTCTCGCCGACGCGAATTCAAATGATGGACGAGACTGTTTGCATTTCTCATGGCGCTAATACCCTTGGGAAAGGTATGCATCCAACTACTCTCCCGCCAGCTATGGGTAAATAGTAGTGAATACTGGACTTTTTAAATTTTGGTTAGGCAACCAGTCTAGGAGAAGAAAAACTCCAAATTCAAAACCTGGTAAACTCCGCTAAAGGAATTGACCTAGTGTCACATTTGCTCGTGCGGAGGGGTTGGGTAAATATACTTATGTATAGTGTGTAGCAGGAATACCATCAACGTTTTAAACTGTCACGCAGATACAAGTGAACATAATGGCTGTCAACTTGTGTTCGAGTAAGACCATTTCCTGTTGGGTTTTTGTTTTTTTTTTTTGTTTTTTTCCTCATAGTTAGGCCAGTAGTATTTGACAATCTATCCTTGTGTTTTCACAGATGACTCACCAGCCAGCTCTGGAGAGACATACTCTTCCACATAAACTACATGTTGGAACTTCTCTACTTTGAATGTTGCTGGGCTGAAAATGACCCTTTCTAATAGCCCGCTTCAATTTTTGGTGTTTAATTCGGTTGGACTCAAATACTTCCACAGACAGGTGGATGGTGGCTCTCCAGCCAGGTCTATTACAAGCTAGCTTCTCCCAGTCCTCCACTAGTGAACATAGGCAAATGGCAACGGTAGCTACATCTAACTAACACCAGCCACGTTTTATACTATGACGTGTGCGGTGCAAGTAAAAAAGAGAGACCACTGAAAACTTTGCAGATACCACACGTATGTGTGCGTGAGCTATTGTGCGCCTGCACATGTGTGTGTGTGTTTGTGTGTGTGTGTGTGTGTAAACATTGCTATATGTACAGTGGAAGCGTGTGGTGTAATGGTTAAAGTCATTGGAAATGGACTCGTCGCCCCGAGTTCAAATCCTGGACGTGCTAATTGCATTTCACTTAGCGCTAATACTCTTGGGAAAGGTATGAATCCTACTCTCACTCCAGCTATAGATAAATAGTAGGGCAGACTGGGCTCTTTAATCTTGGTTAGGCAACCGGCCTAGGAGAAGGAAAACTCCAAATTCAAAATCTGTTCAAGCTTAAGAAATTGACCTTGTGTCACATCCTGCTCGTGCGGAGGGGTTGGTAAATATATATATATGTACAGTGAGCGGCAGAAATACCTCTAAGATTTTACTCTGTCACCTTTGTGGTGCAAGTGAATTAGGTAAGTAGCAACGGCAGGTACATCTATCTAACACAGTAGTTCTCAAACTTTATACAGTCTGGGCACACTTACAGTACTACAGATACTTGATAGCGCACTGTATACAAAATAGGACTAATATGTTATTAAGTCATTGGTTCTCAAACTTTATACAGTCTGGGCGCACTTACAGTCCTACAGATACTTAATACCGCACTGTATACAAAATAGGACTAATATGTTATTAACTTAACTGTTACATATATATATAAAATAACACATTTAACAAAATCAAACTTAACGTACCTCTATGAAGTTTATTCATTCCTGTGTTAATGAGAAACATGAGCTTGATGAGACCTCGCGATTTCTTCAATGTTTGGTCTTATGTTTCAGAGACAAACTCTCATTTCCTCATCAATGCATTGAAGAGTTCCTCTCTTTTTACACTTAATTGTTGTGTGGGTTGAAAATCCCAGTTCACATAAATATGAGGTGGAAAATTGCAATAAAATGGCCAGCGCTTTTTTAGATATCGACACATGTTGTTTTTTGATAGAAATCCAAAAGGCTTCAACAGACAATTCTTTGTATTTAATCATTAATCCTCGATCAGTGGACACGGCTGCCAGTTCTTCTTTTTCTGTTAGCGTTAAACTAGAATCTATTGCAGTTTCTACAAAAGGGTTTCTAATCCAGTCATATTGCGCAGTGTTAATTGATGTATACATTTGCTTTTCATATCTGGATAGATTTTTCAGTAATACTACGGAGCGTACCTGAAAAAACTCTGCAGAGGAGTAAAACTTTCCCGATGGGGCCACCTGTTGGATGTAGGTTGCGACCCGTGATGCATAAGGACGGAATCCTGGTGGCTCAACAGTCCATGACATGCAACGCCCTACTTTAGCCCTTACTTACGCTAGATTGGCAGTCGGAAAGCCTCCAACCCCACCGATCCATTGTTTGGTCACGTCAAGCCCTAGCACCTATACGATAGAGTAGATTCCCTTAGGGTAGATTCCCTAATACCTTAGGGTAGATTCCCAACCTTTTTTTAATTATAGTACTAGAAGACAATGTTTTAGTGTCCTGGATATAACATTAAACTCTCTCCAGTGGTGAAGTTCCAATTCTGGAACTCTGGGGAGTGAGGAGTACCCATTCATTGCCATTACTCATTGGTTAACTCTGACCCGGATTGGTGGTACCTGTTAGTGTCATATCGATGTGTTAAATAGGTCTAAAAAAAAAAACTCAGTTTGAAAATGTGATTTGAAAAATTGAGTTCTATAAAAATTGAATACCCAACAAGAATGAATAAAACAAAATGTAAAATCCAACCAAACAACAAAACAACCTGTTATTATATAAACTAGCAAAATAAAAAAAATCCCTCCGGGCGATGTAAAAATGAATTTTTGAAAGATATTGCCTGAGGGTGTGGGATTTAAAAATTCAATGTCAGAGAGTTTGTACCCTAATTAAGTAAAATCACCAAATTCATTAAAGGAGTAAAAAAAATAAAACAATTTGAAATGGAAACTTTGTTCTGATAACTTAAATATATATTGAAATAAAATAAACAATATATATATATATATATATTATATATATATATATATATATATATATATATATAATACCAGAAATGTATTTATTAAAACTTGTTTTTAAAAAAAACAATGAGGATTGTCTAATGTTGCATGCTCAAATTTTGAGTGTATTTATTCTATGTTATGACGATTTTGGATCATGTGACGTAAGCAATGACGTAGTTTTTGTTACATACAAATAGAGCGAATCTCCATTATTAATATAGATGCAAACTCGTGAGTCCATACCCTGTGGACCCTTATCCTTTTGTTACTCCAGCCAAAAATTTATTCAGACCACTTTTTCAGCTTCATCATACACTGCTGAAATATCAGCTGTACACCGAGGAAGCATACCCTCTTTTCACTAGCGCTAGACCAGGGATACAGTTTTTGCTGAGATGGAGTGTCGCACATACCGTCAGCTCCCCACTTTACAGCACAGATCAGATTATCCAATTGTGCTACTCATAGGCTCAGTGTGCGGGGACCAGTATCGAACCAGGGACCTTTCATAGCAGGTGCTCTATCGATTCTGATAAATTGGCTCGTAGCAATAACATTACCAGTGATAATGACGTTCAAGTAACAATCAGCCGTTGGTTCTGCTGAGTTTTAGTTAATGTGTGAGCATCGTCGGGACCCAGTGGGCACAAACTTTACAATATGTCAACGGTGACATCTTTCCCAGTGCGTTGACGCCGATATTCAACTCCGTGAGCGCTTCCCCGAGTGGTTGCCACTGTTTAAATGCATTAGTTTCTGCCTAATTATGGTTATATTCATTGTTTGGTCTCCGTAAATGTTCGGCAGGCCTCGATAAATATCAATAGGTCCACATGGAGGAATTCAATAGCCCACTTCTAATTCATATGCACTTCCATATCAGTCACCATCAGATGAAAAAAATATGTGTTATAAGGCGAAGGAGTTATCGAATATCAGAGAGAGAGAGAGAGAGATAGAGAGAGAGAGAGAGAGAGAGAGAGAGAGGGGAGACGAGATTCAGCGCCTTACAATAGAAAAAAGCATTTGCAAATCATTAATATTGGGAATGAGTTCAATCCCGACGGAAAACTTATATATTCTGACATTTATCAAACTAGCCTAATCTCATAAAATATCAATATAGAGGGATCTAGTTTAGCACTGTTTATCTCTCTCTCTCTCTCTCTCTCTCTCTCTCTCTCTCTCTCTCTCTCTCTCTCTCTCTTCTATATATATAATATATATATATATATATATATATATATACAAGCAAGAATAAATGTATATATCTATTATTATACTAAAGCTGAACGAATCAATCTTTATATCCGGAATGCTTTTTTACTGTTTATGTTATTGACACAAAATTAAACTAAATTATTCCTTAGTTCTAGGAATGAGTTATGTTTGAAGAAAATTATAAATATTTGAAGAATAAATATCTATATATATGTGTGTGTGTGTGTGTGTGTGTGTGTGTTTGTGTGTGTGTGTGTGTAAAACATGAATATACGTATATATGTAAGTAAAGTAAAGTCGTCGGGGCGGCCTAAAGTCGGTATCAGCCAGTCAGCGAGGGAGTCTATCCCCTTTTCAATAGCGCTAGACCAAGGAGATTGTTTTTAGCATCTGAGGTGGAGCGCCACACCTACCATCAGCTCCTCACTTTACCGCACAGATCCCTGTGCTACTCATACGCTGAGTTGGCGGGGACCGGTATCGAACTAGGAACCTTGTGGTTTCTAGCCGAACGCTCTACCGACTGAGCTAACCATACATATTCATGCATACAATATATATATTGCCATAAATATATATATATATATATATATATATATATATATATATATATATATATATATATATATATATATATATATATATATATATATATATATATATATATATATATATATATATATATATATATATATATATATATATATATATATATATATATATATATATATATATGATACTAGAAGAAGTTTGAGTACACGTGGTCATTTTATGGAAACAGTTATTATATATAATTACTGATGTTTTCTGACAGAGAATTTCGTGTTGTCTATACAAGAAAGAGGCAATAAAATATTTTATCACTGAAATGAATCGTTCCGTTTCTGCAAAAAAGTACAGAGGTATCCGGGCATTCCTCCTTTATAAGACCTCTCTTTTTTTTTTCTTTTTTTTTCTTTTTTTTTTTTTTGATTCGAGCGATGCGCGAAGTCGATTCCTCCAAACCTGAAACAAATGTGATTTTGATAATTTTCCTTCTGTTCCAAGGAACACCCTATAATAAGGATTGGTCGCATCGAAGAGAAGATGGTGGTGGGGAACGGGAATTATTCACGCGTTTCGTTTTCTGTTTCTTGTATTAATTGAGTGCATGCTATTTTGGTGTATGGCAGCGATGCGTTTAATGTTTGGGTTGTAGTAGTGATGCGCCTTCATAGCTTGACTGTTTTCAGTCAGGTTCTTGGCGGCTAATCCATCTTTTTATCTTGATTGGCAACGCTGTGGAAAAACCAGAAAAAAAATGGCCGAATCGCTATTTTAATGAGAGTGTAGATATACTCGCTTGCACATTTATAATCTCCATGAAAAGATATCAACGATGTAAAACATTTTTTATCGAGTTTTAATTAGTTTGAACTTATTTCTTCGTCTATATTTTATGAGGGTGAGTCAAAAGTTTTGCAATATTTTGGTATGTGCTAAGTTTTCAGCGCGTATATTGTTGGATACTACTTTAGTTATCTTCAGAATACGCACTCTCGAATTTTTAAAATCTTTTTTTTAGGGCTTGTTCCTTTAAAATTAACAGAAGGGGGTGGCTTCGTATGCTTTTTTTATTTGCCTTTTTTTTTCGGAAAAAAAAATTTGTAGCTTTTTATCTGAATTCTGATATAACTTTATAGAGTTGATTTATTGTCAGAAATTTTTAAATTTTATAATTGAAAATAATAAGTTTATATAGTATATATAAAGTATATACAGGCTTATATACCCTTAAATAAAGCAAATGGAACCAAACCAAAATGAGGCTAATGAAAATAACTTATACCAATTTGAAGATATTAATGTTGCATATTATACAGGGTAGCATAGATTATTGACAAACACCTGTAGAATAAGGGACCATTGGCCGTAGGCGGGTAGGTTTCCATTGGAAAAATATCAAACCGTTGGTAAAGGCGGGAATCTCGCACGTCACATGATTTGACAAGTTAGGTTATCAGTTTCAACCAAAATGGGACGCAGATCAGACGTGCGACTGCGGGGTTGAACTCAGATCACGCGGTGAATCAGAATGGGCAGTAATAAAGTCTTTAATCAAAGAAACGCCAAGTCTTGTAGTTAATAAATGCATGACTTGAAAAGAAGCCGTTAATTAGAAGAAGACAAGAAGAATCTAGACGATCGTAACCAAAAGAAGTAAAGATGAAACATGGCGACTAGACGAGGTAGAAAGGAGAATGAAGAACAAACAGGTAAGTTACGACTCTGTCTGTCTGTCTGTCTCTCTCTCTATATATATATCACCTGATGACTCTCTCTATCACTCTCGATGTATATACCCAACGAGGGTATATGAGTATATAGCATTAAGAAATTGAAACATAAACTTTTATCAAAATGACTTGTTTCGGAATTAAAGTAAACAAAATTGTCAGGACGGCCTAATGTCGGTATCAGCCAATCAGCGAGGGAGTCTATCCCCTTTTCACTAGGGCTAGACTAGGGAGATTGTTTTTTGCGTATGAGGTGGAGCGCCACACCTACCATCAGCTCCTTACTTTACCGCACAGATCCCTGTTCTACTCATAGGCTGAGTTGGCGAGGGCCGGTATCGAACTAGGAACCTTGTGGTTTCTAGCCGAACGCTCTACCGACTGAGCTAACTCGACCCGAAAAGGGTTGATATGCCTTAAAATATCCAAACCAAACAACAAAAAACAAAAAACAAAAAAACAAAAAAACAAAGCGAAAGTTTATGTTATACATATTATGTATGTATGTATATTCATGCAAAATACTAGAGCGTATCGAAACGGACATTAATTTGACTAGCAACAGAAAACACCCTTCGGGCGTCGTAAAAATTAATTTTTGAAAGACTGAGAGGGTGGGAGTTAAAAATTCAATGTCAGAGGGTTTGTATCATAAGTAAGACAAATCCTCATATTCATTAAAGGAGTAAACAAAAAATTTAAATCACGCTAACCAGCACCTTGAATACCTTTCAGAACTTGCTAAGAGATCATCAAAAGAAGAAACGACGTAGCACTTGAAATATTTTATTAACTCTTGGTGATTAAAGAAAAAAAGAAAAAAAAAGGAACCCAATAATTTTATTCCGACCCTAATCTCCCTCCTTTCCCCTCTCTCTTTCTCTTTCTCCTCTCTCTTTCTTTTCACTCTTTTTTTCCCTCTCTCTCTCTCTCTTCTATCCCTCTATCTATTACAAACCTCTACACATACCTTTCATAATTCTTTCTATCTATCCCATCTAGCTATTACAACCTTTACACATACCTGTTTCAAATTCTGTCTATCTATCCATCTATCTATTACAACCTCTACACATAACCTGTTTTGTCATTAATTCTGTCTATTATCCTCTAGATCTATTACAACCTCTACACCATTGACCTGTTGGTCATAATCCCTGTTTACTATCTTATCTATCTTATCTATCGAACTAAACTATGTGCAAAGTTGCCCTCCGCTTCATATTAGAAAGATTAATTAATTGTTTCTACTTTGCGACTCTGGACCATGCGACGAAATTAATACGGACTTAATAAGACGGTGGGGACGGCAGGTGGCGTTATGCAGTTAGAGGGGGGAATTCAGCAAGTGATGGTTTGTTCCAATTCCGAAGAGCAAGGCCTGCGCCCTTCTTCGAATGAAAAAAAAAAGGACACGAATGACAACAAAGGCGTTCAACAACAAAAAGACTAATCTTGACAGGTTGACAGATATAGATGTCATGTTCAGAAAAGTACGATCGGTTCAAGTCAAGAGCTACGCTTATGATTTGAGGTAATGGAGGAGGGTGAGTGGCTCTTCCATCACAAATGAAAAGGCAAACAAACAGAGAAGCATTAGAACAGCGTCCTCGTAAAAGGTCGGGTGCATATATATATAATTATATATATATTTATATATATATATATATATATATATATATTATAATAGGTATTATCATTTATTTATAATTACTCCGCTATATGTATTATGGAAATCTTGAAAGGAACGTTTTGAGTCGCAAATTTTGTTATTCTATCAAGGAAACACATGAATAATCCACCAATATATATATTAATATATATATATATATATATATATACACACACACACACACAACATATATAATATAATATAATATATTATATATATGAATAGGTACCTATTATTTATTATTTATAATACTCCGTATATGTATACGCAATCTTGAAAGTACCTTTGAGTTTCGCAATTTTGTTGAATCCTTCAAGGAAAACCTGAATAATCCGACCAATTATAAATATATATAATATATATATATATAGTATATATATATATAATATGTATATAATATATATATATATATATATAATAATAATATATATAAATACACATACATATATATATGAATACGTACCATTATTATTATTATTATAATACTCCCTATATGTATACGCAAATCTTGGAAAGGACGTTTGAAGATTCTCAATTTTTGGGTTGAATCCTATCAAGGAAAACTGATGTAATCCACCAATAATATTATATATTATACATAACATAATATATATACCTATATATTTATATATAATTATATGTAGTATATATACATACATATATATATTATACATACATATATTATATTATATACATAAATATATATATATATATACATACATATATATATATAATCACATACATATATATATATACACACACACACACACATTAATATATTATATATATTATATATATATTATATAGGTACTATTCATTTTATTATAATACTCCGTATATGTATACGCAAATCTTGAAAGATATGTTTGAGTTTGCATTATTTTCGTGAATCCTATCAAGAAAACACCGATATATATAATAATATATATATAGTATATATATATATATATAATATATATATGAAAAAGGAAATGATTACTGGTGAAAATATTGTGTTCTCAATATTTGGTTTTGGTACAAGTTTTACCCGGATAAGTCAGCTTCATAACAAATATAAAGTTCTCATACAAGTAGACGCGATTTAGTTGTAAGAATGTTCAAATTATAAGAATACCTTATTATCAGAGGATTTAACCCTTGAAGATCCCTGTGGTGAAACTCGAGTGGGTTATTTTCGTATACTCACTATAATATAATATATATATAATAATATATTATTATATATATAATATCAACTTCTTTATTTTGACCTGTTGTCATTGATTCTTGTCCATTTACAGTATCATCTATCTATCAATTATTATCTTATTATAGGCAAGGTATACTTTGTATTCAGGTTGTTTCAGGTGTCCGTATACTTGTTTGATTTTGATGTAAGTTAAAAGGAAAACCCAACATCAGATATCGAATACATTTAAAAAAAGTCAATATTATCGATTATATACAAAGTGTCGGTATTACATAAAGTACAAAAGAAAACAATAAAATGTACGTTCATTAAATCTATAATAATGAGATTGTTATTGTCTGCTCTGTAAGAAAAAACTACGTCATTAAGCTGTTACGTCAACAGCTTACGTCACAATATTCTTTTGAATATATACCACCCCCAAAAATGATGTATAAGCAATTTTAAAATTGTTTTTACTCTCGTCCTTTTTTTTTACGTAACAAGAGTTAACCTAAAAAATTTACAATATAATAATACTTACGATCTTGTGGGAAAATTAATGTGGAAATATTCAAAATAATGTTGATATTACATGGCACGCAACATTTTATTTGAGAGCGGACGGACTCAGTTTCATTCAAATTGTTTTATTTTTTTTTTTNAAAAAAAAGAGAGAGATGGGGCTTTTATAAGAAATTTAAATAAATTTCTTAAACTCCCCCAAATAAATTTTTAGCTTCATCAGACAGGACACCACAAAATAATTAATTAACAACCTGATTTTTTTTTTTCATTTTTAGAATGATGGTTTTGGTTTGGTTTGTTTTGTTTTACGGCATAAAAAAATAGCATGGTATTGTATAAAACATAATGGAATAGAATGTAATGAATGTGCTGTAATATTTTAATGTTTATCTGTTATAAACTATATTTTTCTTCAGTATAATAAATTTGAAAACTTAAATGTTTTTAGTTTTGTTTGTTTGTTTGTTTTGTTTTACGGCATATCAACCTCAGTGGGTCATTTAATGCCGATAAAGTTTTGAAATAAATCAATTCTTAATGGATAATACAATTTTTTTATAAATACATTTTTCTATTTAACCCATAGATGGGACCCTAACAGGTACTACCACTCCGGGTCAGAGTGGACCAGGGAGCAATGGTGATCAAGGGGTGCTCCACATTCCCCAAATCTCCAAAACTGGAACCTCACCATCAGATAGAGTTTAACGTCATTCCCAGGACATGTAGACCTGCAGCCACCGCCTTCTAGCACCCATATGATAAAAAGGGGTTGGGGCTTACCATAAGGGCAATAGGGTTAGGAAAATCATATAGGTGCTTGGGCTTGACGTGACCTGCCGATTGATCGGAGGGGGCCTCTCCGACCGCCCGTCTAGCCCAAGATAGGGCCAAAGTGGAGTATTGCATGTCATGAACTGCTCATCCACCTGGGCTCTATCCTTAAGCATCACGGGTCGCCACCCACGGCCAACAAGTGGCCCCATTGGGGGAGTCTTACCCCTCTGCATTCTAACGCCCCAGCCGACAGGGCGGAGAATGATGGTTTTCTGAGTTTTCCTTCTTTTCAATGGTAAATATTTTATCTGTACTAGCAAAATAAAAAAAATTGAGGATAATTTTTTAAAAATCAAGACGAAACAGTTTTCATTTCAGTTCGGGAAAAGCATATTGTTGTATAGCTCTTTTCGTGAGCTGTGTGTTGTAATGCGTACCGTCGTAGGAAATGGCCAGGGCGAGACGAGTTCAAATTCTAGACGCGGCTTTTTGCATTTCACATAGCTCTAATAATCTTGGAAATGTATGAATCCAACTATTCTTCCGCCTGCTATGGGTAAATGATAAGAGTAATTGGGCTCTTTAACCTTGGTATGACAACCAATAGAGGAGAAGTCTGTCCTACCAATAACTGAAGGGGGAATAGTAGGATTCATACCTTTCACAAGGCGATTAACGCTATGGGAAATGCAAATAGTCTCATCCAGTATTTGAACTCGTCTCACCGTATCCCTTTTTACGATAGTAACCATAACAACACATGCCCTTATTATATATATATATATATATATATTATATATATATATATATATATATATATATATATATATATATATATATATAATTTATTTAACTTCATGTGTATTAATAAATTCTACTGGTTGAACAAAATTGATAGTTATTTTTAGTGACTTGAATAAATCTGACCTATCCAACTGCTTTGTTCTGCTTTATGCGCCTTATACTCCGGTGTGCCTTATATATGAAAATAGGAAGCGCGTGGTGTAATTGTTAAAGTCATGGGAAATGGACTCGTCGCCCCGAGTTCAAATCCTGGACGTGGTAATTGCATTTCACTTAGCGCTAATACCCTTGGGAAAGGTATGAATCCTACTCTCCCTCCAGCTATGGGTAAATAGCAGGGCAGACTGGGTTCTTTAACCATGGCTAGGTAACCAGTCTAGGAGAAGGAAAACTCTGAATTCAAACCTGTTAAACTCCGTTTAAGAAATTGACCTTGTGTCGTATCCTGCTCGTGCGGAGGAGTTGGTAAATATATATATATATATGAAAATAGATCCGTTCATTGTTACTGCGCCTTATAATCCGGTGCGTCTTATCGTCCGAAAAATACGGTATATATATATATATAATATAATATATATTATATATATATTATAAAGTAAGTAAAGTAAAGACGTCGGGGTGGCCTAAATTCGTTATCAGCCAATCAGCGAGGGAGTCTATCCCATTTTCCCTAGCACTAGACCAAGGAGATTGTTTTTTGCGTCTGAGGTGGAGCGCCACACCTATCATCAGCTCCTTACTTTACCGCACAGATTCTTGTGCAACTCATACGCTGAGTTGGCGAGGGCCAGTATCGAACTAGGAACCTTGTGGTTTCTAGCCAAACGCTCTACCGACTGAGCTAAAACTCATTCTTTGATCTATTTAACTTGTAGATAGGACCCTAATAGGCACGTCCCATCTATGGGTTAAATAGAAAATTGTATTTATAAAATTTGTTATTTTCCATTAAAAATTGATTTATTTCAAAACTTTATCGGCATTAATTGACCCACTGAGATTGATATGCCGTAAAACAAAACAAACCAAACCAAACCTAACAGGCACTACCACTCCGGACCAGAGTCGACCTAGAAGTAATGGCAATAAAGGGGTTATCCACAATTCCTAGAGCTTCAAAACTGGAACCTCAGTACAAGATGCAGTATCGTGTCATACCTAGGACACTAATACCCTCAGTCAAAGCCTTCTAGCACATACAAGATCAAAAGTGTTGACGGTTTGCCATAAGTGTAATACGGTCGGTAAAACCATATAGGTGCTAGGGCTTGTGAAATGCCAATTGATCGGAAAGGGCCTCTTCGACCGCCCGTCTACCCCATGAAATGAACAGTGGAGTTTAGCATATCATGGTCTGCTCAGCCACCAAGATTCGTTCTGCAAGCATCATAGGTCGCCACCCACGGCCAACAGGTGGACCCACTCTGCAGAGGTGCAGTCGGCGTATTCTATAGCCTTAGTCGGTAGAGTGGTGTTTACAATGTATTATTAGTTACTTTAAACCCTATGATGATGATGATGATGGTGGGGTGATGATGATGATGATCATCATCATCATGTCACAAGGTCCTCAGTGCAGCATTGTTGCAGGATTGGTATATTCCTGACTTTTTGTGAGCTAGAACTGCTAATGGAAGGGGAGGAAGAAGTAACAAAGGCTTAAAAAAATAGTGATGACCCAAAGAGGAGAGCGATGGTTTGACCGTAGCGTAACCCGAACGGAGAATTGACCGCAACGGAAGTCGGGTGTTGACCGGAAGTCACGTGGTGACGTGGGGGAAAAAAGAAAGGGTTCGTCCTCTTTTTGCCTGGGCGGTCGTTAGGGCACGGACCTCATGAAAGCCCAGTAATCTAGTAGTGTTCTCTCTCTCTCTTTCTCTCTGCCTTTCCTCTCCCTGGTAGGAGCCCACTATACGAGCACGAAAAATAAAGGCTGGCAGTTGTGACGACATGTTTCTCGTGTTATGATTTTTTATCGGAGTTTTAGTACCAAGAAAGAAAAAAGGACTACGGTACATGTATCGTTTTAGAGCCGTGAATATTACAACGTAACAGCATCCAGTATCCACACAGAGCTGGTCAATTTAGGTCCTTGCCGGGCGGCCCACATTAGTATGTCAATGTGCTGGTTTTCACAGGAGAATGTCGCTTATGAGTTCGTCCTTGCTTCTTCAGCAGTGTTCTACATGTCTTTTTCGTCTCCCTCTGATGGTTTGTGAGATAGGGAGCAAGTGGCCGTACAGCTGCTTCCTTGTGGCGTATTGTTTCCACGACTTGTTCAAGATCGCACGCAGAATTCTTGTGCAGCTCCCATCTAGCTTATTTCACAGGCGCTTCGTTAGGGTCCAAGTGGTGCAGCCATACAGCAGCACTGACACAACCAGTGCTTGGAAGAATTGTCCTCCCAACCTTAAACCCTATAACCGTGTGCAAATTATGGGTATTAAATAAATATTTGAGATTTATTTGTATTGGGTTGACATAACAATCACTCGGACTCGAGAGAAGGTCACAAGTTTATAACCTGATGTGAAAACTTACAAAGAGTCCAATAACAAGAATAAACCGCTACCACCTGTATGTGTCAACCAAAATGCCAAAATATTATGGAATAACAATTTTAACACAGAGAGGAAAATTCACTGAGACATTATCGGGAAGACAAAGACAAAATAAATCACTCCATCATTGACATGTCATGTCCGTCTATCAACAACGAGGCTATGAAAATATCTGAAATAGTTATCAAAATATAAAACGGTAGAAATTAAAATACAACGTCTATGCAACAGGAAAAACCGCGTTATCCCTGTCTCATTAGTAAAATAAATATGAGAGGATACTTGTCAGAAATGCCATGTGAATTTTAAATGACCAACATACAAAAAATAGTACGCCGTGGTACAGCTTACATTTTGAGAAAACATCTATTTATCTAGGATCTAAATAAATAATTCAGTTATTTAGATTCTAGATAACTGATTGTAGCTTCAAAATGCACTGGATTATTTCATAACAAATACTAGCAAATATATGCACCCTCCGGGTGCAAGTATTTAAGTTTTGATATAATAAAATATCATATTAAATTAGAAAGGCTAATGAAACTGACTAAGAATGCAGATAAAAAGATCTGCAACAGAGGGGGTATAATCGAAAAATAGAACAACTTTGAAACTAACTATTCCATCATTTTCCATTACTCCCCTCTTTCATTGGTAAATTTTCCTAATTTAAGTATTAAGTTAAATTAGAAAGTAAAGGATAATATTACAGTTATTTCTTCTTGTAAATAAATTTCTTTTAAGATTTATCCACGAGATTTTTGTTTATATTTCTTAAGATGAAACCAAACAATTAGAAATCAATAATACCAAACTCATATTTATTAAAATAAAATTTTAAATATCAATATGCAAATTTAGCCTTCTCGTTCAAACTGTAAACGCTATTTTGTTGTATATATAAATACAATTGCATGTTATTAGTACGTAGATATGGTCAACAGTATTAATAATGTAAAACAATTTTTATTAATAACTGAAGGTCTAAAAGAATGAAATCATGGAGAATTTGACGTAAATAATTAAGGGAATGGTGACTTGAGTAGTAATATAGTTTCGGTTACAGACAGAAAAACACACAATCTCCATTATAATAAGATGTTAATTTCACAAAATATCTCTTATGGAAAAACATTTTTATTTCACTTTTGTTTTTTAATAAATGGAATTTTTTAAAATATAAATGGGATTTTCTTCTTATATACAATGTCGTCTTCCATATATTTTTTCAATTTATATTTTTCTTTATAAATTAATGCATCCAAGATTTTTTTAAAAGTTTTATTCAGAATAATATATTATTTGTCTTGAAACCTTTTCTTATTTATTTCTAAGCCTTTGTTCTATTGAGTACTGTTTTTAGTTTCTTTATCTGTTTTTCCTTAAAAAAAGATTTATTTTGGTCAGAGTTGGTTTTTATAGACAATTTGTGGATCAACATTTTTTTTCTTTTTCAGTTATTTAATGATGAAAATAAATAATTTAGTTATCTAGATTCTAACGTCCAGTAGGCTATGGCTGTAGAATACGCCGACAGCACCGCTGAAGAGCGGAAAGATCCTCCCATGAGGCTAACTATTGGTAAAGGCTGGTAACTCGTAATGCCTGAGGACAGGGTTGTCGTAGCTGATCGGACCCGATTACTAAGTGGTCTTAGTGATATCCAACACATAACTTCTTGAGCTAGACAGGCCATCGGAGGGAATCCATCCAATTAATCCGCTGTTCATATCAAGTCCTAGCATCTATATGGTTATCCCGATTGTATTCTTTAAATTGTTTATGTTGCAAATATTTTTATGTTCACTGGTAACACACAAAGAACATTCCTCATTCCTCTTCTACAAATCCGTCAAATTCTTCATCTTCGGTGTCGGATTTTAACAGTTGGGCGATGGTGGCATCAACCAAACATCTGTTTTTGCATATATATATATATTATATATATATATATATAATATATATTATATATATTCTTACTATATATATATATATATATATATATATATATATATACTTTTAGACACCTTGTATTCTGAAAAAAATTAATAAAATGGAAGGTTATTGTTTTTTCAGAATACTAGGTGTGTCAAAAGTACGAAAAATCTCGATATTTTTTACACACCTTGTATATATATATTATATATATATATAATATATATATATATATATATAATCAATAATATATTATATCATGGATATCATTATCCGTTACTATTAGTTTCATGCTTACGCAATCCTCAGACGAGAGTCAAATGGTTCAGATTTTAAAGACCAGTAGTTCATTTAGCGTTTATATAAACGTGAAGCGTGTTCACGCGATGGAATGTTATGACACTAAAGTGTTGTTTTTTTTTAACTGCGACTTTTAAAACAAGCCACAGTTAAAAAAGAAAAAAACTTTAGTGTCATAACATTCTATCGCGTGAACACGCATCACGTTTATATAAACGCTAAAAAAACTACTGGTTTTTAAAATCTCAAACATTTGACTCTCGTCTGAGGATTGCATAAGCATGAAACTTATAGTAACGAGATAATAATATCCATAATATAATATATTATTGATTGTAAATCTACTCTGCTATATTAGCATTGAGCACCTTTATATGCCAATACTTTTCTCATTCATTCTCTATTCATTCTAAATATATATATATATATATATATATATATATATATATATATATATATATATATAATATATATAATGGTATCTTTTTAATTTATATTCAGTGTTGTTATTGCATTCCGTTCTTTCTATATTCCACTCTCTTGTTTCACTGGTTGGGCTGAGTTACTTCCAGATGGAATATTGCTTGATGATTTGGAAAAGGTGTTTAGTAATAAGTAATTTTGATTCCTGTCACACTGCCCCCATCCCTCAACCTAGATTCCCATCACCAGGTTGATGGGTGCTGTTTTTTTTAAAATTCTATAAGCAGCACCCCACAGACATCAGCTGTATGGATATTTACATCCCATTACATAAACCATCCAAAACGAGGAAGACATCATGTGCATTGCTGGAGAAATAAGAACGAACTCATAAGTAACGTTCTCATATGGACTCCTACACATGGACACCCGATTGGCTGACCAGCAAAAACTTATACTCATCAGCTCTTTGCGAATACTTAGTGGCATCGAGACGTCTTGCCAAGAGTGATGGCTGATAGGAGCTGATGACAAGAGACAGAGACAGACAGATAGACAGACAGATAGACAGAGAAAGTCAAGTGAATCCGTGCTAGCAGCACAACATGATGATTTACAATTGGTCATATCATTGGATTGACTATATGCATTTTACGACTTGTTGCTTCGCCAATGTTTTCTGTGCCCACGTTGTTTTTCTTTAGATCCGCAAAACGGAAATCGACGCAGCTTGGTCGGAGCATCTAAATATCCAAATCGTTTCAACGATGTTGTGGTCTAGATGGTCTTGATTCTTCTCCTGATCTCCAGTCTCCTTTCTATGACTTTGGAGAACGTTACAAGGGGTACAAACAACGAATTATCATCTTTATTTTGATCATGCTTCGTCAATACTTTCTGTGTCCACGTTGTGTTTTTGATCAGTTGAAAAAAATGTAACCGAATAAGTCAGAATCATGAATTAATATAAAATGTGATCTATACATTTGTAAAGATTGTTAAAAAAAACGATAAAAACAGAATATATCTGACTGGATTTAACCAGTAGGATGTTCAGGATAATTCTGATTGAAATTGATTTAAAGAAGCAGATATAAACAACAATAGAAGGATCGCAGTATACAGAAGGCGCACAGCACACCTTTTGATTTTAAACTGACGTGACGCCATTTCCACTTATGTGTACAGACGTTCAAAATTTCGGATCTTTGATTTAATAGCTCTTCGCAATATATATATATATATATGAATACGCTTGATCCTAAATTTTCCGTCCGTTATCATCCTGCAAACCCTCTGCAATACAAGAAAATTCTGCAATACTAGAATATATATATATATATATGTATATATATATATATATATATATATATGAGACCGTCCAAATAGTTCAAGACGCAATGTAAAAATGTACATCCAGATTATCTGGTGTCGCTTAATCTAAGATTTCTAACTTTTCCCATTTTATTTCATCCAATTTTAAAAATGAAATAATGCCATCAATCGCACCTTAACTGTAGTGTGCCCTATAACAAACAAATACACTTCCTGCACACGTAATCGAACACTTAATTTTCAATTCTGCAATACTAGAAAAAATTATATATATATATATATATATATATATATATATATATATATATATATATATGAGGAAGGAGCATTGGAGTAAATCCGACAGAAATGTAGTAGAGATATGTGAACACAGGAACAAAACTCAGACAAGCGTATGTAGGCGATGTCTTAATGATCAATTAAACGACTGATGATGCTGAGCTTAATGCTTAGCGAAATAATATCGCCTACATACGCTTGTCTGAGTTTTGCTCCTGTGTTCTACACCACAACACACACACACACATATATATTATATATATATATATATATATATATATATTATATATAATTAATATATTAATAATGGAGATTTGGCTTC
>CM042147.1:79065139-79082639 GCA_023376005.1 Doryteuthis pealeii | reverse complement strand
ACAAAAAGGAAGATATGGGGTTGCGTTTGAGGAGAAGACAGAAAGAAAGAAAGAGGGATGCTACTATGTAAAAAAGACATTAGCGTATAAAGAAGAAGAAGAAGAAGAAGAAGAAGAAGAAGAAGAAAAGAAGAAAGAAGAAGAAGAAGAAAGAAGTAAATAAAAGAATATAAAAGAAAAAAGAAAGAAAAAAAGAAGAAAAAAGAAAGAAGATGGATAATTGTAAAAAAGTTCGGTTTGGTTTCTTTTTTTCATGGCATATCAACTTCTATGGGTTATTTACCGCCAAAGCCATCCTTGCAGAATAGCAGTAGTGGAATTATTTAAGCTATAGCTTAGGAATAAGGAAGTTCATATATTTCACAAAGTTGAAAGTTAATGTTCTAGTGAAACTGGAGTTCGAACAGGCTTACTATGTCTACTCGGACCCTGCATAATCTATGTAAACGACACACACACACACAACACACAACACACACACACACACACACACACATATATATATATATATATGGAATACATCGCCCTGATGATGGCACTTCGAAGTGCGAAAGTATTCGGAACTGAACTTTGGTGGACTTATCCACCAATTCCACCCAAACATTAAAAAGTTGGCCAGACAATTAGAAAAGATCAAAATAAAATTATTTAACAGATGTGCCTTTTGTTTAATTCTACATGTATAAATGAAAGGAATGCTGCCAAATACACACACACACACACACACACACACACCACACACATATATATATATATTATATATATATATATATATACTAGTGTAGCAAGAGAGAAGAACAACAACAACAACAAAATATGTGTTGAAGTAAATAAAAAAACATAAACGAAGGAAAGAAAGAAAGAAGAAAGAAAGAAAGAAAGAAGGGCAAAATGACAGCGCAACTAAACAAAGTGTCATTTTTTTCGAGCTAAGTCGGGCGTCCAAGAAGAGTGAAAAAGGAATGTTGACCGATAATTTCAAATAAATATTTACGAAGCCTTCAAATGATGTTTTCGATTCTTTCACAGAGGAAACTTAAGAAGACAATTGACGATTTACTGTCAACATGGAACAAATATATGGGTTCTGTTTTTGACTCAAGAAAATAATATTTTTATATTTCCATTTCATTTTATTTTTGTTTTGTCGTCATAAATCACCAAGTTCATGTCTAATATGCTTCGCTTGTTCAACCTCAGATTTTCCTGTTTTGAATTCTTCCTCTTTTCTGTTGTTGTTGTTGTTGTTGTTGTTGTTGTTGTTCTTCTTCTTCTTCTTCTTCTTCTTCTTCTTATTCTTCTTCTTCTTCTTCTTCTTGCACCTATACCGCAATACGATAATGGTGTAGGAAGGAGAGAGCAAATCAAAAGCAGAGAGACAGAAAGAGAAATGAAAGAAAGAAAGAAGGAAAGCGAGAAAGAAAGAAGGAAGCAAAAAGAGAGAAAAAAGCATGAAAGAAAGAATGAAAAAGAAGAAAAAGAACAACAAGAAGTACAAGAAGAAGAATTCATTTCAATGAAAGACGGAAGAAGACTTCTTTTCGTTCATTGAGACACGTTTTCTTCTTCTTCTTCTTCTTCTTCTTCTTCTTCTTCTTCTTCTTCTTCTTCTTCTTCTTCTTCTCACCTATACCCATCTTATTCACATTTATTAAATGTTAGCCATTCTTTTCCCTAGTGTTTTTTTCTTTCTTTCTTTTCTTTCTTTCTTTCTTTCATTCTTTTATTATTTAATTTTTTCCCTTTCTCTCTTTCGTTTTATTATCTATTGTGTAATCCAAATTTCTTTCTCGTTCTTTTCTTTCTTCTTCTTCTTCTTCTTCTTCTTCTTCTCTTCTTCTCTTCTTCTTTTCTTCTCACTATAACCATCTTATTCACATTTATAAATGTTAGCCATTCTTTTCCCTAGTGTTTTTTCTTTCTTTCTTTCTTTTCATTCTTTTTATTCTTTAATTTTTTTCCTTCTCTCTTTCGTTATTATTATTCATTATTGTGTAATCCAAATTTCTTTCTCGTTCTTTCTTTTCTTTCTTTCTTTCTTTCTTCTTCTTCTTCTTCTTCTTCTTCTTCTTCTTCTTCTTCTTCTTCTTCTTCTTCTTCTCACTTATACCCATCTTATTCACATTTATTAAATGTTAGCCATTCTTTCCCTAGTGTCTTTTTTTTCTTTCTTTCTTTCTTTCTTTCATTCTTTTATTCTTTAATTTTTTCTCTTTCTTTTCTTTATTATTCATTATTGTGTAATACAAATTTCTTTCTCGTTCTTTCTTTTTCTTTCTTTCTTTCTTTCTTCTTCTTCTTCTTCTCTTCTTCTTCTTCTTCTTCTTCTTCTCACCTATAAACCATCTTATTCACATTATTAAATGTTAGCCATTCTTTTCCCTGGGTTTTTTCTTTCTTTCTTTCTTTCTTTTCTTTTTTCATTCTTTTATTCTTAATTTTTTTTCCTCTTCTCTTCTTCATCAGTATTATTCATTATCATGTAATCCAAATTTCTTTCTCGTTCTTTCTTTCTTCTTTCTTTCTTTCTTTTCTTTTCTTTTTCTTCTTCTTCTTCTTCTTCTTCTTCTTCTCTCTTCTTTCTCTTTAGTGTTTACTATTTCAACACTTTTATAATCATACATCATCTTTCTTTCTTTCTTTTTGCTTCTCTCTGAAGTTTTTATTTTTTCAACCACTCTTTAACCATATACTCTCTTTTCTTTCTTTCTTTCTTTCTTTCTTTCTTTCATTCTTTCTTTCTTTCTCTCTACTTCTCTCTTTAGTTTTCATCATTTCAGTCCCTCTTTAATCATACATCCTCATCCTTTCTTTCTTTCTTTCTTTCTTTCTTTCTTTCTTTCTTTCTTTCTTTCTTTTTACTTTCATTCGTTCTTTCTTACTGTTCTTCTTTTTCTCCCTGTATTTTAATTGTTTCAAATACTCTTTAATCATGCACCCCCTTTTCTCACTCTCTCTCTCTCTCCTCTCTCTCTCTCTCTCTCTCTCTCTCTCTCCTCTCTCTCTCTCTCTTTCTTTCTTTCTTTCTATCTTTCTTTTTCTCTCTCTAGTATTTATTGTTTCGACCACTATCAAATCATATATTCTCTTTCTTTCCTTCTTTTTTTCTTTTTTTTCTTTCTTATTTTCTTTTTCTCTCTTTAGTATTTATTGTTTCAACCACTATAGAATCATACACTCTCTCTTTCTTTCCTTCGAGTTTCCTTCTTTCTCTTTCTTTCTTTCTTTCTTTCTATCTTTTCTTCTTCTCCCTCTAGTATTAATTGTTTCGACCCACTATCAAATCATATACACTCTTTTTTCCTTCTTTTTTCTTTCTTTCTTTTTCTTTCTGTTTTTTTTTTTCTTTTCTTTTTCTCTTTAGTATTTATTATTTCGACCCCTATGGAATTATACACTCTCTTTCTTTCCTTCATGTTTTCTTCTTTTTTTCTTTCTTTTCTTCTTCTCTCTCTAGTTCTTATTGTTTCGACAACTATAGAATCACACACTCTCTTTCTTTCATGTTTCCTTCTTTTTCTTTCTTTCTTTCTTTCTTTCTTTTCTTCTCTCTTTAGTATTTATTGTTTCAATCACTATAGAGTCATACACTCTCTTTCTTTCCTTTATGTTTCCTTCTTTCTTTCTTTCTTTCTTTCTTTCTTTCTTTCTTTTCTTCTTCTCTCTCTAGTTTTTATCATTTCGACCACTATCAAATAATGCACTCTCTTTCTATCCTTCTTCTTTTTCTTTCTATCTTTCTTTAATCTCTTTCTCAGAATCCCTTATCACACTTCTTGACAATTCCTTCTTTCCCCTTATCTGCTGACTCTGTCCCCGACAAGGAGTTCATCTCACCCCTCCACTTTAAACCCTTTCTCCCCAGCCTTTTATTCCTGGCTATCAACTCCCGCCTCAGTTCACATCGTATTCTCCTCATCTCACCATGTACTTAACAAGGTCCCACAGAAGCTTAGACTTACTCAAGCGAAACAATAAGGAGGACATTCTTGGCTTAATAAGGATGCCCCTAACATCAATCACTGAACATAGACAAAACCACCATTGATCAAGACTTTCATACACTACTGGTTTGCTAACCTCAACTCGATTGCACTGCACAGATACACTTTGCATAATTTTCTCTTCCTAATAATCCCTTTTTATTACTGAGAAAAAAATAAGATAAAATACAGTAGACCCTCCTAATCTGGGGTATTTGCCTGGGCAGTATATGTATATATAAAGATGAACAAAACTTGGAAGACAAAAAGGAATTTTTCTTTTAAGTTATTTATTTTTGATTGTTCTCAGCTAGTTTCGACCTTAACGTCATCATCAGTAAAAAAAAAAAGTTTTACGAAGTATTCTTTTTAGAATACACTTAGAAATCCTAATAATCCCTTTTTATTACTGAAAAAAAAAAAGAAGATAAAATACAGTAAAAGTAAAGTCGTCGGGGCGGCCTAAAGTCGGTATCAGCCAGTCAGCGAGAGAGTCTATCCCCTTTTCAATAGCGCTAGACCAAGGAGATTGTTTTTAGCATCTGAGGTGGGGCACCACACCCTCCATCAGCTCCTTACTTTACCGCACAGATCCCTGTGCTACTCATACGCTGAGTTGGCGGGGACCAGTATCGAACTAGGAACCTTGTGGTTTGTAGCCGAACGCTCTACCGACTGAGCTAACCCGGCCCCTGGGCAGTATATGTATATATAAAGATGAACAAAACTTGTAAGACAAAAAGGAATACTTCTTTTAAGTTATTTATTTTTGATTGTTCTCAACTAGTTTCGACCTTAACGTCATCATCAGTAAAAGAAAAAAAGGTTTTACGAAGTATTCTTTTTAGAATACACTTAGAAATCCTTTCAAAGTATTTGAGACGCTACAAAAGACGGGGCAGAACATTTTCTGGCGAAGTGGCATATCCATTTAATTAAAAAAAACTATATTTTGGTTAAATTATGTTCAATTATAATTTTTTAATCCCGGCTTAACTCGCGTTCGGCTAGGAATCACACGGTTCCTGGTTCGATACCAGCCCACGCCAACTCAGAGTATGAGTAGCACAGGGATCTGTGTGGTAAAGTGAGGAGCTGGTGGTATCTGCGGCGCCCCACCTCAGACGCTAAAAATAATCTCCTTGATCTAGCGCTAGTGAAAAGGGGATAGACTCCCTCGCTCTCTGGCTGACATTTGGCCGCCCCAACGACTTTACTTTACTTACTTTTTCTATATATATAAATGTCTCTGGTTGATGAGGTTTTTTTTATTAGATTTGGGAGTGGTTCGTTTCATGTTAATAGGGTTGATGTATTTGTTTATCTAGGTTTTAGTGACACCCACATTTTATTAACAGACCGAGTAATTAAGTTTCGTATTTAGTCTAAATGGATTATAGCTTTTTAAATCGTTTATCCACTTATATTCCTTCCACCTAATTGACGATTCTATGTTGATGTCTTTTTTTAATTATCTAAGCATCTATGTTAAAATGGGGACCGTTTGTGTGGAGATGTTGTTTTACTGGTATTATTTTTCTGTGATTCATAGATGTCTATAGTTTTTAGTCTAAATTAGTTTTACGTAATTTTGGACGTCGATAAAATCAAGATAACATTTCAAAAATGGGACCATATGACCTTTAGGCACCCCCTTTGTGATCTCGACTCAAAAGGATATGTTTTTCATTTACACCGTCAATATCCGATTATTTGTTAACAGACAATTTTTAGAGTTTTTAAAAATTATAAAACTAACCCCTAACCCTAACCCCTAACCATAACCCTACCCCTAACTCATAACCTTAACCCCTAACAAACAACCTGATATTGACGGTGTAAATGAAAAACCTGTCCTTCTGAATCGAGATCAAAAAGGGGTGCCTAAAGGCCATATGGTCCCAAAATGTATATATTTTTTATACTAACATCAAAACATTCGCTCAATTTTAATACAATTTTGTAGAATTATGTAAAAATTGGTGTATTTAAAAAAACATTGTTGTTTATCGTAAAACCAAACAAACTCTCACCAGCTCAGACAATATCTTTCAAAAAAATAAAATTATACTACACCGTCCGGAGGGTGTTTTTTTGGTATATATATATATATATATATATATATATATATATATATATATGATGGCTGTCAACTCGTGTTAGAGTAAGACCATTTCCTTTTTTTTCATCATAGTTAGGTGCCATTTGACACTCTATCCTTGTGTTTTCTCAGATGACTCACCAGACCAGCCCTGGAGAGACATACTCTTCCACATAAACTACATGTTGGAACTTCTCTACTTTGAATGTTGCTGGGATGAAAATTACTCTTTCTAATAACCCGCTTCAGTTTTTGGTGTTTAATTCGGTTGGACTCAAACTCTTCAACAGACAGGTAGTTACTGGCTAAGCTAGCTTCTCCCAGTCCTCCACAGCAATAGCATATATATATATAAGTAAAATGTAAAGTCGACGGGGAGGCCTAAATCGGTATCAGCCAGTCAGTCTATCCCCTTTTCAATAGCGCTAGACCAAGAAGATTGTTTTCTAGCATCTGAGGTGGAGCGCCACACCTACCATCAGCTCCTTACTTTACCGCACTGATCACTGTGCTACTCAAACGCTGAGTTGGCGAGGACCGATATCGAACTAGGAACCTTGTGGTTTCTAATATATATATATATATATATATATATATATATATATGGTATTTGTGGAAAAAAGTGACTTACTGGTGAAAATGGTCACAGTGGTTAGTTGATTCAAGTTTCACAATGAAAAGGCAGCGATATAACAAAGTGCTCAATACGTTAATAGAGGAAATTTATTAACATAAAGGTACACGTTAATAAACTACTCGAGTTTCACCATAAGGATCTTCATGGTTAAATCCACTGGCTTAATCAAGATATTGATTTATGGCAATGGATTACACGTGTATTGACATATATATATATATATATATAATGTGTGTGTGTGTGTGTGTGTGTGTGTGTGTGTGTGAAGAGGGGGTTGTCCCTCAAGGCGTAGTGGATAAGGTTCTGGACTGTGTGCTGTTAGTTGAAACTTCAGTCGCGCTCTTACGTTTTGAACTGATACCCTTGGGAAAGGTATGCAACCCCTTATATGGGTTAGATAGTACCACTACTGTTTCTTCAAGGATGACTTTATCATTAATAACCAACGGAGTAGAATGTTGTAACCTGTTATTTAATAGCATGTTAAGCTGTTAAATAACATATTACAACATCTTATACTTTCAGCTACTTTTAACGTCAAGAGGCCAAGGTTCGGGGTTTACAGTTGTGCATGTGTTGTGTGTGTGTGGGGGGGGTCTGGGGGTCAGAGTTCGAAAGGTTAATTCTATTGTTAACGACTTTCTCTTTATTTTCCTTGTTTTTGTATCCCCGCTTTACACTTTTCTCGGACATTATCCGATTTCTTTATCCCATCCCCCCCACACCAATCTAGGCAAGCCATCAACTTCTGCGACGCTGATAAACTATCAAGGGAATTTCACGCGGCAGAATTAAACATTCAATCATATCGATAATAGGAAATTCCCGCGCATGCGTAGGCCTTCCAACCGGAAGCATATTAGTATGTGATGTCGGCTAACACATTTCGTTAAGAGGTGAGATTTAGCAATCAAACTTGCTGATGATATCTACGTTTCATAATTCTCCGATCCCTACTTCCTTTTATTTATTTTTATTTTATTTTTCCCCTGGATGGATACTTACCTGTTTTGTTTGTTTTGTTTTACGGCATATCAACCTCAGTGGGTCATTTAATGCCGATAAATTTTTGAAATAAATCAATTCTTAATGGATAATACAATTTTTTTATGAATACATTTTTCTATTTAACCCATAGATGGGACCCTAACAGGTACTACCACTCCGGGTCAGAGTGGACCAGGGAGCAATGGTGATGAAGGGGTGCTCCACATTCCCCAAACCTCCAAAACTGGAACCTCATCATCAGATAGAGTTTAACGTCATTTCCAGGACATGTAGACCCGCAGCCACTGCCTTCTAGCACCCATATGATAAAAAGGGGTTGGGGCTTGCCATAAGGGCAATAGGGTTGGGAAAATCATATAGATGCTAGGGCTTGACGTGACCAGCCGATTGATCGGACCACCCGTCTAGCCTAAGATAGGGCCAAAGTTGAGTATTGCATGTCATGAACTACTCATCCACCTGGGCTCTATCCTTAAGCATCAAGGGTCGCCACCCACGGCCAACAGGTGGCCGCATTGGGGGAGTCTTACACCTCTACAGAGGCGCAGTCGGTGCATTCTAACGCCCCAGCCGACAGGGGCGGATACTTACGGGATCTATTAGAGTATATCAAAGGGTGACTCATAGTAAAATAGGTAATGTTAAATAAGTAATATTATTTTTTGAAGTGAGTTATATACAGTGTGCAGCAGAAATAGCCTGTACGTTTTAAACTGTTTTCTGTGTAGTGCAAGTTAAAAAAAAGAAGAGACCACTGAAAACTTTTCATATATCATACGTATGTTTGCGTGATATATTCTGTGTGAGATAGAGCGAAAGAGGTATTCTGGTGAAAGTAGGCTGTGCAAGAGTAGAATGCAAGATTTTAATTTTGAATAGATCGGTCAGCGAGTGAACCTAGCTAGATAGATCCATGTAGTTGTATGGCCAATTTTGTCACCCTTCCCCCAACTCGAAATGTCCGGCTATATGCCGAGTCGTGTGCACATTCGCTGTATTTTACTTCAAGATAAATAAAAAATTTTGGAGTGAGAGCACGAGTGTGCTTACTTCAAACATTGTGATATATTCTGTGTGAGTACGTGCGTGCGTATGTATGTGTGTATTTATGTATGTGTTTGTGTGTGTGTATTAATATTGCTATATGTATAGTGAAGGCGCGGAATGTAGTTGTTAGAGACATAGAAAATGGTCTCACCGACGCGAATTCAAATGCTGGACGAGACTGTTTGCATTTCTCATGGCGCTAATACCCTTGGGAAAGGTATGCATCCAACTACTCTCCCGTCAGCTATGGGTAAATAGTAGTGAATACTGGACTTTTTAAACTTTGGTTAGGCAACCAGTCTAGGAGAAGAAAAACTCCAAATTCAAAACCTGGTAAACTCCGCTAAAGGAATTGACCTAGTGTCACATCCTGCTTGTGCGGAGGGGTTGGATAAATATTCTTATGTATAGTGTGTAGCAGGAATACCATCAACATTTTAAACTGTCACGCAGATACAAGTGAACATAATGGCTGTCAACTCGTGTTCGAGTAAGACCATTTCCTGTTGTTTTTTTTTTTTTTAGGGTTTTGATTTTTTTTTTCTCATAGTTAGGTGCCAGTAGTATTTAACACTCTATCCTTGTGTTTTAACAGATGACTCACCGGGCCAGCCCTGGAGAGACATACTCTTCCACATAAACTACATGTTGGAACTTCTCTACTTTGAATGTTGCTGGGCTGAAAATTACCTTTTCTTATAGCCCGCTTCAATTTTTGGTGTTTAATTCGGTTGGACTCAAATACTTCCACAGACAGGTAGATGGTGGCTCTCCAGCCAAGTCTATTACAAGCTAGCTTCTCCTAGTCCTCCACTAGTGAACATAGGCAAATGGCAACGGTAGTTACCTCTAACTAACACCAGCCACGTTTTAAACTATGACGTGTGTGGTGCAAGTAAAAAAGAGAGACCACTGAAAACTTAGCAGATACCATACGTATGTGTGCGTGAGCTATTGTGTGCACGCACGACGCGCGCGCGCGCGTGTGTGTGTGTGTAAACATTGCTATATGTACAGTGGAAGCGCATGGTGTAATGGTTAAAGTCATTGGAATGGACTCGTCGCCCCGAGTTCAAATCCTGGACGTGCTAATTGCATTTCACTTAGCGCTTATACTCTTGGGAAAGGTATGAATCCTACTCTCACTCCAGCTATAGATAAATAGTAGGGCAGACTGGGCTCTTTAACCTTGGTTAGGCAACCGGTCTAGGAGAAGGAAAACTCCGAATTCAAACCTGTTCAACCCCGCTTAAGAAATTGACCTTGTGTCACATCCTGCTCGTGCGGAGGGGTTGGTAAATATATATATATATGTACAGTGAGCGGCAGAAATACCACTAAGATTTTAGTCTGTCACCTTTGTGGTGCAAGTGAATTAGGTAAGTAGCAACGGCAGGTACATCTATCTAACACAGTGGTTCTCAAACTTTATACAGTCGGCGTACAGTACTACACTGTATACAAAATAGGACTAATATTTATTAAGTCAGTGGTTCTCAAACTTTATACAGGGCGCACTTACAGTACTACAGATACTTGATAGCGCACTGTATACAAATAGGACTAATATGTTATTAAGTCAGTGGTTCTCAAACTTTATACAGTCTGGGCGCACTTACAGTACTACAGATACTTGATAGCGCACTGTATACAAAATAGGACTAATATGTTATTAAGTCAGTGGTTCTCAAACTTTATACAGTCTGGGCGCACTTACAGTACTACAGATACTTGATAGCGCACTGTATACAAAATAGGACTAATATGTTATTTAGTCATTGGTTCTCAAACTTTATACAGTGAGGGCGAGCTTACAGTACTACATATACTTACTAGCTCACTGTATACAAAATAGGACTAATATATTATTAACTTAACTGTTAAATATATTTTTAAAAATAACACATTTAACAAAAGCAAACTTAACATACCTCTATGAAGTTTATTCATTCCTGTGTTAATGAGAAACATGATCTTGGTGAGACCTTGCGATTTCTTCAATGTTTGGTCTTATGTTTGAGAGACAAACTCTCATTTTCTCATCAATGCATTGAAGAGTTCCTCTCTTTTTACACTTAATTGTTGCGAGGGTTGAAAATCCCAGTTCACATAAATATGTGGTGGAAAATTGCAATAAAATGGCCAGCACTTTTTTAGATATCCACTCATGTTGCTTTTTTAAAAAAATAGAAATCAAAAAAACTTTAAGAGACAATTCTTTGTATTTAATCATTAATCCACAATCAGTGGACACGGCTGCCAGTTCTTCTTTTTCTGTTAGCGTTAAACTAGAATCTATTGCAGTTTTTACAAAAGGGTTTCTAATCCAGTCATATTGCCAGAAAAGTAACTTATAACTATCATAATAATGTCGCAACGAAACAAGCAGAGTGTTCGTAAAGAAATGGTATAATATAGTAACTTAGTATACATTTGCTTTTCATATCTGGATAGATTTTTCAGGAATACTAGGGAGCGTACCTGAAAAAACTCTGCAGAGGAGTAAAATCGTCCCGATGGGGCCACCTGTTGGATGTAGGTTGCGACCCGTGGTGCATAAGGACGGAATCCTAGTGGCTCAACAGTCCATGACATGCAACGCCCCACTTTAGCCCTTACTTACGCTAGATTGGCAGTCGGAAAGCCTCCTACCCCACCGATCCATTGTTTGGTCACGTCAAGCCCTAGCACCTATACGATAGAGTAGATTCCCTTAGGGTAGATTCTCTAATACCTTAGTGTAGATTCCCAACCTTTTTTTTTTATTATAGTACTAGAAGACAATGTTTTAATGTCCTGGATATAACGTTAAACTCTCTCTAGTGGTGAAATTCCAATTCTGGAACTCTGGGGAGTGAGGAGTACCCATTCATTGCCATTACTCCTTGGTTAACTCTGACCCGGATTGGTGGTACATGTTAGGGTCGTATCTATGTGTTAAATAGATTTTTAAAAAACTGAGTTTGAAAATGTGATTTGAAAAACTGAGTTCTAAAAAAGTGAATACCCAACAAGAATGAATAAAACAAAATGTAAAATCCAAACAACCAACCAACAAAACAACCTGTTATTATATAAACTAGCAAAATAAAAAAACACCCTCCGGGCGATGTAGAAATGCATTTTTGAAAGATATTGCCTGAGGGTGTGGGATTTAAAAATTCAGTGTCAGAGAGTTTGTACACTAATTAAGTAAAATCATCAAATTCATGAAAGGAGTAAAAAATAAAACAATTTGAAATGGAAACTTTGTTCTGATAATTTAAATATATATTAAAATAAAATAAACAATATATATATATAAATATATAATACCAGAAATGTATTTATTAAAACTTGTTTAAAAAAATAATCAATCAGGATCGTCTAATGTTGCACGCTCAAATTTTGAGTGTATTTATCCTATGTTATGACGATTTTGGATCATGTGACGTAAGCAATGGCGTAGTTTTTGTTACAGACAAATATAGATGTAGACATCTATCCTTTTGTTACTCCAGCCAAAAATTTATTCAGACCACCTTGAAAAGCTTCATCATACACTGCTGAAATATCAGCAGTACACCGAGGGAGCATACCCCTTTTCACTAGCGCTAGACCAGGGATACAGTTTTTACTGAGGTGGAGTGCTGCACATACCGTCAGCTCCCCACTTTACTGCACAGATCAGATTATCCAATTTTGCTACTCATAGGCTCAGTGTGCGGGGACCAGTATCGAACCAGGGACCTTTCGATTGCCATGGCAGGTGCTCTATCGATTCTGATAAATTGCCTCGTAGCAGTAACATTACCAGTGATAATGACGTTCAGGTAACAATCGGCCGTTGGTTCTGCTGAGTTTTAGTTAATGTGTGAGCATCGGGACCCAGTGGGCACAAACTTTACAATATGTCAACGTTGACGACATCTTTCCCAGTGCACGGACGCCGATATTCAGCTCCGTGAGCGCTTCCCCGAGCGGTTGCCACTGTTTAAATGCATTAGTTTCTGCCTAATTATGGTTATATTCATTTGGTCTCCTCAATAAATATCAATAGGTCCACATGGAGGAATTCAATAGCCCACTTCTAATTCATATGCACTTCCATATCAGTCACCATCAGAGGAAAAAAATATGTGTTATAAGGCGAAGGAGTTATCGAATATCAGAGAGAGAGAGAGAGAGAGAGAGAGAGAGAGAGAGAGAGAGAGAGAGAGACGGGATTCAGCGCCTTACAATAGAAAAAAGCATTTGCAAATCATTAATATTGGGGAATGAGTTCAATCCCCGACGGGAAACTTATATATTCTGACATTTATCAAACTAGCCTAATCTCATAAAATATCAATATAGAGGGATCTAGTTTAGCACTGTTTATCTCTCTCTCTCTCTCTCTCTCTCTCTCTCTCTCTCTCTCTCTCTCTCTCTCTCTCTCTGTATATATATATATATATATATATATATACACAAGCAAGAATAAATGTATATATCTATTATTATACTAAAGCTGAACGAATCAATCTTCATATCTGGAAGGGTTTTTTACTGTTTATGTTAATGACACAAAAATTAAACTAAATTATTCCTTAGTTCTTGGATTGAGTTATGTTTGAAGAAAATTATAAATGTTTGAAAGATATATATATATATATATATATATATATATATGTGTGTGTGTGTGTGTGTGTGTGTGTGTGTGTGTAAACATGAATATACGTATATATGTATGCATACGTAAATATACATAGATATATACATATATATACGTATATATACGTATACATATTCATGCATACAATATATATATTGCCATATTTATATATATATATATATATATATATATACCTGTATAGATATATATACATATATACATGTATGCATATCTATCACCCTATAAAACACACACACACACAAACTAATATAACAAAACGTTATATATATATATATATATATATATATATATGTGTGTGTGTGTGTGTGTGTGTGTGTGTGTGTGTGTGTGTGTGATATACTAGAAGAGGTTTGAGTACACGTGGTCATTTTATGGAAACAGTTATTATATATAATTACTGATGTTTTCTGACAGAGAATTTCGTGTTGACTATACAAGAAAGAGGCAATAAAATATTTTATCACTGAAATGAATCGTTCCGTTCTGCAAAAAAGTACAGAGGTATCCGGGCATTCCTCCTTTATAAGACCTCTCTTTTTTTTTTCTTTTTTTTTTTTTTTTGATTCGAGCGATGCGCGAAGTCGATTCCTCCAAACCTGAAACAAATGTGATTTTGATAATTTTCCTTCTGTTCCAAGGAACACCCTATAATAAGGATTGGTCGCATCGAAGAGAAAGATGGTGGTGGGGAACGGGAATTATTCACGCGTTTCGTTTTCTGTTTCTTGTATTAATTGAGTGCATGCTATTTTGGTGTATGGCAGCGATGCGTTTAATGTTTGGGTTGTAGTAGTGATGCGCCTTCATAGCTTGACTGTTTTCAGTCAGGTTCTTGGCGGTTAATCCATCTTTTTATCTTGATTGGCAACGCTGTGGAAAAAAGCTAGAAAAAAAAATGGCCGAATCGCTATTTTAATGAGAGTGTAGATATACTCGCTTGCACATTTATAATCTCCATGAAAAGATATCAACGATGTAAAACATTTTTTATCGAGTTTTAATTAGTTTGAACTTATTTCTTCGTCTATATTTTATGAGGGTGAGTCAAAAGTTTTGCAATATTTTTGGTACGTGCTAAGTTTTCAGCGCGTATATTGTTGGATACTACTTTAGTTATCTTCAAAATACGCACTCTCGAATTTTTTAAAAGCTTTTTTTAAGGCTTCCTCCTTTAAAATTAACTGAAGGTGCTGGCTTCGTATGCTTTTTTTATTTGCTTTTTTGTTTTTTTTTCGGAAAAAAATTTATAGCTTTTTATCTGAATTCTGATATAACTGAAAAAAAATTTGATTTATTGTCAGAAATCTTTAAATTTTATAATTGAAAATAATAAGTTAATTCATTGTTACAAAAATGTTTAATTGAAAAAATAAGTTAATTCATTTTTTTTAAAGTTCACGATTATTGAAAAATGACCAAATTAATTTATTGGAAAAGAAAATTATTTCAGAATTCAGATGAAACGCAATTTTATTTTCACGAAAAAATCAGATTAAAAGTGCGAACAAGGCTGGCTTCTGTAAATTTGTAGAGAGCATTCCTTAAAAAAAAGCTGAAATATTCTAGAGTGAGTATATTGGCCGGTTAACTCAGCCAGTAGAGTGTTCGGCTAGGAATCACAAGGTTCTTGGTTCGATAGCGGTCCTCGCCAACTCAGCGTATGAGTAGCACAGGGATCTGTGCGGTAAAGTGCGGTAAAGTGAGGAGATGATGTTAGTTGTGGCGCTCCACCTCAGATGCTAAAATAATCTCCTTTGTCTAGCGCTAGTGAAAAGGGGATAAACTCCCTCGCTGTCTGGCTGATACCGACATTAGGCCGTCCCGACGACTTTACTTTTACATTGGAGATAATCATTTCTAATTATCAATTTCTAACGTCTTCTAATCTTCGTTGATGGTCATGCTGATTTCTTTTGGTTCTTCTTTATCGGATCACATCGTGTTTGATCTATCCGCATCCATCTTAGATCTTCATTAGGAACACGGATTCATATTCTTTAGTGTACACATATCTTTTATATCCCCAGACCCAAATTTAACACGCGCGCGGAAAAGAAGCAGAAAACGCCATTTTACGTCGAGCCCAAACGCCTCACTCGCCAATTCTCTATCTATTCTACCTTTTAATTTTCCCAGAGTTTAGTCACATGATCCTTCCAAGCCAATCAGCGAGGACCAATCGGATAGTCTCAGGATGAGAGCTCGTCTGTCAAGTTTTGGAGGATTTTTTATGAATACTTACCTACTGCAGTCGTCCTTCGGGGCGGGGGTCCCGTGTGCTTCGGCCACTGGATCAGGTTAAGTAATAAATAATAGCACCGATCTCAGGAGGCATTCACCCCAGGCAATACCTGACCCTTAGGGGGCAGGGCTGAGTTTATTCCCCAGCGCCTGAGGCGCCCCTTGAGGGGGAATGCCGAAGGGATCGACGCAATTTTTGTTCTTTCCCACCCATGAGCTTTGACTTGTGGGTGGGCCCACGTTAAAACGAGGCCTTGTGCCAAGCCCATACAAGTGGGGTATTAGGCAAATACCCTTACGACTAATCATTAAATTTAGATCACATACTCCATCACAAAAATGATACGCTACGCCTATTCATTGTGTGTCAATATCACAAGACCGAGGCAGTTTAACCTCTGGTAGGGACCCGGTGTGCTTGGGGCGCATTGTGGTAGGCGATGTGCTAAAACATTGTGCATTGCTTCACTCCGTGTGCGATTTGAAAGTCTCATTGATTAACTCGAAACGTAGTCTAATTCGGGAACATGATTTACGAGTTCGATTTGAGCCATAACACCATGGAAGCATCCAAAGACATTTGATGTCCGAAAGGTAAATGCGCAGTTGATCATAATCCAGTAACCAGATGATTCCAGAAATTTCACTCAGATTGCAAGAAGATAGGCCCAAACCGTGGATTTCGAATCTGTGGCCAAAGCCAGAGAGGTGAATTTGGCGGGTAGTACTCGACAAGTATCAGAAGAGTCCTGTATTTCACAGTCCATTGCTGTTCGTCACCTTCACGGCCTTGGAAAAAGCATACAGAGTTGACAAATTGTACGCTACATTCTAAAATATTGCAACACTTTTGACTTATTTTATATATATATATATATATATATATATATATATATATATATATTATAAAAAAAAGGTCCGCAAAATGGAATATGTTTTTAGAATTTTTTATTTTTATCTTACATTTGCGACACGTGTTTAAGATCTGATATCTTCTTCAGGCATTGATTAATCATATATATATATAATATATATATATATATATATATATATAAGTCATCCACAGACACACACACACACACACACACACATATATATATATATATATATATATTAAACATTACTCAAATAATCCATATATAGAGAGATAGTATGATATATATATATATATATATATGAACATGTATATATAGAGAAATGGAGACACACACGCACGCACCCACACACACACACAGACACACATATGTGTGTGTGTTGTCTGTTTGTGTGGGGGTTGTCTCTGTGTGTATGCGTGTGTGTCTCTATTTCTCTATCTCTACATGTTTATATCTATCTACCTATCTATATATATATATATATATATATATATATATATATATATATATGTGTGTGTGTGTGTGTGTGTGTGTGTGTGTATATATATATATATATATATATATATATGGATTATTTGAGTAATAATTAATAATCAAAGGATCCTAGTTGAGATAATCCATTCCAGTGCCAAGTACCCACTTTATCTGAATGCTTTTTAATTAATTACTAAATGACCTGAAAAAAAAATGTTTTCCCACTTTCATTTTCACTCTACGTATGATAATGCTTATATTTGTAACTAATTTGTCAATGTAAGAAAATATGTCAAGATATCAAGTAAAAGTTTCATTCGATAGAAATTTGATTTACATATATTCCTATGTATATAAACAGAAAAAAAATGCGGTGGTCCCGTAACCCTGTTGACAAAAAGATTTTTGCGTGATTATTTTCTTTTTTTAAATATCTTATTGATTATAACCAATTCATATGTTAACACTCTTGTTCTGTAA
>CM042147.1:79050139-79060139 GCA_023376005.1 Doryteuthis pealeii | reverse complement strand
ATATTCACAGGTACTGCCAATAAATAAATAACTAGGTAAGAACCCCCATCCTAATGAAGCCACCTGTTGGCTGTGAGTGGCGACTTGTGATGCTTAAGAACGGAACCCAGGTGGCTAAATAGTCCATGGCCTTTCCCTGCTTCACTTTGACCCTTATTTAGGTTAGGCGGTCGGTCGATCGGAGAGGCTCCCTTCCAATCAATTGGCTGGTCACCTCATCCCCTAACACCTATTGTCCCAACACTATTTCCCTTATGGCAAGCCCGAACCCTTTTTATCATGTATGTGCTAGAAGGCGGTGGTAGAGGGTTTTGATATCCTGGGTATGACGTTAAACTCTATCTAATGGTAAAGTTTCAATCCTGGAGCTCTGGGGAATGTGGAATAACCCTTCATCGGCATTACTCCATGATCCACTCTGACCCGGAGTGGAAGTACCTATTAAATAGAAGAAAATGCGTTTAATAAAAATGAGTTTTAAAAAATAAGATTAAAAAATTGAGTATCTATCAAGGATGAATCAAACAAAACGTCTTCGGTATAAAATAACATGACAAGTGTCTAGGTACACTCTGACCCGGAGTGGTAGTACCTGTTAGCGTCCCATTTATAGGTTAAGTAGAAAAAGTGCTTTTAATAAAAAATATATGTTTAAAAATATTAAGATTTAAAAAAAATTGTGTACATATCAAGAATGAATAAAACAAAACGTCATCGGCATAAAATAACCCAACAAAGGTTGATATGCCGTAACATCCCACCAACCGAACTTATTTCAACGGGAATTTCCCTACATCTGAATCAGTAAAGTAAAATATTTTATTTAGTTTCTCGCTACTTCTTGAATTATCCAAGCAGAGTAGCTTTAGCAGTTTTGATGTCCAGTTTAAAGTAATGTCTCAAGAATGGCACAATATCAATACTCGTCGAATGACATCTCACGGAAAAAGTGCACCTGATTCACCTTATTAAAATGAACTAAATGCCCTTTCATGCATTCTGTAAAGGCTTCGCTATCATTTTCTGATATTTCAACTCGAAACAACATGGCCAAAGTTAAAGCCAAGGATCCCCGCGGAAAGCGAAAAGGGGAATTGAAAACTCAAGTCAAAGAATTAAAAAAAGAATTTGATCACCTCAGAGTTGCAAAAGTAACTGGAGGCTAGGCTTCAAATATTATCTAAAATCCGAGTTGTCCGCAAATCAATTGCCGTGTGCTGATTGTCATCAATCAAACACAAAACGAACATCTGCGTGGTAGGATATACAAGCCCAAGGATTTGCTTCCCAAAAAGACCCATGTTATGAGGAGACTTTAGACTCTTCGTGAAAAATCCTTGGTCACACACAGACAGGCAAGGAAAAGAATCTTGTGGAAAGTCAAGAAATACGCTGTCAAGTCTTAAAGTGTTGATAGCTGTGAAATAAAATTTAAAAAAACTCTCAGTAATTCCTAAAGTCAGGCACATAAAGTTTTTAACCTATGCTCTGATATCCTAATTAATCTGAATTTTAGAAGGTACCTGTGGCGTAATGGTTATCATTGTAGGAAATAGACATGGCGACACGAGTTCAAATCTTGGACGAGGCTGTTTGCATTTCACCTTTGGGAAAGTTATGCATCCAGCTATTCTTTTTCAGCGAGGGGTAAATAATGGACAGACTTGACTCATCAACCTTAGTATGGCAACTGGTCTAGGAGAAGGAAAACTCTTAAAAATGACCTTGTGTCACATCTTGACCCATATTAACCCATAGCTGGAGGGAGAATAGTTGAATGTATACCTTTACAAGGGTATTAGCTATTATGTGAAATGCAAACAGCCTCATCCAGAATTTGAGTTCGGTTCGATGAGTTCATTTTCTACGACACTTACCATTAAAAAAAAGCAAACGCTTCCGTCACTATATATACGTGTGTGTCTGGATGTGTGGATGTGCGTGAGTGTGCGTGCGTGTTCGCACGTGTGTGTATGTGTTTATGATAGCATAGACTTAAATTCAACGGGGCTTGGTGACTCAATATCTCGCCTATTCTGCCATCGGACCAAGAATTGAACATGAATCTATGACAACAGTTAAATGTACGTATTGGGATATATAGATAGACTAGAAGCGGCTACCCGGCATCACCTGGGTAGAGGGAGTGCAAAAGAGTTAGTCTCGCAGATTCATCATTACTGAATTAGGAGTTGGATCCTCACAGAATGCCCCATTAAAATCTCTATGTAAAAAAGACCTTGTGTCAGGAAGAAAAAGTGCATAGACACTCTGAAAAGAAAGATCAATGTCTCCTATTTAAAATATCAAATGCAACAAAAAAAATCCATGCTGTTACTATATAAATTTTATTTTTTAATTATCTTTACGAATATAAATTAATTTCTATTATTTTTTCCTCAAAAAACAAGGAAAAAGGATGGTATTGGTTTATAAAAGTATACACTTGATGTAAACTAGTTGGAAACAGAACAGAAAAAGTTATATTGGATTAGAGTTGTTTTTTGTTTTTGTTTTTTTTATTGATGTAAGTTTAATATCTCTTTTGTATAAATCTAATCATGCAACCATTAAAACAGAAGTTAAAGTGAAACCGGATGTTTAATATATAAACACAATGAAACTGATATAAGCTTACTGAAGAGTTGGTATCGGAAAAGATATCATGCCACATCAGCAGAGTTATAGACAGGAAACTGCTCTGTGTGTGATTCGAACCCTAACTCACACACAGAGCAGTTTCCTGTGTATTACTCTATGCTGATGAGGCATGTATGAAATGTACATACAGATTGACTTTTTCTCGATTTGTTTACGCCTTACATTTGAACAGACATGCTCGCCTAATTCATTAATTATCAACTAATTAATTTTCAAATTAGGTATGTCTTCAATTAAGCACATATTCTCCCAAAAATTGTCGGATATCGCCATCTCAAACAAATTGTTTACTTTCATATATATATATATATATATATATATATATATATATATATATATATGTGTGTGTGTGTGTGTGTGTGTGTGTGTGTGTGGAGAAAAGTAGACAAACACGGATGTTATGGAAACTTGATGTTTATTGTCGACGGTGCAACGTTTCGGTCTCTTATTAGACCATCTTCAGGACTTGGATATAGTTCTTACTCCAATGATGGAAATTCTCAAAATGCTGAAAACGGAAGGTCGTCAGTAGGGGGAGGTGTAGTTGGGGTGGTTAGTGGATTCTTTTTCTCTCTGGAATGGGGAGTGCCGAAATGGTGAATGGTGGTACCACAGGTGTTAGATTGTGGGGATTGGTTAGCTAAATATGTGTATGTGTGTGTGTGTGTGTGTCTGTTTAATTGAGAGAGAGAGAGACAGACAGAGAGAGAGAGAGAGAGAGAGAGACAGAGGGGGATTAATAGAGAGAGAGAGAGAGAGAGAGGGGGGGAGAGAAATTAAGACCGAAGTAAGTACTGAGTTCCTCTTTTTTTAATCTACAGAGCGATGGATCCGAGAACCACTAAGCGCTTTTGACTTTATGATATCCTATCTATCTGTTTATATATTCTTTAATAATGATCCTCTGAATATATATGATACTGTAAAAGAATATACTTATAAAATGCATACCAAGTGTTATGATATGAATCGACCAAGTAATTACAGAAAAAAATATATATACGAACAATATTTTCCCAATTATATTACTGCAATCAATAATTCATTTTATTATTTGAAACACGAGGATTATTAGATGTTATTCTTATTCGTATTATTATCATTATCATCCACTTAATGGTTTTTCTCACTCGATGTTAATGGAAATGCTAATGGTTCTCAGAGTTTCCTTTCTAACCGATATCTGGTCCCAGATTGAAAAGAAACCTTAGAGGCGCTCGGGGTTTCTCGATTATCGTTGCCGCGGCCCCAAAAGGACTTGACTTATGCGTAATGGTGAAACTCAACAACTGTCTAAATCGCCACTGAATGAAGGTAACGTTTTGGCAAGGTGAAAAAGAAACAGTTGTAAGTATTCCCCACCCACCATCCCTTAATGGCTTGATACGCTTCATTGAAAATTGAAACCTCATATTCGTTGAATTCTTTCTTTCTTTCTTTCTTTCTTTCTTTCTTTTTTTCTTTCTTTAATCCATCCATCCACCCATCCATCACGCAGGTGAAACAAATACAGGAAATACAGTATAGGTGTTGGCATATTTCGAAAGAGGACTATAACTAGATAGAAAAAAAGTCATGAATCTATACTATACGAGTATATATATATATATCTTATTATAATGGAGATTGTGTGTTTTTATGTCTGTAACCGAAACTACATTACTACTCAAGACCCAATTCCCTTAGTTATTGACATCACATTCTCCATGATTTTATTTTTATCTAAACCTCAATTATTAATAAAATTGTCTTAAATTATAAATACTGTTAACTATGTCTACATACTGACAACATCCAATTATATTTATATATACAACAAAATAGCGGTTTACAGTGTGAACGGGAAGGCTAATTTGCATATTAATATTAAAAAATCGAATTTAATAAATATGTGCTTAGTATTATTGATTTCTAACTGTTTGGTTTTATTTTAATGAATATAAGCAAAAGTCTCTTCAATGAATCTTAAATGAAATCCATTAACAAGATAAAATAACTGTCATTTTATTCTTTACTTCCTCTTTAACTAAATACTTAAATTAGAAAAAAATAACAATGAAAGACGAGAGTGATGAAAGAGTAAGTTTCAGTTGTTCTATTTTTCGATTATACCCCCTTCTGTTTCAAATCATTTTAACTGCATTTTATTTAGTTTCATTAGCCTTTCTAATTTAATACAATATTTTATTACACTAAAACTTAAATACTTGCACCCGGAGGGTGCATATATTTGCTAGTATATATATATATATATATATATATATATATATATATATATATATATATATATGTGTGTGTGTGTGTGTGTGTGTGTGTGTGTGTAGAATTAAACAAAAGACACATCTCCTGTTTAACAATTCTATTTTTTATCTTTTCGAGTTTTCGGGCCAACTTTTTTAATATTTGGTGGAATTCGTGATAAGTCACCAAAGTTCAGTTCCCAAGTACTTTCGGTACTTCGAAGTGCCCTCATCATTAAAAAAAAAACTGGAATACATCACCCCTGATGATGGCACTTCGAAGTGCTGAAAGTACTCGGGACCTGAACTTTGGTGGACTTATCCACGAGTTCCACCCAAATATTAAAAAGTTGGCCAGAAAACTCGAAAAGATCAAAAATAAAATTGTTAAACAGGAGATGTGTATTTTGTTTAATTCTACATGTATAAATGAAACAATGCTGCCCAAATACACACACACACACACACACACACACACACATATATATATATATATATATATATATATATATATATATATATATATATCATTATATGTATATATATATATATATATATATATATATATATATATATATTATAATTCTGAAAATTTACTAAATAAATGAAACTCTTCTCTAAAACAACCGAGTTTCTTTTATTTCTTTAATGCTTCACACTAATGCCCAAACTTGATATATGTACTTCCCACAAACGGATACTTATACCTAAATAAACACACACATATATATATTATATATATTATATAATATATATATATATTATATATATATATATATGAGTGTGTGTGTGTGAGTGTGTGTGTGTGTGTGTGTGTGTGTTTGTGTGTGTGTGTGCATATCAGGTGGTAAGTTGTGTAATGGTTAGAGCCGTAGGTACTGGACCCGTCGACTTGTGTTAAACTCATTGACAAGGCTGTTTGTATTTCACATAGCTCTAATACTTTTGGAAAATGCATTCAACTACTCTCCCTTCAGCTATGCATAAATAGTAGGGCAATATGGGCTATTTTACCATGCGGAGGAGTTGTCAACATATATATTTGTAAATCACTAGCACATTGTAACTACTAGATCTATAAAGGTATATTTGGGATTTTAAGAAATTAAAACATTATTAAAGTAGAAGCGACTACCCGGCGCCGCCTGGGTAGATGGAGTAAAAAGGTAGTCTCGTAGATCAATCATGAGTTCGATCCTCACATTAAAATCCTTATGTAAAAAAGATGCTGCATTGATCCAGACAGTTTGAAAAGAAAAATTAATGTCTCCTATTTAAAATACTGAATGTAAAAAATTCCATGTCGTTATCATTCTAATTATGTCGTTATTTCTCTAATTATCTTCACAAACATAAGTCAAATCTTCACTATCTTTGCTCAAAAATCAAACCCTGGTGATATTTAATGTGTATATATATTTACTTTGTCGTTAATTGTATTATTTTCGGAGTTTCCTCCGGGCATACAGATTCACACAACTGACCTTTATATATGTATAGATGGGACATTTTAAGAAAATCAAACATATACACTGTACAGAATGAACAGAGTTTCTTGTGCCTACACAAATAATTAGCAATAATTCGTTTCTTGTATAAGAAACAATATTTTAAATGATAAATATGAATTGTTAGGAAATTACAGGCACAAAATGGGCCGATCTCTAAAATATTATCAATAACTACCATCTTAACTTATAACCAAGACACACAAGCTACTCTTTAAAATTATTATTCGCTGAAATATATATCATTGTAAAAAAAAACCTCGTATAGACAGAAAAGAAAAGAGAAGGAAAGGGGATAAAAACTAGTGAAACAAATTAAATTAACATCACAAATCTGAATCCCAAAATAAACAAAGACAGACAGAAAAACTTTAAAAGAAAAACACTACTGATGGAATCAGTAGATTTATTTCTTCTGAAATCTTTTCTCCAGTTTTCCATAGTTATTATGCATCAGATTACAGTTATGAAAATTATGTTTATTCATTCATTGGAAATACAATAGATTAAAAAAATGTCTATGTACGAATATTTGCCCCCCCCCCACTGTATATATATATATATATATATATATATATATATTTATTTATTTATTTTACAAGGTTTTCACAGATCAATGTTCATTATAAACAGCGACCCAGGTTTCATGCTAAAGGGCAATCATCAGGCTATTGAGCAAGATCCCATGGTGTTTGTTGAAGTTCTTTATTCAATGTCACCTTTTGGATTGCAAATAACGTCGGTTAGTTCCGCGGACGCTATTATAGTTCGGATTTACTAAAAATAAATTTTTTCAAAATTTTTTTGTAGTAATGCCAATGAAGTTGCCTCCTTTTATTCGTTAAAAATAAAACTTTTTTTTTTTTAAACATTTTGACATTGAGTAAAGAACTTCAACAAACACCATGGGATCTTGCTCAACAACCTGATGATTGCCCTTTAGCATGAAACCTGGGTCGCTGTTTATAATGAACATTGATCTATGAAAACTTTGTAAAATAAATAAATATTAGCTCTTACAATTTGTGATTGAGCACTGTATTTTCTTTGTTTCATCACAAAAAAAAATTGTTTTTACATATATATATATATATATATATATATATATATATATATATATATTTAAAAAAAGCAAGAAGCAGGCGATATCCAGCACATACTATTACGGACGCAGACTATGCAGAGGACCTAGCACTACTCGCAAACACACCTGCACAAGCCGAAACCTTGCTACCCAACCTAGAAAAAGCAGCACGAAATGTCGGCCTATGCGTAAACTTTGATAAAACTGAGTTCATATCTTTCAAAAAGAAAAGCGACATCTCCACCATCGATGGCAAACTCCTAAACTCGGTAGAACAATTTAGATACTTAGGCAGTAACATCTCCTCCACAGAAAACGACGTTAATGCACGTATAGGAAAGGCATGGGCCGCTATAAACAAATTATCTGTCATATGGAAATCCAATCTCACAGACAAGTTAAAGAGACAGTTCTTCCAGGCCGTTGTCGTATCAGTGCTGCTGTATGGCTGCACCACCTTGAACCTAACTAAGCGACTAGAGAATAAACTAGATGGGAGCTGCACAAGAATGCTGCAGGTGATCCTGAACAAGAGGTGGAAACAACACCCTACGAGAAAACAGCTGTACGGTAACCTGCCACATATCACCCAAACCATCCGAGTAAGACGGACAAGACACGCGGGACACTGCTGGAAAAGCAAGGACGAACTCATAAGCGACTTAGAGTTTTTGCATTATAGTCTATTCCTTTTTGCATTATAGTTTTTGTCTAAGCTTCCTGAAATTATACTCTAATATATATTATATATATATATATATATATATATAGATATAGATATATTCTTGAGGCAATATGCATAAAAATATTTTTTTTAAAAACTAACATTAATAAAATAGCATTCAACATCGGTCATAATATATTAGCTATCTTTAATAACTAATACACTAATCACGCAACCCTCTAAAAATAATGGACTCTTCTAATTTAAAAACAAAATAGATAAAAGAACAAGAAAAACGATAAAAAAGAACTAATCATATACCCACCTGATGACGACCAAAGAAGCAGTCGAAGCTCTCGGGATTATAGTATGGGAAGAATCCTATTTCAACTTGATCCTGACATTAGAAAGATAGCCAGAAGTCTGGAAAAGATACAAATCAAGACCAGGAAAAAGAAATGTACCGTGTTGTTTAATAACACCTTCCTACAATATATATATATATATATACTAGCAAATATATGCACCCTCCGGGTGCAAGTATTTAAGTTTTACTGTAATAAAATATCATTAAATTAGAAAGGCTAATGAAACTGAATAAGAATGCAGATAAAAAGATTTGGAACAGAGGGGGTATATTGAAAAATAGAACAACTTTGAAACTAACTCTTCCATCATTTTCCATTATCAGTAAAGAATAATATTTCAGTTATTAATGGATTTAAAAAAATTTATCCCCGAGATTTTTGCTCATATTCAATAAGATAAACCAAACAATTAGGATCAATATGCAAATTAGCCTTCCCATTCACACTGTAAACCACTAGTATATATAAAATACAATTGCATGTTAATAGTATGTAGATATGGTCAACAGTCTAAATTCATGGAGAATGTAATGTAAATAACAAAGGGAATTGTGACTTGTATAGTAATATAGTTTCGGTTACAGATAGAGATATATATGTATATATATATATATATATATATATATATATATATATATATATATTGTAGGAACGTGTTATTATTTCTTTTTCCTGATCTTGATTTGTATCTTTTCCCGACTTCTGGCTATCTTTCTAATGTCAAGATCAAGTTGAAAATATATATATATATATATATATATATATATATATATATATATATATATATATATATATATTGGTGTGTGTGTGTGTGTGTTTGTGTGTGTTATGAACGAAATATTAGACACATAAAAGTTGGTTGAAAAAATTTACTGTAGTGCCGTAGCAATGTTTGGATATCTCTCATCCCATCTCTCTATGTCCCTAAGGAATATAACACACTTCCCAATGTTTTACGAAACATCTGCACGTGGGTCAGAACTCATAAATAGACTTATTTAAAAGAGATAAATAAAACGTTTAGCTTATATTTATTATCATTGAAACAATTTTGCTATATGTTCCAATGATAATAAATGTAAGCTAAACCTTTTATCTATTTATTTATCTATTAACGCTCTATCACAGATATTGAGCACTCTTTTAATAACACTGTACGTTGGTATTACTACCGTTTCTTCAAGTATAATAGTGCCAACTATACACATTGATATATATATATATATATATATATATATATTTTGGGGAGAATATGCGCTTAATTTAAGTCGTACCTAATTTTGAAAGTTAATTAATTAATAATTAATTAATTTGGCGGGCATACCTATTCAAATGTAAGGCTAAACAAATCGAGAAAAATCAATCTCTGTATGTACATTTCGGCCTATTAGGCCTCATCAGCAGAGCTATAGTAGGAAGACCGCCTTCCTATCTATAGCTCTGCTGATGAGGCCTAATAGGCCGAAATGTACATT
>CM042147.1:79025139-79037639 GCA_023376005.1 Doryteuthis pealeii | reverse complement strand
AGATTGAAAGGAATTAGTAAAGATAAGTGCACAAAAGAAAAGGAAAAAAAAGACAGAAAGGAGAATAATAGCAAAAGAAAATGAAAAGAACGAAAGAAGGTAAATAGAAAGAAAGAAATAAAGACAAAAAGAGAGAGAGGATTGAATGAATAAAAGAAAAGGAAAGACAAGATAAAAAGAAAAAGAAAGAAAAAGGTAAAAAGAGAGAAAGGAAGAAAGAAATGAATAAAGAAAGAAAATTAAATAAACAAAAAGAAAGAAAAAGAAAGGAATGTAGGAAGAAAGAAAGAAAAGAGAATGACGGAAAAAATAAAGAATACATTCTTAAATAATGATCGAAAAGGAAAGACAAAGAAGAAGAAGAAGGAAGGAGGGAAGTGGAAATTTCCAAAGAAGAAGAAGAAGAAGAAGAAGAAGACGTGGAAATTTTAAAAGAAGAAGAAGAAGAAGAAGAAGAAGAAGAAGAAGAAAGATAAAACAAAAAGAAAGGATCTCTTGAGCATTAAAGAAAGAAGAAGAAGAAAGGAATAAATGAAAAAGTAAAAGGAAAAAGAAAGAAAGGATCTCATGATCATTAAAGAAAGAAGAAAGAAAAAGAAAGAAGAAAAGAAAAAAGAAAAGAAAGAAAGGATCTCATTATCACCAAAGAAAAGAAGAAGAGATAAGAAAAAGAAAAAGAAAGAAAGGATCTCAAGATTACTAAATAGAAAAAAAAAGAACGAAGAAGAAAAAAAGAAAAGGAAAAAAAGGACGGATCTCATTATCATTAAATAAAAACTAAGAAAGACGAGAAAAAAAGAAAAAAGAGAAAGAAAGAAAGGATCTCATGATAATTGAAGAAAGAAGAAAGAAAAAGAAAGAAGAAAAGAAAGAAGAAAAAGAAAGGATCTCATTATCACCAAAGAAAAAAGAAGAAAAGATTAGAAAAAAGAAAAAGAAAGGAAGGATCTCAAGATTACTAAAAAAGAAAAAAACAAGGAAGAAGAAAAGAAAAAAAGGACGGATCGCATGATCATTAAATAAAAACTAAGAAAGACGGGAAAAAAAGAAAAAGAAGAAAGAAAGAAAGGATCTCATGATAATTAAAGAAAAAGAAAGAAGAAAAGAAAAAGAAAAAGAAAGAAAGGATTTCATTTTTTACCAAGGAAAAACGAAGAAGAACGATAAGAAAAAAAGAAAGGATCTCAAGATTACAAAAAGAAAAAGAAGGAAGAAGAAGAAAAGGGAAAAGAGAAAAAAGGACGGATCTCATGATCATTAAATAAAAACTAAGAAAGACGAAAAAAAAAAAGAAAAAGGAGAAAGAAAGAAAAGGATCTCATGATAATTGAAGAAAGAAAGAAAAAGAAAGAAGAAAAGAAAAGAAAAAGAAAGGATCTCATTATCACCAAAGAAAAAAGAAGAATAGATTAGAAAAATAAAAAGAAAGAAAGGATCTCAAGATTACTAAAAAAAAAAAAAAAAAAAGAAAGAGGAAAGAAGAAGAAAGAAAAAGAGAAAAAAGGACTGATCTCATGATCATTAAATAAAAACTAAGGAAGACGAAAAAAAAAAGAAAGAAAGGATCTCATGATCATTGAAGAAAAAAGAAGAAAAAGAAAGAAGAAAAGAAAAAAGAAAAAAAGAAAGGATCTCATTATCACCAAAAAGAAAAAAGAAGAAAAGAAAAAAGGAAAAGAAAGAAAGGATCTCAAGATTACTAAAAAAAAAAAAGAAAGAAGAAAGAAGAAGAAAAGAAAAAGAGAAAAAAGGACTGATCTCATGATCATTAAATAAAAACTAAGAAAGACGAAAGAAAAAAAGAAAAAGGAGAAAGAAAGAAAGAAAGAAAGGATCTCATGATCATTGAAGAAAAAAGAAAGAAAAAAAAGAAGAAAGAAAAGAAAAAAAGAAAGGATCTCATATTCACCAAAGAAAAAAAGAAGAAAAGATTAGAAAAAGAAAAAGAAAAAGAAAGAAAGGATCTCAAGATTACTAAAAAAAAAAAAAAGAAAGAAAGAAAGAGAAGAAGAAGAAAAGAAAAGAGAAAGGACGGATCTCATGATCATTAAATAAAAGCTAAGAAAGACGGAAAAAAAGAGAAAGAAAGAAAGAAAGAAAAGATCTGACCATTAAAGAAAAGAAAAAAGAAGAAAACTTTAGAGAGAAGGATGTGTAATAAAAGGAAAGAAAGAATTGAAGGACTGACTTAAAGAATAAATGATTAATCAGTCACAGTGAGCGATAGCGTTAGTAATGATCATCAGAGTGGACACCGTGATTAGTTCATCCGGCCCATTGTCTCTTTTAAGAATTGGGTCTAAAATGAACTCAGTGCGGACCAATACGAGACTTTATCTGCCACTCACTGAGGGAATTCTGAAGCCGTAATGGCCGAAACGACTAAAAGACGCCGTAAATTGAATCAGTGTTAGATGGACCGGCGTTGAACGAACTAGGCGAATCGGCTTTGATGGAGCGTAACCAAGCATTTTGTGAAAAGCTGACTGAAGGATCCACTAAATAGAGGTATTTGCAGTGCGCATGTCAGAATCGGCGCATGCGTGGTTCTACAGCTGGGCACACTTTGTTTGGATCAGGATGTATTTGCATATACCTTGATGTTTGTGTCACTGTGTGGTGTGTGTGGTTTGTATATTATAATGACAAAGACGGACAGGTGCGTGAAAACAAGTGCCAACATTACTATTGAATAGCGAGTTCGATCCTCACATGATGATCAATACTTGTGACCTTGTGGCAAATCCTACCCGCGGTGAACGGGTTTATTAAATACCTACATCTTATCACTTTCTTTGTTCAAATGTTTTTCATTCAGTTTATCTTCCCCAGTCTCTCTCTCTCTCTCTCTCTCTCTCTCTCTCTCTCTCTCTCTCTCTCTCTCTCTCTCTCTCTCACAACACACACACACACACACACACACACCTACACATACAATGTTGATCTATGATCTATCTACCTATCTCAACCTATTCGCATCTATCTAGTCCAATTCGTATATATATATATTCAAGGAATAAACTCCGAAGAAAATTTCCTAAACAACAAAACAGAAATTTTTCGAGCATGCCCACACAGGAAAAAATTCTTAATATGGAATTGGACTAACCAAAACATCAGACCGCCATAATTAAGAATTCATATATAAATAAACACACATAAACTAAAATAAATATGAAAACGAAAAAAAATTTTAAATCACCATAAGAACAATGACGACAAATAGTGATGCCGTTGAATGATGAAAGCGAAATGCAGGAGCTATTAACGGATCGCGTGGACACGTGCCGGGAGTTTAAAACTGTCCATTTTTTTCAAAAGTCAAACGCCTCTGAAGACGAATAACACCGAAAAAGTGTTATTCAGAAACCAATGGTAGGACCGACTTTGTAATTATAAATAATTAAATAAATATATATATATATATATATATATATATATATATATTATATATATATATATATATATATATACATGTAGAATTAAACAAAAGGCACATCTCCTGTTTAACAATTTTATTTTTGATCTTTTCCAATTTTCTGGCCAACTTTTTAGTGTCTGGGTGGAATTTATGTTTATATATGTATATAGATACGTATATATGTATATATATTTGTATATATGTATATATGTATATATATGTATATATATATGTGTGTATATATATGTATATAAATGTAAGTTAATCCAAATGACTGCTTGTAAGGGATGATACTATTTGAGATCTTCAAAATCTCACTCTATAACCATACTATATGCTCCTGTATGTGCAAACATATATTCATACAAGGATTTTTATAAATCCCTAAAGAGAGCTCAATGTATAATAATCAATAAATTAGATTATATACAGAGCAATATTTAACTTTCAAAGAAAGAAAAACTTAACAAACCGTCATCCAGTAATAATTTATTTCGACCAGAAACTAAAAAAAATAATGTTGTACGGGCCACTGCATGAGCTTTGGATTGTGCGTGGCTTCCCTCGTTAAAAAGTCCATGTGTCAATCCGGCTAGAGGGACGTTAGGAAAATACTTACTATTTAACCTGTACTTAGGAGGATGAGGTTGATCTTACCTTTCCCGAAGTTATTAGTGTGAAAGTGAACATAATAGCGTGATTGGAGTTCGAATTCGCTTATTATGATGTCGCAATCCAACACTAAGCCACAGGGACAACCCTATAATGATCGGGAAGTTGATAATAGTAAACCCTATTTTTTTAAATAACCCAAAGTTTGACTAGTATTATTTGTATTATTCGGACTATTGTCCTCATCTTCATTATTATCTGTTCAACGTTTCGGCCGATGTGCCCTCCGCCCTTCTTCAGGTATTTCTGTCGGACCCGGGAACCTTCTCGGACTCGGGAACCTTCTTTTCGGACTCGGGAACCTTCTTTTCGGACTCGGGAACTATGGTTAGCAGAATATAATCAACACAGCTTAACGCCTCTACCCCAGCTATGGTTAGCGGAACGAGAACAGGATACCCCCGTGGACTGAATAAAGGGTTAGGTTCAAAGTTCCGTGATGGCTCCTGATTACGACAAGAAGATTCCCGACTACGACTTGAAAGTCCCCGAGTTCGAAAAGAAGGTTCCCGAGTCCGAGAAGGTTCCCGAGTCCGACAAGAATTACCTGAAGAAGGCCGGAGGGCATATCGGCCGAAACGTTGTCCAGATAACAATAAAGATGAGGACAATAGTCCGAATAATGCATATAATACTAATCATCAAGCCTCATCCCAACCATTCAGAGAAACTGTTTTTAATATTCCAAGATCAACACAGGGACAGTCTTTGGGGAAATATAATGATTTAATACCGTAAGTCAATCAACATTTTGTTCTTTCCCCGTTATTTTTCTTTAATAAATTTTTTTAAACCTGGCCAAACAAGCAATTTTTTTAGTTTGTTTAAATACTCATGAATGAGCATTTCTGTTTTACAATAAATAAAGAGAAAAATAGATATGAGAAGAACTGGGGGTTGCTTTAGGTCAATCGGTAGAGCATTCGCCTAGGAAGCACAAAGTTCCGAGTTTGATACCGGCCCTCACCAACTCAGCGCATGATTAGAACAGCTTGAATTTGTGTTGTTCAGTAGGCAACCTATAGTAGGTATGGTGCACCACCTCAGACGCAAAAATAACCTTCAACCTAACTCTTTATTCAGTCCACGGTGGTGTCCTGTTCTTATTCCGCTAACCATAGCTGGGATACAGGTATTAAGCTGTGTTAATTATTATTCTTTGTTACTACTGCCCCTGACCAGACTTGAACCTTCAGTCTAGAGATAACTGTCACTTAGAACTGTTTTAATCTAACCCCCTTATCCACTAAGCTATGTGTCCAATTGGACTAAAGTTTGACATGGCTTAAAACCAACCAACCAACCACCAACCAACCAATCAACAAACCAGAAAGCAATTTATTTATCTAGAATGAATATCACTACCTTCATACCTAGCTATCTACCAATATATTGTGTGCGTCACCCTTGATATAATATATTTAATGCTTAATACATCCTACCTTGATATATTTACGACGATATGAAGAAAGAGCTCGACTAAGCTAAGTGAAATCTAATATACCATACCAACACGTGTATGCTTTCAGTAAACGGGTTGGCATTTATATATTAATAATCTTGTACCTATCAACCGTGTGTCACATCTAGAAAACAGGGTGGGATCGTTTAAAAAAACAGGGTATTTTATTTCTTATACTTTGATCCATATGTGAATCAATTTTCTCCCCTAGACATTTTAAGATCCCCCTCTCACTTTCTGTCTCTCTCACAATCTCTCTCTCTCTCCTCTCTCTCTCTCTCTCTGTCTGTCTCTGTATATGTCCTCTCTCTCTCTCTCTCTCTATATATATATATATATATATATATATATATATATATATATATCAGCCTATGAACTTTTCAGTCGATTTTCATTTCTTCACTCTCTCTCTCTCTCTCTCTCTCTCTCTCTATATATATATATATATATATATATATATATATATATATATATATATAGAGAGAGAGAGAGAGAGAAAGAGATAGAGAGAGAGGGGGAAGTGAGGAAAATCGACTGAAAAGTTCATAGGCCGACCAAGATGTTCATATTGAATGTGACCAAATGAGGCTTATTTTTCAATAGGTTCATGCTGTCCACACACTTCTTTCATCAGTGCCACAGTGCTTGGATCCCATTGGTAAAAAAGGCGATCAACAGCAGATCGTATATATATATATATATATATATATATATATATATATATATATGTGTGTGTGTATATATATATATATATATAATATATATATATAATATATATGTATATATATATGTGTGTGTGTGTTTTGTGTGTGTGTGTGTGTTTGTGTGTATGTGCGTGTGTGCGTGTGTTGTGTGTGTGTGTGTGTGTGTGTGTGTGTGTGTGTTTATTGTTGCCACTTCTTTGAAGGTCATCGATTTTATTACCCGTGGGAGTGTGTGTTACGTCTCATGCTAATACTACCAAGGTATAAAAAAGAATCACCATTATAGAATTATTATAATTCGTGTACCTAAATAGTAATATTTTATCCACGGAAAGCAATTTTGATGCACGTACAGGGAAGGCATGGTCTGTTGTAGACAGATTATCAATCATATGGAAATCTGATCTTACCTATAAGCCGTATTTGTACCAGTACTACTGTACAGCTGCACCACTTGGAACTTAACGAAGCGCCTAGAGAATAAGCTGGGTAGGAGCTGCACATGAATGTTGTGTGCGATCGTGAACAAATCGTCGAAACAGCACCCCATAAGAAGGCAGCTGTACGGACACTTGCCCACAATTACACAAGCCATCGGAGTGAGACGAACAAGACATGCTTGACACTGCTGGAGAAGCAAGGACGAAGTCATAAGCGACGTTCTCCAGTGAAAACCTGTATATGGGCATGTCAGATTGGGCCGCCAAGCGAAGGCCTACGTCGACCTGCTCTGCGCGGATACTGAATGCTGTACATAAGACCTCACGAGGGCGAGGAGTGATAGATATGTTTGACGAGAGATTGTCATGGATATCCGTGCAACGAGCGTAACCTGATGATGATGATGATAGTGAGGAGGAGGAGGGGGAGGAGGAGAAGGTGTAGGAGGATCGTCGTCATCATCGTTATCATCATCTTACACTGGACAAAGATGTCTGATTCGACATTAACTTCGCCTAGAGGTGAAATGAACATGACCTTTATATTTTCTAGATTGCTGGATCTCTACAGCAAGCTTATCCCCCTCTTTACAAACAAAATGTCTACGGCATAAAATAACCTCAGAGTTGACATGCCGTAAAATCCAACCAACCATTCAACCAATCACTTCTGACATTGTAGGATAGCATGATAGAATAGGAGGCATTACTTTCGGAGAGAACCCCTGTTATACGAGCGCAAAATGAAAGTTCTTGTTCAGCGATGGCGAAAATGCATATCTAACGATATATAAGGTTGATAGGTTATTTTGTTTGGTGGCATATAAACACTTGTGGGCTATTCACTGCCAAAAATATTTTTGTGTATATGATTATAAGCGAATAGTTTGTAGGTAAATATTTTTGTTTGGTTTGGTCTTATAAATAAATGTTATTAACTTCAAGTGTATTTAAAAAACAATGGTAGAATCAATGGACCATATGACCTTTAGGCACCCCTTTTTGATCTCGATTAAGAAAGGACATATTTTTCATTTACACCGTTAATATCCGGTTGTTTTAACAGACGATTTTTAGATTTAAAAAAATGATAAAACTAACCCCTAACCCTAACCCTAACCCCTAACAAACAACCGGATATTGACGGCGAGATTGAAAAACATATCCTTTCTTAATCGAGATCAAAAGGGGGTGCCTAAAGGTAATATGGTCCGAATCAATAAACTGGTGGTTGACCCTCAGTCATCGACTTTCTGCAACCTTATAAGAAAAAGAGCTTGGCTTTTGCCATGAGAGCAATTTTAATGTTGGGACAAATATATAGGTGCTAGGGATTGACTACCAGCCGATTGATTGCTGTTGTATCACAAGGTAGAAAGACACACAGAAGAATGATGTGCTTAATAAATTTATTAAGCACCAGCAACCGGTGCCAAACGGATACATAAAATTACAGAATAAATAATGGTTTGTTTGATTTGTTTTGTTTTACGGCATATCAACCTCAGTGGGTCATTTAATGCCGATAAAGTTTTGAAATAAATCAATTCTTAATGGATAATACAATTTTTTTTATAAATAAGATTTTCTATTTAACCCATAGATGGGACCCTAACAGGTACTACCACTCCGGGTCAGAGTGGACCAGGGAGCAATGGTGATGAAGGGGTGCTCCACATTCCCCAAATCTCCAAAACTGGAACCTCACCATCAGATAGAGTTTAACCTCATTCCCGGGACATGTAGACCCGCAGCCACCGCCTTCTAGCACCCATATGATAAAAAGGGGTTGGGGCTTGCCATAAGGGCAATAGGGTTGGGAAAATCATATAGGTGCTAGGGCTTGACGTGACCAGCCAATTGATCGGAGGGGGCCTCTCCGACCACCCGTCTAGCCCAAAATAGGGCCAAAGTGGAGTATTGCATGTCATGAACTGCTCATCCACCTGGGCTCTATCCTTAAGCATCACGGGTCGCCACCCACAGCCAACAGTTGGCCCCATTGGGGGAGTCTTACCCCTCTGCAGAGGTGCAGTCGGTGCATTCTAGCGCCCCAGCCGACAGGGCGGAGAATAAATAAGTACAAACAATTGACAAAACAAAATTAACACTAAATAGAGGAGGGTAACACTTGAATCAAATATTAACAGATACTATCATTACGGTCAGGATAGCCCTGTGAGTAATGGTGATAAGGGGTTTATCTACACTCCCCTGAGTTCCAGAATTAGATCTTCACTACTAGATGCAGTTTAACGTTATACCCAGGACTCGAAGACCATCAGCCACCGCCTTCTAGCACACATATGATTTTTAAAAAAGTTTGGGAGTTTACCATAAAGGAAATAAGGTTGGGACAATCTTATAGGTGCTAGGGCTTGACGTAAACGGAAGGGGCCTCTCCGACGGCCCGTCTAGCCTAAATAAGGGCCAAGGTGCAGTGTTGCATATCATGGACTCTCATCCACTAGGATTCCGTCCTTAAGCATCAACCCTCTCCAAAGGTGCAGTTGGTATATTATACAGCCCCACATGGCAGGATGGTCGTAAGTTAGGGCACTCGGAGGTTAAATACTACTGTATTTTATTTCTTTTTTGCATGTTGTTTTTTAACCTCTTTTTTTTTTGGGGGGGGGGTCGGCGATATTTAAAAAAAGGAAAAATCTCAATCTTTTCCGTTTGTTCGATATCTGATGATTATCTTCGATCTTTTTCTCGTGTATTTCCTTGTCTATTTCTCTTTTTAATTTAATTTTATTTCAAACGTTTATTCTTTACTTACATTGCTACACAGGCCGTTACGTCCTGAATTTTCCCCGGGCGGAGGTATGTGACTTTAATTAACGTCACTGATTACGAACGCATTTTTAATTAGTCTTCAATCCCTGTTTGACTTGCGCCGACCTCGCCTTCCCCAGTCAAACCGAATCCTATTTCAAATCGTGTTGCACACACATGTAGAAAGAATAAAATCGATGTCTTTTTCTCTATTCACTTTCTTATCTGTCAAACTATCTATCTTCCTTTGCATTTATCTATCTATCTATCTATCTGTCTATATCTGTTCATACCTCTCTCTCTCTTTCTCTCTCTCTCTTCTCTCTCTCTCTATATATATATATATATATATATATATATATAAAGTAAAGTAAAAGTCGTCGGGGCGGCCTAATGTCGGTATCAGCCTAGCAGCGAGGGAGTCTATCCCCTTTCCACTAGCGCTAGACCAAGGAGATTGTTTTTGCGTCTCAGGTGGAGCGCCACACCTACTATCAGCTCCTTACTTTACCGCGCAGCTCCCTGTGCTACTCATACGCTGAGTTGGCGAGGACCGGTATCGAACTAGGAACCTTTTGGTTTCTAGCCGAACGCTCTACCGACTGAGCTAACTATAAATATATATATGTGTGTGTGTGTGTATGTGTGTGTGTGTTAAAAGGAAAATAAATATAGGAAAGAAAATGTGGAATATATAAAATAGATTTAATATTATTTAATATTTTAATATTTATAGATTTGATATTTATCCATTCAACATTTTCTTTCCATTATTTATTTTTCCTTTCAACATATCGTCGGATTCATTTCCATTTTTAACTTACACACACACACACACACACACACACACACATATATATATATATATATATATATATATATATATATATATATATATTTGCTTTTCTTAGGATATCCCATTCAATAATTGGTGTCATACCTCTATCTTTCAAATCCAAAACATATCTCGATAAAGTTGTTACGTTTCTAAGCTTAATGTAGAGTGGGGTCCTGACGAAATCAATTCTTGATTGAAACACGTAGCCCTTTATTTTACATCTAACAATATCATTTGTATAATATATATATATATATATATATATATATATATATATATATATATATATGAAATGATAATAGAAATAACTTTTGTCATGCCACATCGAGATATTTATCTTGCTATGAAAAAATCATCAATAACTTAAAATTGGTTAACTTTTAGATTTGATAGCATTTTACATGCTTTTATAAACCAAGTTTTAGGAATAGGGAAGCTCTAGAACTCATTTTATAGGCAAAAATAGATTACAAAAAGTCGTCATTTTCGCAATCCCCCACCCAAATTTGGAAAACTAAAAATCGACATAACTCCGAAAGTTTTTGGAATTGAAAGCCCAAATTTTTAACAAAATTGAAAGCTCAAAATTTAACAAAATCCACATCTGGAGAAAATTACAGAAGAATTGAAGGGGGTGGGGGACATGGCCTGGTTGATTTGACATGGAATTACCCTTTGGTGTTAACGTTTTGAATGTCATTAATCTGTTGTCCAAAATAGTTATTATAGGTAAACCATTTTTCTAGCGTCACCTTAGCAACAAAAGTAAAACGAGAGTTTAGTCAAATAATAAACAGTCTTGATAATGATTTTTTAGACAAATATAAACAACCTATAGTTCAGAAAGGAAACGAAAGTACTTGGTTTACAAATAATAACTCCTTTGGACAACTAATTAATACCTTTGATGATGATAACATCAAAAAACATGAAAGAAATAATAAGAAAAAACTTGAGCGCAATAAGGATTCTATTACTTTTAACAAAATTTGTTTCAAATATATAATATATATGTTATATATATATATATATATATATATATATTATATATATAATATGTGTGTGTGTGTGTGTGTGTGTGTGTGTGTGTGTGTGTGTGTGTCTGTTTGTGTGTGAGAGAGTTTATGTATGTATGAGTGTGTGTGTCTGTTTGTGTGTATGAATGTTTATGTGTGCATGCGTGTTTATGTGTGTATGTGTGCATATGCATTTGTATGAAGAGCTAAATAAACATCAAAGACATTTCTATGATTTCCCAAGCATAGCACAAAATTTGACGCTGAACATTCGCTTTGACTGAATAGGATCGAAGAAAGAAAGTAAAATCACGTTAGAGGGAAGAAAACTACAGAAAGAAATGAATGAAATAAAGAGAAGACAAAGAAAGAATGAGAGAAACAAGTGAATGAAAAGCAAGAGGAAAAAAATCAGTGTAAAAAGAAAAAAGAGTGATAAGTAAAAACATTGGAAGCCGAAAGAAATAATCGAAAGGATATCTACACATATACAAATGACAGTTGTGTGTATATGTATGTCCAGAGGAAACTTCAAAAATAAAACAATTAACGACAAAGTAAATATATATATATATATACATTAAATATCACCAGGGCTTGGTTTTTGAGCAAATATAATAGAGATTTGATTCATATTCGTGAAGATAATTAAAAAATAAAATTTAAATAATAAGAGCATGGATTTTTTTTTGCATTTAATATTTTAGATAGTAGACATTAACATTTCTTTTCAAGAGTAGCTGGATCAATGCAAGGTCTATTTTTTACATAGGGATTTAAATCGGGCATCCCACGAGGAGATCAACTCACGATTCTGTAATAATGGATCCGCGGACTAACTTTAAAAAAAATCCCTTCTCTACCCTGGCGATGCCGGGTGACCGCTTTTAGTGTAGATATAAATGAAAAAGTATATGTAAAGCATAAGGGTTAATAATACTTTAGATATAAATCTCTATAATTTGAATAATTAAAAGAATAATGAATCAGAAAGAGACTGGTTAAAAAAAGAATGAATATACGGAATAAAAATAACAAAAATAGAAAGAATAAAAAATAATTTTCAATTAATTTTCATTGTAAAACTTTTGTATCGCCAGGTGGAAAGATGTATAAAGGAATGGCTTAATACATTTATTAAGCACCAGCATCCGGTGCCAAACGGATGC
>CM042147.1:79012639-79020139 GCA_023376005.1 Doryteuthis pealeii | reverse complement strand
AGGTTGGCGAAAGATTGTCATAGATATCCGTGCTGCGCGAGCGACATGATGATAATTTTTCGTTACTAAATTATTCCTTGGTGCCTCTCTGTTACGATGGCCAGTGGAAAGCTCGCCGTACAGTGTGATCTTTGTCAGTCTCCTCTCTCTCCTCTCTCTCTCTCTCTCTCTCTCTCCTCTCTCTCTCTCTCTCTCTCTCTCTCTCTCCAAGTTCGTCCTGATTGTCTGTGCTCGCAATTAGTCCGCGTTCGATCTTGTTCAAAAACGACCCCGACTGTCTCTTTGCTTAATCTTTTATACGTCATCACTCTGATCATGCTTCCCACAATCATTTCCGGTTTAATACATATAAAATATTCGCTCACTTCACTTTTACCTCACTTCCTGTTAAGGTAAGCGATTTTTCTTTCTATATTTAAACTACAGAACCGTAGATTTAATTAAAGCTTAATCATTTAAGTTTAAAAAAAAATTGTTTACTAATTTCTTGAATTATTTTTCAATGTAGAAATTAACATAACATATAAATTTTTTAATTATTTGATACTTGAACTTAAAAAACAGTAACACAATATTAAAAAAAAGGAAAAATCAACGTGATTATTTTATGAACAGTGGTTAACACGAAAAAAAAAGAAGAAAAAAAAAAATGTTATGCGTTTCCATATTGATTTGTTTACCTTTGAGATTCACAAACGCTACATATTTTAAATGATAATTTCAATGCTATTTGAATACATGTTTTAATTCTTAAGTATCTTTACGAATATAAATCGAATATTCATAATTTTTGCACAAAAATCAAGATCTGGTGATAGTGAATGTGTATATGTATTTAAGTTCTAGTTAATTGTGTTATTTTATTCAACATGTTGCTTTCTGTTAATGTCATTTGCCCTTGTTTGCTTACGTACCGGGTATGTCAGCGGGGATTAGCATATATCCCCTACAGGTGTTAGGAAGCGCGTGGTGTAATGGTTAAAGTCATGGGAAATGGACTCGTCGCCCCGATTTCAAATCCTGGATTTGGTAATTGCATTTCACTTAGTGCTAATACTCTTGGGAAAGGTATGAATCCTACTCTCCATCCAGCTATGGATAAATAGTAGGGCAGACTGGGCTCTTTAACAAGGCGCATCGGGCGCTGGGCAATAAACCCAGCCCTACTCCTTTAAATCAAAGAGGCAGGTATTGCCTGTGGAGATAGCCCCCTGGGATCGACGCTTTTAACTTTATTTAGCCGCCCCAAAGGCCAAAGCGCTCTGAAGCAGGCTAGTCTTGGACCAGTTCATTTAGTCTCTACGAAAGGTAAGCTAGGCTAGTCCACAAAGTTTTACGAACTCAGAAATATTGCTCCCTACTTAGGGAAGAATGTTCGCTACTTCAGGAGATAGTTATTTGATGTGAGGCACATTCCTGCACCTACCCAAATAACCCGTTTTTTTTCGAAAAATAAAAAAAATGATTACAGCAAGTACAAGAAAAAATACATCGGCCTATAGCCGGAAGTTTTATTGGGGCTGGGAGTGAAGGGTGACAAAACTGGTCATACAATTACTTGATTCTAACTAGCTAGTTACATTCTTTGACCAATCCAAATAATCTTTCCAAAGTCGTGAGAAGTTCCCTGACTGCTACTCAGGAAGATAGCTCACGACTTTGGAAAAATTATTTGCTACTTCGGAAAGAGTGTTCGCTACTTCGAGAAGCTGGTTGATTACTCCGTTAAAAAAACACTTCACAACTATAATTCGATTATACATCTGTGAACAGTTTTCTTATTGCTTTTTAGTTCCCAAATTTCATTTTTTAGTATTATCTGCGTTATTAGGACTATTGCCCTCATCTTCATTGTTATCTGCACAACGTTTCGGCCGATATGCCCTTCGGCCTTCTTCAGGTATTTCTTGTTGGACATGGGAACCTTCACGTAATCGGGAACCTTCTTGTCGTAATCGGGAGTGATCACGGAACTTTGAACCTAACCCTTTATTCAGTCCACGGGGGTATCCTGTTCTCGTTCCGCTAACCATGGCTGGGTAGAGGCGTTAAACTGTGTTTGATTATTATTATTATATGTTACTGCTGCCCTTGATCAGGATTGAACATGCAATCTAGAGAAAACTGTCACTTAGAACTGTCTTAACCTAACTCCTCTATCCACAAGGCCTTGTGTCCAATTGGACAATCCAGTGTGAATTTTGGGAACTTATAAACCTGACGACTTGTTTTGGCTAGAATATCTACCTATTCACTTTATGTTTGATTTTTTACCTAGACTCATATTGGGTGTATTTTTTTTTTTATCATTTTATCATTTAAGTTTTCTTTATCTAATTGTGTTTGTAACAAGGAGAAAACATTTTCCTTTCAATCCCGTGGAATCTTTTTTTAACGACCAACAACAAAAGATGGAAACTAACAATTACTTGTTCGTTCAAATTTCTTTCTGAAGAAAACGATTTATTTATCAAACGTTGTCTCTTTTGATCTCGACTCCTCCCCGCCACAATTGGGGGAGGGGGACACACCCAGAAAAATATTTACTTGTTATCTGAAGATTTGTGACAAATTGTTTTCGGGAGTTTACAATAACAAACAACAACAAACACACACACACACACACACACACACACACACACACACACACACAAATTATTGTATCCTCATCCCTGATGTCTTTTTTTATCTTTAATGTTTAACTTTTTATATTACCTCGTTTTCGGTATTGCCTGTCTATAAAACGCCTAGTTAAGGGGCCGGGTTAGCTCAGTCGGTAGAGCGTTCGGCTAGAAACCACAAGGTTCCTAGTTCGATACCGGTCCCCGCCAACTCAGCGTTAGGAGTAGCACAGGGATCTGTGCGGTAAAGTAAGGAGCTGATGGTAGGTGTGGCGCTCCACCTCAGATGCTAAAAAAACAATCTCCTTGGTCTAGCGCTATTGAAAAGGCGATAGACTCCCTCGCTGACTGGCTGATACCGACTTTAGGCCGCCCCGTCGACTTTACTTACTTACAAGGGTATTTGAGAGAGTATTGCTCAGTTCAAATCATCTGAGCTTTATAGATGTAAAGTAAAAAGTAAAGTCGTCGGTATCAGCCTAGCAGCGAGGGAGTCTATCCCCTTTTCAATAGCACTAGACCAAAGAGATTGTTTTTGCGTCTGAGGTGGAGCGCCACACCTACTATCAGCTCCTTACTTTACCACACAGATCCCTATGCTACTCAAACGCTGAGTTGGCGAAGGCCGGTATCGGACTAGGAACCTTGTGGTTTCTAGCCGAACGCTCTACCGACTGAGCTAACCCGGCCATTTGGGGAATTGTTTAACCATCCATTTTTTTAAAAATTATATATACTAGCAAATATACGCATCCTCCTAGTGGAAGTATTTAAATCTTAATGTCATAAAATATTATATTAAATTAGAACAGTTAATGACACTAAATAAGAATGCAGATAAAATGATTTTAAACAGGGTGTGGGTATAAACGAAAAACAGAACAACTTAAACTTACTCTTCCATTACTCCCGTATTTCATTGCTAAATTTCCATAATTTATTTAAGTTTTAATGTAATAAAATATGATATTAAATTAGAAAGGCTATTGAAACTAAATAAGAATGCAGATAAAAAGGTTTGAAACAGGCGATATAATTGAAAAATAGAACAACTGAAACTTACTCTTCCATCAGTCCCGTATTTCATTGCTAAATTTTTATAATTTAGCTATTTAGTTAAAATGGGAAGTAAGGAATAAATGTAGTTATTTCTACTTGTTAATGGATTACTTTTAAGATTTAGCCCCGAGACTGTATGCTCATATTCATAAAGATAAAACCAAAAGAATTAGAAATCAATAATACCAATCACATATTTATCAAAGTCAAATTTTTAATATCAATATGCAAATTAGCCTTCCCGTTCACACTGTAAACCACTATTTAGTAGTATATATAAATACAATTACATGTTATTAGTATGGAGATATGTCCAACATATCAAACTCCGGTTTCGACCGGGGGTCTAGTGAGCTTCGGCCGCTGGAACTTACAAGTTAACATCCCGTTTAGCTAACTGATTGTAGTTTGCTAAAGTATGATATTGCTTAAGTTTCCGTGTAAAATTAGTTTTACCAAACATTTGTATATATATACATATATATATATATATATATATATATACATTATACATATATATATATACATACATATATATATACATATATACATATATATACATACATATATACATACATATATATACATATATATACATATATATATATATTATATATATATATATATATATATATATATATATATATATATATATATACGCACAAATGGTGAGTCATCATGTCGTTAACGACCTGACGACTCACCAGTATGAGAACGACATCTTCTGAAGCAAGAACTCGAGCCACTGTCCTTAAGAAGGTCTAACAGACCGAAACGTTCTAACGTCGACATCACTACGTACATTAAACATACATCCTGTACAACATCCCGTGTTTGTCTACCTTTCTACACACAGACACACACACATATACATAGACAGACAGACAGACAGATACATATATATAAGTAAATAGTGGCAATATCTTGGTTAGAGCATGTATATTTAATTATAGTAATGTGGTCATGAATTCAACGGTCCTTGGTTACTGACAGATTCTCGCCTGTATGATCTTCAACCAAACATCGCATTGACAAAATCTTGTTGTAACCAAGCGTACTGACTTCATGTCCGCCCTCCACTAACTTTATATATATAATATTATATATATATTATATATATATATATATATATATGATAAGTTGTTTTTTTAAGGCAGCAAAATAATGCGATGTATGTTGGAAAAACATATTTATTTACTTCTTTTGATTTTTTTGTGTTTTTTTTAAACATACTTAATATTTTCGGATAAAATCCATCATCAGAGTAGTAAGAAGTCTTCATCCCATTCATGTTTGGTAAAAATCAACAGTTGTTATTAATACGTTGATGAACGCTGAAATTGAAATTTGAAAGATCGGCTAAGTTCGTGAATGTCCGTGTTGTTAGAAGTTCCGACCGGGTGTTCAGCGGGAATGTTTGAAAAATTCTTTAGAATCTTCTTTTTTTTTTTCTTTCTTTACTATAAAATAGCCTCGCTCAGGCATATAAAAAACAAACCCTTTATATATATAATATATATATATATATATATATAATATTTGAGAGAGAGAGAGAGAGAGAGAGAGAGAGAGAGAGAGAGAGAGGGCAGACGAGAGACTAATAGATATTTACAAACCGGGATAGATTGATAGATAAAGAAATGAAAATTGCTCATTTTGATACGATTTCTGAAGTTAATTTTTAAGTAAAGAAAATGACGCGATATTTCATATTCATAAATTATAATAAAATCTCCCTCAAGAAAATAGATGAAAATAAACTGAACATTAAATTATTATCCTTATTTATTCATTCTTTTGCAATGAAGCGAGTAATGAGTAATAATGAGGATCTATAAAATAATTTACACAAAGGTTATGACACGAGATTATGTAATTTGAAGGGCGCATTTGTGAAACGAATTATATCCTAATTTACAAAGATTGCCTACAAAAATGAGGACTATACAAAACAAGTTTTTAAAATATATTATATAATTACGATTATTTAATTTTTCTTTTTACTGGTGGATTTTTCTTTTTATTCTATTTTTTGTTTTTTGTTCCAGCACGGCAAGAAAAAAATGTATATAATTAAATTGAAAACGCACAACAAAATAAATTAGCAGATAAATAAATATTGTCAAGAGAGACAAGAACCCACATAATATATATATATATATATATATATATATATTATATATATGAGAAGTAAATACACAAGCGATGTGTTTTGATATGGCTTTTTTTAGCCGACAATTTTGGGGAGAATATGTGCTTAATTGAAGTCGGACCTAATTTTGAAAGTTAATTAATTAATAATTAATTGGTTAGGTGGGCATACCTATTTAAATGTAAGGCTAAACAAATCGAGAAAAATCAATCTCTGTATGTACATTTCGGCCTATTAGGCCTCATCAGCAGAGCTATAGATAGGAAGACCGCCTTCTGCGTGATAAAAAAATCCATATCAAAACACATCGCTTGTGCATTTACTTTTCATACTGTCGTGTAGAAAAAGTCACTATAAGAGGAATAAAGAGCTACTTCTAAACAACTACGAAAAATCTAAGAAAGTCCATTTGGTGTAGGGGTTACGGTCCTCGCCTGTCAGCTTGACAGTCAGGGTTCGAATCACGCACAAGGCGGTCTTCCTATCTATAGCTCTTCTGATGAGGCCTAATAGGCCGAAATGTACATACAGAGATTGATTTTTCTCGATTTGTTTAGCCTTACATTTAAATAGGTATGCCCACCTAACCAATTAATTATTAATTAATTAACTTTCAAAATTAGGTCCGACTTCAATTAAGCACATATTCTTCCAATATATATATATATATATATATATATATATTCAAAGAAAGAAAAACGTAACAAACCGTCATTTGACTATGGAAGTTTATGATAAAATTTATCATAGTCAAATGATGGTTAGCTAAGTTTTTCTTTCTTTGAAAGTTAAATATTGGTCTGTATATAATTAATTTATGAGTTATTATACATTGAGCTCTCTTAGGGATTTATAAAAATCCTTGTATGAATCTATACGTTTGCACCTACATGAGCATACAGTATGGTTGTACAGTGAGATTTTGATGATCCCAAATAGAATCATCCCTTATTTATCAGTCACTTTGATTATTTTACCTTTGTATATATATATATATATATATATATATATATATATATATATATATATATATATTATATTAATGATTTGAAGGCCAATACAATGCACATAAAAACTAAAAGCAAAAATATCTTTTTTGTCTTATCGATTTTAAAGTAAACTTTATCTTCAGAGACGATTTTCGGAAATGGACGGGTTTTTTTTGTCGTTTATTTTTTTTTATGTTATAAACACGCGTCTCGTTGTGTTTCTTTTTTTTCTAACGCCACGTGGAAGGTCGTGATAGTCGTAATAGCCGTTGTTCATTCAATTTCAATTTTATTATTTTCATCTATTTATATATTTATGTATTTATGTATTATTTATTTATTATTTATTTGACATATGTTATTAGTAAAATATACATAATATGCACTATATACTATGAGGAACGTGTATTTTAATACAGTATATATAATAAAATATACATATTATGTACTATTTATTATGAGGAACGTGTATTTTAATTAATTATGTATTCTGTATTTAATTCTAATCTATTGTTTATACTAGGACCTAATTTAGCTATTAATAAACTTTCTCTAATTCTGAGATTACCAATGTTGCGTATATATATATATATATATATATATATATATATATATATATATATATATATAATATATATTAAAAGAGAGGAAATGAATCCGACAATATGAGTAAGAAAAG
>CM042147.1:78960139-79007639 GCA_023376005.1 Doryteuthis pealeii | reverse complement strand
CAGAGTAGGCTTCTTCTTCTTCTTCTTCTTTATTATTATTATTATTATTATTATTATTATTTTTAGTAGTAGTAGTAGCAGCAATCATAATTCAATATCAGTTATATATTTGTGCAGGTGATGCTGGTAGCTTGAGTTTCCTAACAGGGTTGCCTGATTGGATGACGAGGACAACAACAAGTACCGAATCGGCCGGGTTCTGAATGCTCGGGAGGCGCACTTAACGTAACGGTTATCGTCGTAGGAAAATGGCATTGTTGCACCTAAGTTCAAATCATGGACGAAGCTGTTTGCTTCTCCGTTCGTTCTAACGCCCTTTGAAAAGGCATGAATCATTCTCCCTGACCCCCACCAGGTATCGGTAAATAGTATGACAGACTTTGCTCTTTAGCCTTGATAAAGTAACTAGTCTAGGAGAAGGAAAACTCTGAATTCACACCAGCTTTACCCACTTAAAGATTGCTCTTGTGCCACATCCTGCACTTGATGGAGAGGTTGGATATATATATATATATATATATATATATATATATATATATATATATATAAATATATATATATATATATATAAGAGAGAGAGAGAGAGAGAGAGAGAGAGAGAGAGAGAGAGAGAGAGAAAAGATCCCTGGTTTTGAAATCGAAAAAAACGATTCAAAAAAATTGATGCTAATATTCTTAGGAAAGGCAAGAATACAGCTGATTTAAAGGGCCAGTTTAGCTCAATAGAGCGTTTGGCTAGAAATCACAAGGTTCCTAGTTCGATACCGGCCCTCGCCAACTCACCATATGAGCAGCACATGGATGGTAGGTGTGGCGCTCCACCTCAGAGGCAAAAACAATCTCCTTGGTCTAGCGAAATTGAAAAGGGGATAGACTCACTCGCTGTATGGCTCATACCGAGATTAGGCCGCCCCGACGATTTTCAAGCCGCCTTTTCTTCCCTAGAAAATGTCCTTGTGTAGCATTTAGCTCGTGGAAAGGAGGTTGGGTATATATATACTTTTGAATATCCAACGCTATCTACCTGTATCAAAATACTTGCGACTTTTCGAGGAACTTTTAAAATACTCGGGGTTACCTATTAATAAGAAAAAAATCACTGACTGATCATTAGGTATTAACTAAAATATTTTATTAACTCATAAAATTTTTTAAATTCACATAAAATCGGCTAATTCTCAGATTTTGATTTTTAAAAATAGCAAGAATCTACGACCTCTGGGCGTATGTATTTAAGTTTTAATGTAAAGAGACATATTAAATTAGAAAAACTAACGAAATTAAATAAGACCGCATATAAAAACATTAAACTTATTTTAATTATATTTTAATTAATGTCTATATAAAAGCATTCATAGGATGGATTTTAATTGATTGGAGTATAAAAGAATAATATTAGAAATCCATAACACTAAGTAATTATTTATCAAACTCGTTTTTGTTAAAACCAGTATGCAAATTAGCCTAATCATACATTATGTAAACCTTTATTTCTTTGTGGTCTATTAGACACATTGCAGGATTTTAAATGCATAAATAACAGGTACTGTTTTGAGTCACATCTGACTCAGATTTTCATAGAGACATCGTTAGTAATAGCATTTATTCTATGTATTAATGATTTTGACTATGAATTAGGTATTTATTGATAGCATTACAAAAATATTGCGATGTAAGCAATGACGTATTTTCGGTTACTGACAGACAGACTGACCCCGAATCTCCATTATAATAATACATTACACATAAGTAATAAGGCACGAAATTTGTTTTAAAATTAGATTTCTACTCAAAATATCGGAATCGCATGTGTCAACCGACTCCTCTTAATCAATTTGAATGATTTAAAAAAATGTATTGCTATGTATAGGGAATAATTGCCCCTTGAATCAGTTTACAATAAATAGGGAAGAATCTCCAACTTAGCTGGACCACAGATAAGTTATCTATATATTCTGTATGTACGTATGTATGTATGCTAGACATCCAGCAGGACGAAAAACAAAACCTGTCAAAGGGCGGATGAAGCCTTTCGCTCAAAAGCCATCTAGCAAATAGCATACGCGGGTACGTAGAAATACTTGGATTGGTATCCAGGCGCGTAGCAAAACCACCGGGAGAGATGCATTCCCCAGCCTTGTCAAGGCAGGTGTCTAGGAGAATGAAAACTCTAAAATTTAACCTGTGGCGGCTGCTGCTGCAGCCAATGATGTTGACTTGTTCTTCTTTTTGGCTCAAATGTGGCAGTCACTTAGAGAGTGGGATTGGTTCTGTGCAAAGCCTTTCCTCACTTAAAAAAAGCTTCAGGCACAGGCATTGCTTGATATGCAATACATGTCTTGTCCTTTATATGTTTTTGAAGCTCACCATTATATTGTTTGAACTGTTGAGTTTTTTTAAATTTTTAAATTTTTAAATTTTTTATTATTATTGTTACTATATCAAGCAATGGCAATACTTGAACGCGAGTTTGCTGCCATCATGTACGTATGTATGTATGTATGTATGTATGGACAACGACCGAGCGCACTTCTTTTCATTTTTCTGTTACTGCTGCCCCTGACCAGGATTGAACCTTCAGTCTAGAGATAACTGTCCCTTAGAACTGTCTTAACCTAACTCATTTATCCACTAGGCCATGTGTCCAAGTTTTTTGTATTTTTTTCTTTCCTGGGGGAGGCTGTTTGCATTTCACATAACTCTATACCATTGGGAAATGTATGAATCCACCTATTCTTCCTCCAGCTATGGGTAAATAGTAGGACAGACAAGGCTCTTTAACCTTGGTTAGGAAAATAGTACAGGAAAAGGAAATCTTTAAATTCAAATATGTTAAAACCTTAAGAAATTGACCATGTGTCATAACTTGCCGATGTGAAGGGGTTGGTAATATGTTAATATACTTATTTTTAAATGTAATCTAATACCCTTGGGAAATGTATGAATCCATATATTCTCCCTCCAGCTATGAGATAAATAGTAAGGCAGACTGGGCCCTTCAGCCTTGGTTAGGTAACCAGTCTAGGGGAGGGATAACTCTGAATTAAAAATTCCTGAGGTCGGACGTTGATTGGGTTTGTGGCAACCCTTGATGCACCAATTCTTTCCTATCGACTGAGCCAAAAAGTGTGGATGGTCCAACACAAGCCTTCCCCACTATAAACAAATCACTGTGTGGATGTTCATTGTATGAACACTCATACGTCGAAAATCGACGGGAGAGTCCTTCACTTTTAAATGTAGTTTTTTCATTAGACGATATTTTTAGTATGGAAGTCAAATATATACTCATTTTTGAAAGGGATCTTACCCCTCTGTAGAGAACACATTCTGAGTAGTCTAAGCCTCGCTATCAGAGTAACAGCTGGAATTGGGATAATCGGATTGAATAAATGATAATAGAAGTAGAATGATAAAATAGAATCCGATTCCAGCAAGGCAAGAACAAAAAAAGAGAAATAGAATTAAGTAAAAACTACTGATGAAAATGAAAATAAAAAGAGAGATTGAGACAAAAAACGGGTTTTGTAAGAGAATGAACGTCACTGTGACTCTCGGGTCAAAATAGCCGCCATTTTGAAAAGGAAAAGGTTTTATTTATTTATTTATTTATTTATTTATGATACCAGATTGGTAAGCATAATCGAACAACCGTTTTGTCTATACCAGGCAAACAAGAGATTTAACTAAGGGGGTTAAAAAGGAATAAATAGGGAAAAAAAACACTCCATGTATACCCTCTCTCTCTCCCCCCCTCTCTCTCCCTTTCTCCTCGTCGCCCTCCTCTCTCTCTCCTCTCTCTCTCTTCTCACACACACACCACACACACACACTAGCTTTCCCACTTCTCTCCGTTTGATTCTATTCTAAACTTCCTTTTCTTCTATATGAACATCACACGTTTCATCCACATCGGTTTCTCTCATATACCTCACTTTATATTTCTTAACCCTTTCTCTTCCTCACACTACCATTTTATTATAACACAACCCGCTCTTCATTGTTTTCCTATATATATATATATATATATATATATATATATATATATAATCCAAAAGTCCAGAGAAGAAATCTTCCTTAATTCATATCACAGGACTATGATATTTTAAAAATAAAAAAATAAAATCTGTTTTCAAATGCCATTAAAGTAATACAGAATTCATCATCCGCATCTGATGAGTCGGGAGAGTTAGACACTTTGTCTAAGCTCCCTGAAATAGACTATAATGCTAATCCTCTAAGTCTTTTGTTATTTCTTTACTATATATATATATATATATAATATATATATATATATATATTTGGTTTGTTGATTGGTTTGAAGGCTATCACAATGCAAGTGTGAAGAGAAAGAAGGTAACTATGGTGTTGTTGTTCAACATTTATTCTTAATATTTCGAGATAAAATCTCATCCACAGAAGATCTCCAGAACTGAAGTTGTTGCTAGTGACTGTGCATTCGATTCTGTCTCATGTTTTCCAAACTCTCTCTCTCTCTCTCTCTCTCTCTCTCTCTCTCTCTCTTCTCTCTCTCTCTCTCTCCTCTCTCTCTCTCTCTCTCTCTCTCTCTCTCTGTGTGTGTTGTGTGTGTGTGTGTGTGTGTGGTGTGAGCCTGTTCATTTTTTTAAAATTATAATTCCAGATCTGGCTCGCCCTCTGAGCATAATTAACATTTTTTTTTAAATAAAATAAAATAAAAATTATGCTCAGAAGGCGAGCTAGATCTGGAATTATAATTAAAAAACTGAACGGGTTCACACACATAAGCCCACACACATACAGAAACATACAGAAAATAAACCAACACATACCGTGTCCTAAGTATGACGTTAAAATGCATCTTATGGTGAAGTTCCAATTTGCGAACTTTGGGGAGTGTGAAGTACCTCTTCATGGTCGTTACTCCCAAGTTCACTCTAACCCCGAGTGATAGTTCCTATTGGGGTCTCATCTATGGGTTTAATAGAAAAAAATGAGTTGTGAAATATTTGGAATACCCATCAGGAAATAATAAAATAAAACGTCTTAATATAACCCAACAAGGGTTGACATGCCGTTAAATCCAACCCACCAACCAACCAAACCACCCCTCTCACGATTCTTTTATATGATTTTCTTTAACATTTTTCGGTTTTAATGTTTACCTTCTTACATATCATTTTCATTAATGTATGTGTGTGTGTGTGTGTGTGTGTGTTGTGTGTGTGTGTGTGTTTGTGTGTTCCTCCTTTCTATTTTCCTGTCCTATTTTACTCTTATTTATTAGTAGAAGCGGCTACCCAGCGTTGCCGGGGTAGAGCGGGTAAGAAACCCCAGTTTATCAATTTGTTTACTTTTGAGATTTACAAATGCTGGACATTTTAAAGCAAAATGTCAATGCTATTTCTATGTATATTTTAATTATTAAATATACCCCCTCTCTCTCTTCTCTCTCTCTCTCTCTCTCTCTATCTATCTATCTATCTATCTATCTCTCTATCTCTCTCTCTCTCTCTCTCTATATATATATATATATATATATATATATATATATATATATTATTGTTAGATGGAAAATAAAGTGTCTACCATAGTTTCAATCAAACATGATTTCCTCAGGACCCTACTCTACGTTAACTAAGTTGATGTAATTCCTTAGTTAAATTGAAGATATTTCTTTAATTTAACAAAGGAATTACATCAACTTAGTTAACGTAGGGTAGGGTCCTGAGGAAATCATTTTTTGATTGAAACCATGGTAGACCCTTTATTTTACCTCCAACTATAACATTATTAGTATTATTACTGCGGCATATTTTTAATATATTGAGCACTTTTTGGATTATTTACTGACGCCACTGCGACGGAAAAGTTAAAGCAGCAATTGGATACTATATATAATATATATATATATATATATATATATTATATATATATATATATATATATGCACCACACTCACTTACGCAGGTATTCACTTCGCTCAAAATCACACGTACTTGTTATTGAATATATTTTCTTATAGCTTGATATAGTATGGGCTGCATGGCGAGAAATAGAGTGATTTGAAGATTTCTTTGCTGTAGACCTTCATGACAGAAATAAGTATTTACTTTGAAAACCAACATCATGACGCAAGGGTGAAAATTAATAATCAGCTTTGTTCCAGAAACCTTCCCCACAAAGCAGCACCTGACCCTACATTTAAAATGGATAAAGGCTGAAATTATTGATAGGCACCTGAGGTGTCCCTGAAGGGGGATGCCTACGGAACTACGTAATCTTTACCTTCACCTTTTCAATCATATTTACAAAACAGATAAACACTTTATACTTTGACTTAATTGCAAATTACAACTAATTAGAACCAATTAAAACAGAATTTTTTCATTCCTAAAAGTAAGTAATAATTTAGTATAATTTTTGTGTCATTAAACTAAACAATAAAAAAGCCTTTAGGAAGCAAAAGTTGATTAACTCAGCTTTAGTATAATAATAGATTACCACTCCAAATTAGAGTGGACTTGGGAGTAATGGCAAAGGAGGGGAATAAAATATTTTTTTCAATCCTAAAAGTAAGTAATAATTTTGTATAATTTTCGTGACATTAAACTAAACAATAAAAAAGCCTTTAGGAAGCAAAAATTGATTAACTTAGCTTTAGTATATATAATAATAGATTACCACTCCAAGTCAGATTGGACTTGGGAGTAATGGCAAAGAAGGGATTAACTTCGCCCTCTTCAGAATTGAAGCTTCAATACTAAATACAGGATACTAGAGACAAGGAACGATATTATGTTGAAAAAAAGAAAAAATCTAATAAAGAGAATGAGTTGATCATGCAAGACAGCAGTACGTCTCTTTTGGTGAATGATGAACAACTGTTCCAGCCCAACAGGCTAAAGTTTTGGCACATCCAAAAGAAGTCAGAATGTATTACACATTTAGGTTATGAAATCAGCTGTTCAAATCTTTGCAAAAAAAAAAATGGGGAGTGCTGGTTCAATACGGAACAAGATTTTATGAAAAGTTATAAAAATAATATATAAGAGCCAATTTATAAATTTCAGAATCATTTTAAACTTTATCCCAAACAGATTTAATTGGGCTATAGGTTGGGTCCTAACAGGTACTACCATCCTCTCTTGTGGACGTGCTCATTTTAACCTGACTTATTTCATTGTCAGAATTACGAAATTCATAGAATTTACGCTCGGCTCTTTAAAATATATATTTCCCAACCCTCCGCGCGAGCAAGATGTGACACAAAGTCAATTTCTTAAGCGGAGTTTAGCAGGTTTGAATTCAGAGTTTTACTTCTCCTAGACCGATTGTCTAACCAAGGTTAAAAAATTAAAAAATTAACCAGTCTGCTCTACTTTTTATCCATAGCTGGAGGGAGAGTAGGATTCATACCTTTCCCAAGGGTATTAGCGCTAAGTGAAATGCAATTACTGCATACAGAATTTGAACTCGGGGCGACGAGTCCATTTCTTATGACTTTAACCATTACACCACGCGCTTCCATGAGAAATAAAAAATAGGTGATATTATTATTTCATAAACGTTTAACGAAGAAAGTCATAATGAACCTGTAAGGAGTGCCTCAAGACTCTTCAATGCTTCAGAACTGGAGTCTCACCATCGCATGTAGTATATATATTTACCAACTTCTCCGCACGAGCAGGATGTGACACAAGGTCATTTTTAAGCGGAGTTTAACAGCTTTGAATTCAGAGTTTTCCTTCTCCTAGACCAGTTGCCATATCAAGGTTAAAGAGCCCAGTCTTCACTACTATTTATCCATAGCTGGAGGGAGAGTAGGGTTCACACCTTTCCCAATGGTATTAGCGCTATTTTATTCTATCCCATGTAGTATAGTGTCGTACCCAGTACAATTGCTTTTAAAGTGTGTGTCACCCGTCTTCATGAGATGCAGTCGCCCCATTCTAGGCCCCACCAACTGGGCGGTACTACCGCCTGTCAAAAATACACAATACCTTTTTAAATACAACAGACCCCTCCTTTATTATTCTAAGATTCCTCCTACTTATTGTCATTTTTCTTGTCGATATTATTTCATCCTCCCCCATTATTCTTTGCCCACTCCCTTATTGTCATTTGTTTTCTCTCGCTTATTGACATTTTTCTCTCTGACATCCATTTTTATTGAAAACTCCTATGCTTTTCTGGCAATACCCCCTCCCTCTCTATTGATTAGTATTTTCACTCTTTTCTCCCTCTTATTTCTCCAGCAATTTTTCAATTTCCTTTCACACTCTCTATAACATCCTTCACACACTCCATCCCTCTCTAATAGTCTCAAGTTTTCTCTCTCTAGTCTTCTTTTCAATCTATTTTGTCCTTTCACACTCTTCCTCCCATCTCTCAAATAGCTGTACGTTCTCTCTCTCTCTCTCTCTCTATCTCTCTCTCTCTCTCTTCTCTCTCTCTCTCTCTCTCTCTCTTTCTCTCCCTTTTGTCTTCTTTTCGATCTATTTTGTTCTTTCACACTCTCCTTCCCTCTCTCAAATAGCTGTACGCTTTCTCTCTCATTGTTTTCCTTTCTATGTTATTCCACCCTCTCTATTCCCCCTTTTACATTCTCCTTTCCCTCTCTCATAGCTCTACGCTTTCTCTCCCTCATTGTTTTTCTTTCTATTTGATCCCACCCTCTCTATACCATCCTTTCATACTCTCCTTCCCTTTCTCATAGTTGAATGCTTTTCCTCCCTTATTATTTTTTCTTCAATCTATTTATCCCACCCTCTCTATTAAAACCCTTTTACACTCTCCCTTCCTCTCTCTCTCTCTCTCTCTCTCTCTCTCTCTCTCTCTCTCTCTCTCTCCTCTCATAACCTTCACGTTTACACTCCCTTATTGTTTTTTTCTATCTATTTTATCCTTTCTATAAAACCGTTCCCACTCTCCCACCCTCTCTCATAGCTTTGCGTTTTTTCTCCATTGTTTTCTGTTTCTTTCTATGTTATTCCACCCTCTCTTTTACACCTTTCCCACTCTCCTCCCTCTCTCATAACCACACGTTTTCCCTCCCTAATTGTTTCCTTTGTATCTATTTTATCCTGCTCTCTCTTTAACATCCTTTCTCACATTCTCCTTAGATATCTCATTGTACCTCTTTCTCTCTCCATTGTTGATTTTCTTTCTATCTATTTTATACCACCCTCTCTTTACACCCTTTTACACTCTCCTTCTCTCTCTCATAGCCTCACGTTTACTCTCCTTTATTGTTTTTTCTTTCTATCTATTATTCCTACCCTCTATATAAAGCCGTTCACACTCTCTCTCTCTCTCATAGCTTTTTTTTCTCCCTTATTGTTCTTTTCTATCTATTTTGTCCTACCTCTCATTTACTCCTTTGACACTCTCACTTCCTCTCTCATAGCCTCATGTTTTCCCTCCCTAATTGTTTCCTTTGTATCTATTTTATCCTACTCTCTCTTTAACACCCTTTCTCACACTCTCCTTAGATCTCTCATTGTACCTCTTTTTCTCTCCATTGTTGATTTTCTTTCTATCTATTTTATACCACCCTCTCTATTACACCCTTTTACACTCTCATTTCCTCACTCATAGCTCTACGTTTTCTCTCCTATATTGTTTTCTTTGCAATCTACTTTATACCCCTCTCTATGAGTTAGTTTATAAATTCTCTTCACCCTCTCATTGTTCTAAGGATTTACTTCCTTTATTTACTCTTTTTCCGTCAATTTCATTTCACCTTTCTATTATTTCTTTTCACAATTCATTCTCCTCATTGTCCTAAACATTTCACACATATTGGTTTCTGAATGAGCCTCATTTGTGTTGTGGCTTACGTGCTAGTCTGCGACATCTTAGTAGCGAGTTCGAAATCCAGCTTGCGCTATTACGTTCACTTTCAGACTAATACCCTTGGGAAAGGTATGAATCCTCTAATCCCACAGCTATAGGTTAAATACTACCTCTACTGTTCCTCTACAAGGATACTTTTGGCATTAAATAACCCACGAAGGTTGATATGCCATTAAACAAAGAAACTGAACTGATTGGTTTCTTTGCCATTATTTAATTCTACCTCTCTCTTATTTCTTCTTCTCTCTCTTTTCTTCTCGTAGACTCTCCTTTCTCTATCTCTCTCATATATCTCTATCTCTATCTCTTTCTCTCTCTCTCTCTCTCTCTCTCTCGCTCTCTCTCTCGCTCTCTCCCTCCCCCTCTCTCTCTCTGTTCTTAGCCTTTGTCTCTCTTATTGAATTCTCTTATTGAATTCTACCCTCTCTATTATTCTCTTTTGCCTTCTCTCCTCCTCCTTCGTCTTTGTCATCATTGTTGCATTTCTTATTGGCTTATATTCCACCATCTCTATTAGTCTCTTTCTTACTCTCTCTCCTCCCACTTCCTTGTTGTTCTAAGTTTTCTCTCTCTTACTGTTATGTTTTTTCACCCTCTCTATTATTCCTTTTTTGTTCTCCTCCCACAAAAAGGGTTGTCATTTCCACACCTTATTGGCTTTTTTATCATTTATTTCGTTCGACACACCTATCAATGTTTTTTTTTTTTTTTTTTTTTCAGAAAAAGTTCTCCTTCTCCCTCATTGTCTTAAGCTTTCTCTATTTTATTGAATTTGTGTTCGGCTATTTCATATCTGCCTCTCCATTTTTACTCTCTCCCCCTCTCTCATTGGTATAACATTTATCTCTCTAAGTGGCTTCTATATTGTTAATTTCATTTCACCCCCTCTATTATTCCTTTTCTTACTCTCTCCTCCCCTTTCATTGTTCTCATAGTTTTGTTCTTTATTGTCTTCGTCTATTTCGTTCCACCCCCTCTCAATCATCTCTCTCTCTCCCCCTCTCTCTCTCTCTATCTATCTATCCATCTATCTCTTCTCCCTCATTAAAATCATTTTTTTCTTTAAATGATTTTTCATTTTATCCCCCCTCTCTATTATTTCCTTTGTTCACTTTCTTCTTCCTCTCTCATTGCTATCATTTTTCTCTTCCATATTGAACTATTTCACATTTCATTCCCCCTCTCTATAATTTCCTTTACCCTCTCTTCTCCCCCTCTCTCTCTCTCTCTCTCTTATTACTATCATTTTTCTCTGTTTTATTAAATTCCATTCCCTCTAATATTTCCTTTCTTACTCTCCCCACCCTCTCTTATTGTCATATGTTTTCTCACACTTACCGGCGACATCGTGAGTTTTAGTATTCCCATTTCTTTGTTACTGTATCCTCCTTTCTTTATTGTTTCAAGATTTCTCTAATATCGTTTCTTCTCTTTCATTTTACTCCTTTCTTATTACTTCCATTTCTTATCTTCCCTCTCCCTCTCTCTCTCTTTCTCACTTTCTCTCTCTCTTTCTTTCTCTCTCTCTCTTCTCTACTATCACTTATCTTTTGCTTTACCCTCTCTCTTCTCACCTTCTCTCTCTATTACTTCCTTTCTTACGCTCAGCTCACTCACTTGTTTTCGTAAGTTCTCTCTTACGTATTGACCCTCCTCTCTCTTTCTCCCCATCTCTCTCTCTCTCTCTCTCTCTTTCTTTCTTACTCTCTTGTCTCCTTTTATTCCCCAACCCATAATACTTTCATTGTCATATTGTCATAAGTTCTCTCACTTATCCGTTGTCCTTTTATTAGCCCTCTCCAAGTCTCTCTCTCTCTTACACCACACACACACTCTCTCTCTCTTCTCTCTCACACACACACTCTCTCTCTCTCTCTCTCTCTCTCTCTCTCTCTCTCTCTCTCTCTTCACTTATTTTAATAAGTTCTCTCCTACTTACCTTTTATCTTTCTTCGACTAAGTTTTATTTTCCTACCATTTCGACACATCTTATTATAATGGAGATTGTGAGTTTATCTGTCTGTAACCGAAACTATATTACTAATCGAGTCACAATTAACATAGTTATTTTCATCACATTCTTCGTGATTTTATTTATATTTAAACCTCAATTATTAATAAAATTGCTTTCACCTTTTTATTAGTGTTGTCCATATCTATATACAAATAACATGCAATTGTATTTATATATACAAAAACTAGCGGTTTGCAGTGTGAACGGAAGGCTAATTTGCATATTGATATTAAAAATGTGATTTTATTAAATAGTGCTTAGTATATTGATTTCTAACTGTTTGGTTTTATTTTAATGAATTAAGCAAACATCTCTCCAATGAATCTTAAAGAAAAACCATTAACAAGAAAAATAAGTGTAATTTTATTCTTTATTTTCCTAATTTAACTAAATAGTTAATAAGTAAAATTCAGCAATGAAGACGGCAGTGATGGAAGAGTAAGTTTCATTTCTATTTTTCTATTATACACTTGTTTCAAATCTTTTTATCTGCATTCTTATTAGACTTTCTAATTAATACGATATTTAATTATATCAAACTTAATACTTGCACCGGAGGGTGCATATATTTGCTAGTAGTCATAATTTCCCTATTAGTTATTGGTCAACTTATTTTCTCTTTCAGTAATGTAGCAGGAACCGGTGCTTTCAGCGTGACTTGACCGTAACAACAAATGTAGGTGTATTCTAGTTTATATAATATCGACTATAAATAAGCAGACCGTACAATTTGTTTAAATAAAAAGTTTATTTTTTATGTTTATTTTTTAAATCAAATGCTAACAATCATAATAATTAATAATTTTAACTATTATCATCCTTCAGCTTTGTAATTCTAAAGATTTTTAAAAAATCGCAGGTTACTCGGGTTCTCACTTTCTCAACAACGAGGAATAGCGCACATCGGCAACAAAATTACATTAACTCCCGAGGAGATATTCTCTATATTATTACCATTTCATTCCTTGTGAATTTTTCACACCAACGTAAGCTGATAGTAGTTCTCTAGAGTATGACTGACAACAAATCTCTTCAGATCTCCAGGATATCTAAGTATTCTAGCTGATCTAAATAATGCTTTTGTCTGGATGGTCTCTTAATTCTTCCCTGATTTCCAATTTCTCTACTCTGTTTTCTAAACTCCTGGGAACCGTTCCAAGAGTACCAACTACAATTGGTATAACTTTTACCCTCATTCCACAGTTCTTTTTTTCAATTCTATAGCAAGGTCCAAGTATTGGTCTATCTTTTTGTCTTCACCCTGTGATCTGCTGGGACTGAAAAAAATCTACCAGTTGACAAAGTCTTTTTTTTTTCTTTGTAATCAATACTAGATCTGGTTTCTGGCTGGGATAAGGTGATTCGTCTGTATCACAAAGTCCAAGAGAATTATAGGAGTTTCATTCTCAAGAACGTATTCTTGTCTATGCGTATATCATTTTGTTGTATAGTCAAAATTATTATTATTACTATTGTTATTGTTCTTGTTCTTAGTTTTTCACACCATCATTAGCTGATGGTATTTCCCTGGAGTCTGAGTGACAACAAGTTACCTTTTCGGTAATAATAAAAAAAAAAAAAGCAATAAGTCTCCTCAGGAGTCCAGGACTATTCTGCGTATTCTGGCACAATGTGTCTAATTTATTATTTTTTTAAATAAATTTATTTAATAATAAAAAGAAAAAAGGCATTCAGAGTAATCTCCCTTGAGTTCATCTGTTAAAGAAAGGCAACCATTTTAATTTACGAGTAAAAAGTTGAAGATTACCAGCCGGACACTTCTCAGAATCTTAGCCGCTCTTAACAATATTATTGTTTCAATGGTCTCGATTCTCACTCTGATTTCTGATTCATTTTGGGATTGTTCCCCAGAGCAACAACTACGCATGATATTATGTTCACACCCATATTCCATTATTTATTTTTCAGTTCTCTAGCAAAGTCCATGTATTAGTCTATCTTTTCGCTTTTTTTATTTTTTACACTCGGTGACTCGTTCTTATTTTCTTGTTGATTAGCACCAGGTCTGGTCCTCTGTCCGGAATTTGGTTATCGATCTGTATCTCAAATTTCCAGGTAATTTCATGAGTCATTTTCTTGGAAGATTCTCGTTTGGGCATATACTATTTGCCAGCATGGCCAAATTTTAATCGTTTGCAGTATTCAAAGACAATCCCTTTCCCTACCAGTCGTGACTTCTTTTGTGCTAGTTTGTTGCATTTGCTACTTATACGATTAACTGTATCATATCTGCCTCCACATAACCTACACTCGCTTTTCTGGTGCGTGTTGTCAATTTTGATATAATTTGTCCTTATGGTATTATTTTGAGATACCATTGAAATACAGGATGTCCACAAAGTCTCGCTACAGGTTGAAAATGTATCAGCAAAGATGGCGATTATTTTGAAGTGCAATAATAAAAAATACATTAATATTAAACCTTTAAGAGTTGAACTTTTATATGTTTTTTTAATGAAAAGATTTTATCATTTGTACAATGTGAGTTATTAAAATGTTCAATTTTAAAACTTTTTCAAGACCTTGTCGACACCCTGTATAATTGGGACAATACTCTAAAAGCCCGTGTAAAAAAGACTATATAATTTTAAGTAAACTTCAAGATACAGTGGTGCTTTTTCAGTTTAATTCGTTCCGTACATAACTCAACACGAGTAATAATATACAGCGTGTCCACAAAGTCTCGCTACAGATTGAAAATGTATAAACAAAGATGCTGTCATGTTTAAGTGGAATAATAAAAAATACATTAATATTAAACGATTAAGAGTTGAACTTTTATACGTTTTTAATGAAAAGATTTTATCATTTGAACAATGTGAGTTATTAAATGTTCAATTTTAAACTGTTTCAAGACTTTGTGGACACTGTATATTCAGTCCTCTCTCTCTCTTCTCTCTCTCTCTCTCTCCTCTCTCTCTCTCTCTCTCTCTCTCTCTCTGTGTCTGTTTTCCCCTTAGCCATCTCGTACTGTTATGTTGTATTTAGTTTTCAGCTTTACTTTCAGTTTCTCACACCCGATTTTGAGTTTGAGTTTTATTTAACGGCATATCAACCTCTGTGGGTCATTTAATACCAGAAAAGGTTATTTTGGATTTCAGTCTTTAAAGTAGTGGTTCTATGGAGATATTCGGTTATGTTCTGTAATATCTTGTTGAAAAGGTTGCTTTTTTTTTTTAGAAAATCTAAAATCTTTTCAGGGTTTGAATTCTTAAAGATATCCCTCAGGTTTCTTGCTTGATAGGAATTAGTACGGATATGTTTAAGGCTGTTACAATTTAGAAGGATATGTTTGGTTGTAAGTTGTACTTTGCATGTTGGAAACACTGGGGCATCCTCCCCTTTTAACAGGTACGAATGGGTAATGTGGATGTGCCCAATACGCAATCTGGCGAGTATTACTTCTCTTTTAATACTTTGTGGACTGTCGGCCACTCTCCAATAGCTTCTTGTATTTCGTGGAGTTTGTTTTGGGTCTGATTGTCCCATTATTTCTGCCTAAATTTATTTGTCTAATATGAATTAGACAAATGGCAGCTCTAGCATGAGAGAACGTAGTTATTCGTGCATTTTATATAATTATCTTTTTTTCCTACCTCTTTTTGGTGTTACTTTTACACTCAAATTGATAATATTCTCCAAAGGAGATGAGCTGTTCAGTAAACTGATTTGTTTGTTTGTTTTGTTTGTTTGTTTTTGTTTACGGCATATCAACCTCAGTGGGTCATTTAATGCCGATAAAGTTTTGAAATAAATCAATTCTTAATGGATAATACAATTTTTTTATAAATATATTTTTCTATTTAACCCATAGATGGAACCCTAACAGGTACTATCACTCCGGGTCAGAGTGGACCAGGGAGCAATGGTGATGAAGGGGTGCTCCACATTCCCCAAACCTCCAAAACTGGAACCTCACCATCAGATAGAGTTTAACGTCATTCCCAGGACATGTAGACCCTTAGCCACCGCCTTCTAGCACCCATATGAAAAAAAGGGTTCGGGGCTTGCCATAAGGGCAGTAGGGTTGGGAAAATCTCAGTAAACTGAAATGTCTTGTATTTTCTATAGGCTGGGATAGTAAGGTATCATATCATGTATTTTTCTGGGTTTTTTTTTTCTTGATCAAGTTCCCAATGATACTGATATAGCGATAGATTTAAATTGCCACATTTCCTCAATTTCTATTTGCAAATCTTTGTTATATCAATCAAAGGTATGATTTAGTTTGAAACTTTTTAAGAACGGTGAATAGTTTTGTGACTTTCTTTTCTTTTTTTTTCTTTTCTAAAGACAACAGGCGGTTAGATGAAGAATGAGGTTTCTTCTTTGGCCAAATCTGACCCAGGAGAGAAATCTGTCGTTCACGTGCCCGATGATGCTGAAATAAAACTTATCACTACCCACTTTCGTCCTCTCCCTTTAGCCGATTACTCTTTACGTGCTGATGACCGCCGATCAAAATGACCAGATTGATACGTATTTACGTACAATACTTAATCACACGTATACTTAAATTCACATAAAACACCAGGTGCTTTGTTTCTGGTAGATCACGTTTGAACATTGCTGAGATACATATTCTAAGAGTTCAAGTCACCCTGTATTGCAACAATTTAGTATATATCTCCTATATAAGGGATGGAGCACTCTATGGCAGCCTTTACATACATAGAGATGTGTGTATTAAAACAGTTAAAATCCCCTTCGCATTCTGTGGGTGAATATATAGCCTATCGGTTAAGGTGTTTGACTGACACTGAACCGATCTGATTTCAATCCCGGCTGTAGGCAGCTTATAAATGTCTAGCCACAATGAAGAGACTTGATAAGTCGAAACACGTGTCTATAGATGACTATATATATATATATATATATGTATATATATTATATACCAGTCATCCACAGACACGTGTTTTAAAGTTTACTTCTCATCAGTGAGGCTTGACTTTTTTAACAGCTACCTCTAGCCGGGTGCGAAACCCGACAGAATTTTTTTCCGTCAAGCTCCTTACCCTCTCGCTATCATGGAACTGTCAGTCGGGGGCGAACAATTAATTGATAAACCTACAGGATGTATGTTTTACAATCACCAGAGAACTCTACTCTGTAAACAACAGGCGAATATTTGCTTTTACGCTAAAAGGTCAAATAATGCCTCCCCTACAGTGCTCAATCATGACATTTGTGAGTATATATATATATTATATATATTATATATATATATATATATAGTCAGTGCACACCCAAATTGAGGTTTAAGAACTGCCTCAAGGACACTCTGAAACCAGCAAGGAAATGTGATACTTAATAAAAGCCTGACCTTTGACTAACAGTGTTGAGGAGAGATATAGTGCAAGATTCGATTATATGACGTTGTTTCTATCATGGACAAAAGCAATCATTGAAGAGTTCTGCAGATTGAAATTTCTTAATATGTTGTGCGTTACAAAAGTATTAGATTATTTCCAAACTTTAGGTCTTTTAAATGTTCATAAATACGTTTTTTTTTAAAATATTTCTGGGTGTTTCGCCGATTACATTGTTGAACACATATTTTGAACGGCAGTTATTAGCAGTTATTAAGACTTACAAACAAAACAAAAATTCATCTCCCGAGCAGATGTTTACAAATATTGTTATCAACAATGTGATATATATCAGTTTGTGCGTGTGTTCCCTTTTATCCCAATTATTTCCTGGCAGATTTTTCTTGAATATCCTTTTCGGTGATTACGCTCTCTATAACTCTTCGTACGTATTGAGCACTATAAAAAAAATTATTGTTGTTTTGCAAGTCATTGGTTTTTATTTCTTATGAAATCAATATAGTGACCGCTCTTTTTGTTTTTTTTTCCACACAACACACACAACACACAACACACACACAAACATATATATATATATATATATATATAAATATTATATTATATATATAGTGTATTATGGGTCCAACAGGAGAAAAAAATTAAAGGATTATGTTTTTAGAATTTTTTATCTTACATTTGCGACACGTGTTTCAGATCTTCTGATATCTTCTTTAGGCATTGATCAATCATAGGAATATAATTTGTACATGCTATATATATATATATATATATATTATATATATATATATATATATATTTATAAGTATCTAACTCCTCTCTTCCTGTTCGGTGGGAGTGTTCATTTGATATGTCTAGTGTGTGTGTTTTTGTAATTTATTTTTTTGTTTAAAGAATTTGTTGCTTTTACTTTTTGAGTGTCTGTGTGTGTGTTTGTTATGTGTGTTGTGTGTGTGTGTTTATGCATATGTGTCTACGTTTACTTTTTGTGTGTGTTTGTGCTTTGTGTGTATGTGTGTGAGTTGTTGTGTGAGTGTCTATGTACATGGTTGTATCGGTGTGTATGTTATATATACATAAAAAATAAATTGGTGTGTATCTTTTACATTACATAGTTTGCACACACACACACACACACACTACACACACACACATATATATACATGTGTACATTCCACACACGTGTCTGTGGATCTGGTATATATATATATATATATATATATATATATTATATATATATATATATATATATAGTTAAAAGAAAGGAAATGAATCCGAGTATGAGTATGAAGGTGAATGAAAATCGATTTGACATTTTCTCCGATCACAAACACACGAGTAAATGAGCTCTGATGATGATTTTTGTAAAATCGAAATATTGATCAATATCAGCTATGATTATATTATAAATTGTTTTCTCTTTAAACAGCATTTGTGATGTTTTCATTCACCTTTTCATACTCATATATGTATATATATATATAATATATATAAATATAAAAACCGCACACATTTGACCATTTACACAATTTCTGTCATTTTCAAAGGAACTTTTCGTATTACCCCGATATTGCTTTCAGAAGAAACCGCTGGTTGTAATACGTTCCCGTAATTAAATAAATAAAAGCAAAACTTTTATTTGTTTTGATTTCTCAATTGAACTATATATAATATATATATATATATATATATATATTATATATATATATATATATATAATATATGTGTGTGTGTGGTGTGTGTGCTGTGTGTATGCATGTGTGTATATATTATATTATAGCGCACACAGAAACACACACATGCACATATATATTATGTGGTGTGTGTGTGTGTGTGTGAATCCTTCTTTGTCGTGTTCATTTCTTATTACTATTTTTCTTTTCTTTGTGTTTATGCAATCTATTTTTTTGTTTTCTTTCTATTTTCTTTTTAAATCATTGAATTTCTTTAGTTATTTTCCCAATGTTTTTTCGCTTCAATCTTCCGTTCCTTTATAATTCGTTTTCATTTCATTGTACTTTTGATTTTCTTTCTTTCTTTTCTTCTTTCTTTTATTCATTCATTAATTATCTTTTTTTCTTCTTTTTTTCTTTTCTTTTTCTTTTCTTTCTTTCTTTCTTCTTTTATCTAATGTTTCTTTCCTTTTCATTTTTTCTTATTTTTCTATTACTTTTCTTTCATTCCTTCTTCTTTCATTATATTTCTTGATTTCATTTTTTGATTTTCTTTCTTTTTTCCCTACTTTCTTGATTTCTTTCCCTTTTTTCTTTTTCTCTTCCTTTTTCTTTTCCTTTCTTTTTCTAATGCTTCTGTATTTTTCCTTCCTTTCTTCCTTTCATTATTCTTCTTTTTCTTTCTTTTTTTCTCTTCATTATTTTTCTTCATATATTCGATCTTTTGATTTGCTTCTCTTTCTTTTCTTTTCTCTTTCTTTTTTCTTTCTTTCTATTCTTTTTTTCCTTATTCCCTTTTTGCTCATTTTCTTTTTTCCTAATAATCTTCTTTCTTTTCTTTTTCTTTTTCTTCTTCTTTAATCATTCCTCAAGTTATGGGTTATTTTCTTTAACGTCTAAAATGTATTTATTTATTTTTCTTTCATTTCCTGCTCTCTCCCTCTTCTCTCTCCCTCTCCTCTTCCCTCTCTCTCGTTCTCTTCCTCGCTTTCTCTCTCTCTCTCTCTCTCTCTCTCTTATCTCTCTCTCTCATCTCTTCCGCTCTCTCTCAGTTTCATTTCATTATTTGTTTTTTAGTGGTCTTATTCGCTTCTTACGTTTCTTTCTTTTCCTTTTCTTTTTCTTTCTTTCTAAGCTTTTTCGAGTTTTTCTTTCTTAATTTCATTTTATTTTTTTCCATTTATTTTTGATAATATCTCACAGTTTCTCTCTTTGTTTCGTTTTTTTTTTCTTCTTTTTTTTTTTTTTTTTTTTCTTCTTTTGTTTCTCATTCATTTATACATTATTGTCAATACTGTTGGCAAATTTTTTTCAATTTTCTTCTCATACTATCTTATATCAGTTTAAACTTAAAAATCTTTAAAAAATGTCTTTTTCATATGTCCCTTTTGCTTTTGCGCTTTCATCCCATTTCCATTATTCTTTTGCTCAGTTTTTTCTTTTATTCTTTGTCCTTCCTCATTTTCTTGACTTTTCCATGTTGTCTCTGTTGCCGTTACGCCCCCTAGCGATATTAACTGGCAAAGTATTTCGCCGTAGCCAAACACACAAGACTTATGATTCGCTGAGGAGAGATAGCCTATGGCGACAGAGTGGGACATGAGAGCGGGACACATTGGATCTAATTCATTGTGTAGCAAATTTCAAAGAAGGTTGTGTGTGTTTATGCGTATAATAGGGAGATAGAGACAGGGGTGGATTATGAGAGAGAGGTAGACAGACAGAGACAGAGAGACACACACGAACACAGACAGACAGACAGACAGACAGACAGATTGGAAGAAAACAGGAAAGATGGTTATGACAGGTTGGGTTAAATTGGGTTTCCACCATTACAGCAAGAGCTGTGAATATGAGAAATATTATTGAAGAAAGAATATGGTGCTGTATTAGGAAATGTATAGGACAAAGATTTTTTAAATGGTATAAAGAAAGAGAGAAACAACGAACGAAACAAAGAATGAATGGAAACGAAAGAAAGAAAGAAAAGAAAGAAAGAAAGAAAGGACGAAAGAAGGGGGAGAAAGGGAGGAAGAAAGAAAGAAAGAACGAAAGGAGGGAAAGGACGAAAGGACGAAAGAAAGAAAGAAAGAAAGAAAGAAAGAAAGAAAGAAAGAGAAGTTAAGAAAGAAAACAAAGAATAAATAAATATTGATTGAACAAAACGGTTATATCATAAAGAAAGAAATAAGCGAAAAAAATCAATCAAACAAAGGAGAAGTGGAATTAGAAAGAACGAAAGAAAGAAAGAAAGGAAAAAAGAAAGAAAGGAGAAAAAGGAAAGAAAGAAAGAAGCAAAAACAGAATTACAGCAGAAAAATTATACAGAAGACAAAGGCACATTTCCCAAAGAAAGAAAGAAGAGGTAAAGAAAGAAAGAAAGAAAGAAAGAAAGAAGAGGTAAAGAAAGAAAGAAGAAAGAAAAAAAGAATGGCACAAGATGAAGCAAAAATATATAATGAAAGGTAATTAAACGTTTTTATTTTTTTTTAAACACCCAGAAAGGTTCTTCCAATAAAAGGTAGGAAGGAAGAAAGAAAAAGATAAAGGAGAAAACGAATGAAGTAAAGAGTCGTTACGGTAGAAAGTACAAAAGAAAGAATGAAAGAAAGAAAGAAAGAAAGGAAAAAAGTTAAAAAAAGTAAGGAAATCGTTATGTGAGAAAGACTGAAAATAAGAGGCAATGAAAGAATTCTCATAGAAACGTTTACAGAAGGTAATAAAGAAACGTTTATATTAAAACGAAAGAAAGGCTCATATCACAGACGAAAAAAAAAAAGAATGAATGAAAGAAAGAAGGAAAGAAAAAAGGAAGAAAGTAAGGAAATTGTTATGTTAAAAAGAAAGAAAGAAAGAAAGAAAGAAAGAAGCTAAGAAAAAATTATGACAGAAAACTATACAGAAGGTAATAAAGAACGTTTGTATTAGAAAGAATGGATCATATGACCTTTCGGCACCCCTTTTTGATCTCGATTAAGAAAGGACATGTTTTTCATTTGCACTGTCCAATATCCGGTTGTAAAACAACCGAACAGACAATTTTTAGATTTAAAAAAAAATTATAAAACTAACTCCTAACCCTAACCCCTAACAAACAACCGGATATTGGCGGTGTAGATGAAAAACATGTCCTTTTTAACCGAAATCAAAAAGGGGTGCCTAAAGGTAATATGGTCCGAAATAATGAGAAGTACATATCATAAAAGAAAGCAAGACAAACGAAAGGAAAAATGTATAAAAATAAATGATTACTAGTACAAAATAAAAAAAACATCTTCCGGGCGATGTAAAAATAGATTTTTTAAACATATTGCCTGAGGGGTGGGAGTTAAAAATTCAATATCAGCGAGTTTGTACCCTAAGTAAGTAAAATCATCAAATTCATTAAAGGATTAAAAAATAAAACAATTTGAAATGTAAACTTTAAATATGTATTAAAATAAAACAAACTATATATAGATATATAATACCAGTCATGTATTTATTAAAACTTGTTTTAAAAAACAATGAGGACTGTCTAATGTTGCATGTTCAAATTTTCAGTGTATTTATTCTATGTTATGACGATTTTGGGTAATGTGACATAAGCAGTGACGTAATTTTTGTTACAGACAAAAACCGGAAGCGAATCTCCATTATTAATAGCTATCATACTGTATATTCATGTGTATAAGACGACCATTGATTTATGATGACGTAATCATCAATTTGTGGAACTATTTTGATAAGAGAATCGTCGACCCCATTATGTTTCAATCTTAATCTTATAAATGTATGCATAGGCACCATTGTTTTTAATAAACATCTGGTCATCAATATTTGTCTTGTTTACGGGTTTATGTTGTTCAAAGAAAGAAACAATGAAAGAGAAGGAAAATAAGATTAAAAAACGTGAAACCAAACAAGAAGGGAAAGGGGTAATCCTTAACTATTTCATCGTAAATTCCTACCATAAAATAAACTGAACCCTCATTTTATGTCCGTGCTTTTGCAATAAATGTTTTATTTTTCTTGCACCCGTTATTTTACAATACTAGATATATTTTTTTCATTTATTTTAATATTCACTTCAATATGTATATTCTAAAAGTGTTTATTTTGTGAGAATGGTTAGTTTTAAAATTTTGTTGTTGTTATTTCTTTTCGTTTCTTTTTTTTTTTTTTTTCTTTTTTTAGCTTTGATACTCTAAAACAGATTTTAATCATCGTCGACGAAAAAACAAAATTACGGTCATAAATTACGATGAAATAGCTAATGATTACCGGGAAAGGAAGTAAAAGATCGATAAGAATTGAAGTATAGAAACAAACAAACAAACAAACTGTAATGCGAGAAAAGAGAACAATTTGAAAAACAGCAAAAGAAAGAAACGACGGAAAAATAGAGAGAAAAGAAGAAAGAAGGGAAGGAAAACGAAAAATGAAAGAAAATGGGATGAGATGGACTGAATGAAACTAGAAGAAACAGGAACGGTAAAAACTAAAAAGAAAGTATAAAAACGAAGGAAAAGTTTTATATATATATATATATATATATATATATATATATATATATATATATATATGTGTGTGTGTGTGTGTGTGTGTGTGTGTGTGGAAGTAAATATGGAAATAAATCCGACAATATTAAGAAATTTGAAAAACGAAGTGTTCCAAGAATAAGATGGATTTATTTATCGACGCTTAAAAGTTTCGGTTTACTTAAACCTTCATCAGGATAGATTATGGGGTGAAGAAATTGATGGATGTTTTGTAGAGGACAAGAGTTAGAAAGAAAAGTTTTTTCTAACTCCTTTGATCTACAAAAAATCCATCAATTTCTTCACCAATTTCTTCTTTGCCCATAATCTATCCTGATGAAGGTTTAAATAAACCGAAACTACTACTACTACTACCTCCCACTACCAATTCTTACTACCTCCCACTAACAATTCCCACGTTACTGCTCGTTGTTTTAACAACGAGACACCTGAAAAATACCATCAGTTTCATACCTGAAGATGGCAGATGGACATGCCGAAAGCGCTCGTAATGAAACCTTTGGTAGATTGGTACATCAGTTCCACCCTGACATTAAAAAGATGGCCAGAAAATTAGAAAGAATCGAATAAAAACTCGTCCGACAAGAATCGTCAGTACAGTTTAACGAAATATATATATATATATATATATATATATATAATATATATATATACACACACACACATATATATATACACACACATATATATATATATATATATATATATACACATATATATACATATATATATATATATATATATATCCACGCATCCACCCACCCACATATATCTAAAGAGTGCTCAACATCGATGATAGAGCATATGTCTCAATTAGGATAGGCTAGACACAGTCAACGGTGCTTGGTGACTGTCAGTGTTTCACCCACGCGATCATCCTAACAAAACAATATATACATATGCGCGTGCGCGTTGCGTGCGTGTGTGTGTGTGTGTGTGTGGTGTGTGTGTGTGTGTGGTGTGTGTGAGAGTGCGCGTAATTATTTCTTTGGTTATAGAGTTTTAATTCTGTAGACTTGGGTTATAAATAATTCATGTTAAAAACTGTTTTGATTGTATAATATTCCACTATAAATAATAAAATCCTTGTCTAGTTGGTTTAGAAGAATATCATTATTGGTCACATCAGAAACCGTTATTCCAAAGCAAACAATATGAAAGTGTTGCATACCCTTTTCATTACTTCTTCTATTCTTCTTCTTCTGTTCTTCTATCTTAGGTTCTTCTTCTTGGGGACTTCGTCTTGGTCGCTTCGTCTTGGTCGGTCGCACTTGGCTCATTTCTTCTCTTAAATCAGTCTTGTTACCAAGACACCCATTAATCACAAGACCGTGTTATTTTTCTTAAACTTTTATTTCCTTAACTAACATTTCATGTAACTAAATATCTGACTAACATAGCGCGCGTATGCAGTGAGCTTCAGCTAAGTCAGAAAGACCTTATCTGCCCGACGTCTAACTGAAAACTGAGGACCAAACCAGGTCCCACGTGACTTCACGTAATTTGGCGGGCTTTCTGTACTATTCCATGGAAAGTCCCGCCGTGATTTGAAAAGGGCAATTCCTTTAGAATTACAGGGGATTGACAATAATCTTATGCAACCGCATAGATTATGTAACAAAAAACCTGTCTGAAAATGTCAACATGGAGGATATTCTCTCTTTTTTTAGGGAAATAAAATTATACCATAGAATATAGGCATGAAACAAATCAATACCATACAACATAATCCCTAATAATGCTAACGCATTGATAAAACCAATTACTAAAAAAGTATAAATATGAATACACGATATGTATCACTTCCTAACCGTTAGGTATGACATAACCCCTGACGGGTTGAGATGCCGTTAAAATCAATAAACAAACAAACTTTTGATTAAAAATGCTATATATATACAGGGCCAAATATTTCTTTGATTTTATTTATTTTTGAATTAATCATAACTAGTTTCACCCTTCGGTCATCGTCAGGAGAAAATTTATTGTGAAAGAAATTGTTTTAGAAAGATTAAATAAGTTTACTAAAGATTTAAAAAAAGATTTTCTAAAAAGTTTAAATAATTTTCCAAATATTTGGGTAGAAAAAAGGTACTAGAAGAAGTACTAGAGTATTGTTCAGTAAGGGTTATCTATAAAACACACCAACACACACACACACACACACACACACACACATATATATATATATATATATATATATATATATATGAGAAGTAAACAAACAAACAATGTGTTAGGTATGGCTTTTTTAGTCGACAATTTTTAGGAGAATATGTGCTTAATTGAAGTCGTACTTAATTTTGAAAATTAATTAATTGATAATCAAGGAATTAATTAATTTTCAAAAATAGGTACGACTTCAATTGAGCACACACACACACACACACACACACACACACACACACACATATATATATATATATATATATATATATATATATATATATATATATTGTGTGTGTGTGTGTGTGTGTGTGTGAAGAAAATTACAGATTAAGAAATATCCGACAAAGTGTGGGGGAAATGTATTGGAAAGGTGGGTAACGAACACATCCAATTCAATTAATATTTCGTCCCAATTGATTTTGAAGACTTCATCAGAGTTTCATTCTGATGAAGTCTCTTAAATCAATAGAGATGTAACATTACATTAATTGAATTGTTTGTGGTCGTTATTCACATTTCCAATATATTTCCCTAGCGTTTGGCTAGAAACCACAAGGTTCCTAGTTCGATACCGGCCTTCGCCAACTCAGCGTATGAGTAGCACAGGGATCTGTGCGGTGAAGTAAGGAGCTGGTGATAGGTGTGGCGCTCCACCTTATACGCTAAAAATAATCTCCTTGGTCTAGCGCTAGAGAAAAGGGGATAAACTCCCTCGCTGATTGGCTGATACCGACTTTAGGCCTCACCAAGGACTTTGTTACTATATATATATATATATATATATATATATATATATATATATATATATAATCAATGGTTGAATAGAAAGAGAAAGAACTGTGTCGATGAAGTGGGAATAAAGATAAAACGAATGAACGAAGATATTGACTACGTTTCATTCGGACACGCACATGCGCACACTTGGGGCGAGAGAGAGAGGAGAGTGAGAGAGAGAGAGAGAGAGAGAGAAACACTACGCTTTTTTGATGGACACAAGTACTTGTACAGTCTTCATATTTGTCCGGACAAAAAGCCTCAGGGTTTCGCCAGGCACTCTCTCTCTCCCTCCTTCCACCCTCTCTCCCCTCTCTCTCTCTCTCCCTCTTTCTTCAGTCAGTAAGTCCACTTAACTTGCGCCCCCCACCCCCATGAAACTACCCATGGCCTCCCTTCTCAACTCCCTTGCCTCTTTTGGGGCATGATTTTTTTAAGTCTCTTTTTCTCCACTTCTTTCCAAACATGCTTTCCTAATCTTGAAAAATAATTATGTCCCATATAATTCACTCTTTTCAACGGCTTCGACTCTGTTTGAATCCCCCCTTCTTCCTTACCCCCTCCTCCTACTCTCTTTATCATTATTATTCTACGCCTATTACTCCCCATCTACTATATTTTCTTTATTATTATCAATATTATTATTATTATTATTATTATTATTATTATTATTATTATTATTATTATTGTTGTTGTTGTTGTTATTTGAGTTTTCACATCAGTGTTAGCTGATGGTCTTTCACTGGAGTCTGAGTGACAGCAAGTCTCCTCAGGTCTCCAGGACTCTTCTGAGTATTCTGGCAGATTGCAGCAGTGCAGTGTTCTGAATGGTTTCAATCCTTCCTCTGATATCCAAACTTTCCAAACCCTTTTCTAATCCTTTTGGGACTGTTCCAAGTGCACCAACTACAATTGGTATCACTTTCACTTTCATATTCCATAACTTTTTCAGTTCTCTGGCAAGGTCCAGATATTTGTCAATTTTTTCATTTTCCTTTAACTTCACCCTGTGATCCGCTGGCACTGCAAAATCCACCAGTTGACAAGTTCTTTCTTTTTTGTTAATCAACACTAGGTCTGGTCTTCTTGCTGGGATAAGGTGATCCGTTGTTATTATTATTATTATTATTATTATTATTATTATTATTATTATTATTGCGGCTTTTCTGGTGCTCTAATTTTTGTCTCCCCTTTGTGTTGTGGTCGCTGGTTAACTCGGTATTACTAAATTTGTTAAATTTTATAACTAATATCACAAACATTATAACCTATTTTATTACAAATATCTTAATATCATAAATATTATAAATATTATGACTAATATACATAGGCTTCTAAACGTCTATTTAAAAAACAAACAAAGAAACAGAAGGGGTAACGAGACAAAAGGTGAAAGTAAGAGAAAAACCCGATAAAGCATGGAAAAAGAAAGAGAGAAAGAATATTTAAGAAAGAAAGAAAGAAAGAAAGAAAGAAAGAAGTTTAAATGAATGCCATCTAAGCAGGAAAAAGAAGAAAGAAACGAAGAAAAAAAGAAGAAAGGGAATTATAAAAGGTAACCAACTAAGAAGAAAAAAAGAAATCTCAAGAAGTGACAGACTAAGAAAGAAAGGACAGAGAGAGAGAGAGGGAGAGAGAGAGAGAAAGATAGAGACAGACGGACAGAGAAAGAGAGAGAGAGAAAGAGAGAGAGAGAGATTTTTAAAAGGTAGCCGACTTAGAAAGAAAAGAGAAAGAAGAAAGAGAGATAAAAGGAAAGTTTAAAAGGTGACCGACTAATAAAGAAAGACGAAAGGGAAAAATACATTTTAAAAAGTGAGCAACCCAAGAAAGAATGAAGAAAAGAAAGAAAGTTTAAAAATTGATCTACTAAAAATGAAAAGAAAGAAAGATAGAAGGAACATTTTAAAAGGTGAAAGACCGGTGAAATCTTTAAAAGATGACGTAATTAGAAAGAAAAAAAAGAAAATGAGAGCAAGTGAAAAAGAAAAGAACGGTTAGGGATAGAAAAATGAATTAAAGAAAGAAGGAAACGAAAAGGAAGAGGAAAATTATATTTTAACTAGGCTAAACTTGCAAATCGGTCGGAAAATTAGGGTGACCCAGAAAAAACAGAACCCATAAATGTTGTAGTGAAACTGTTAATTTTAACTAGGGGGTTTAGGCTTAGGGTTTAGGCTTAGGGTTAGGGTTGGCGTTAGTTTAATGGGAAAATAAATAAATAATTTGGGTTCTGTTTTCTCTGGGTCACTATATATACAGGGTGACCCAGAAAAAACAGAACCCACAGATTTTGTAATGAAACTGTTAATTTTAACTAGGGGGTTTAGGGTTAGGTTTAGGGTTGGAGATGGGGTTGGGATTGGGGTTTAGGGTTAGTTTAATGGGAAAATAGATAAATAATTTGGGTTCTGTTTTCTCTGGGTCACTATATATACAGAGTGACCCGGAAAAAACAGAACCCACAAATTTTGTAATAAAACTGTTAATTTTAACTGGGGGTTAGGGTTAGGTTTTGGGTTTAGGGCTAGGATTAGGGTTAGGGTTGAGGTTTAGTGTTAGTTTGATGGGAAAATAGATAAATAATTTGGGTACTGTTTTATCTGGCTCACCCTGTAATATGTTTTAATTTTCCGATCGATTTGCAAGTTCAGCCTTTAACTATTTTTGTCATTTTATTACTACTACTACTACTACTACTACTACTACTACTAATAATAATAATAATAATAATAATAATAATAATAATAATAATACGTTTGGAAAGTTTGGAAATCAGAGGAAGAATTGAAACCATTCAGAACACTGCACTGCTGCAATCTGCCAGGACTCTTCTGAGGAGCCTTGCTGTCACTCAGACTCCAGTGAAAGGCCATCAGCTAATGCTGATGTGAAAACTCAAAAGGAGTAAAATAATAATAATAATAATAATAATAATAATAATAATAATAATAATAATGAGACCAGAACTTAATATTGATTAACAGGAAAAGAACTTGTCATCGGCAGATTATAGAGTGAAAATGAAATAAAACGAAAAGATAAACAAATATGTGAACCTGGCCAGAGAATTGAAAAAGTAAAAGGTAAAGATTGTACGAATTGTACTTTGGACTCTTGGAAGAACGGTCCTCAATGTTTTGAAAAAGAGTTTGGGTGAAATAGAAATCAGAAGAAGAATCGACACCATCTAAACAACAATATTAGTAAGATCGGCTTGAATACTATTGGAGAGCTGAGGCGATTTATAATAATAATAATAATAATAATAATAATAATAATAATAGAACTGAGGAAACTGTAGAACATGAAGGTGAAGGTCGTACCAATTATAATTGGTGCCCTTGGAACGATCACCAAAACTCTGGAAAAGAATTTGGGCGAACTGGAAATCAGAGGAAGAATCGAGACCATCCAAACTACAGCACTGTTAAGATCGGTTAGAATACCCAGAAGAGTCCTGGAGACTTGCTGTCACTCAGCCTCGAGTGGACCACCGGCTAGGACACATGCGATAACCTCCATAATGATAATATTCTTGATATTTATGATAGGATATTTGTAATAAAATAAGTCGTCATAGTTAAGATATTCGTAATAAACTAGTTATGAGATTTTTTTATAAAATTTAATAAATCAACGACCCCAAAACAAAGGGGAGGAAAATTAGAACACCCGAAAAGCCACAATAATAATAATAATAATAATAATAAATAATAATAATAATAATAAATAATAACCGGGACCTTGCCAGAGAACTGAAAAAGTTATGGAATAGGAAAGTCAAAGTGATACCAATTGTAGTTGGTGCACTTGGAACGGTCTCAAAAGGATTGGAAAATCTGGAAATCAGAGGAAGGATTGATACCATCCAGAATACTACACTGCTGCAATATGCCAGAATACTCAGAAGAGTCCTGGAGACCTGAGGAGACTTGCTGTCACTCAGACTCCAGTGAAAGACCATCAGCTAACGCTGATGTGAAAAACTCTAAATAATGGTAATAATAATACATGCATACATACATACATACTAGATGTATCAAGAACTTGAAGAATACACTAAAAAAAGCAAGAACATACTTATTACAACAGCCAGTAACAGCAATTGAAACATATGGACAAACATATGGACAATTTCAAGTTTTTATGAGCCATCCTTCGCCCTTAAAGCAGGAGCACTTGTCCAGTGGAATAGGATCCCTGGTAAAGAGTCCCTCGATAATGAATTCATTGGTTCCTCTGGTAAAGATTTCTCAGTTCCTGGTAAAGATTCCCTCGATAATGAATCCTTTGGTTCCTCTGGTAAAGATTTCTCAGTTCCTGGTAAAGAGTCCCTCAATAATGAATCCTTTGGTTCCATTGGTAAAGAGTTCTCAGTTCCTGGTAAAGAGTCCCTCGATAATGAATCCTTATGTTCCTCTGGTAAAGAGTTCTCAGTTACTGGTAAAGAGTCGATCGATAATGAATCCTTTGGTTCCTCTGGTAAAGAGTTCTCAGTTCCTGGTAAAGAGTCCCTCAATAATGAATCCTTTGGTTCCTCTGGTAAAGAGTTCTCAGTTCCTGGTAAAGAATCCTTCGATAATGAATCCTTTGGTTATTGTGGAAATCGTATAAGTCCTTCCTGAGTATTGGTAAAGATCTGGTAATCCTATGTTTGTCCTCAGTGAGCGTGATTGTATTTATGAACACTGATGGGGGGTGGGGTAAATAGTGTGTCTTCCACGCAGTATGGTTAGAGATTGGCTGCAGGAACAACTCACGTGACCTTGGCTAGTCTATAAATCATGGTGAGGAATTAGAGCGCATCTTATATACAAAAAAATATTCCAACTCAGAAAAGCAACGAAATCTATAAAACAACTATACGGATACTTCAAGTGACAAACTGGATAGATTGCGCACGAGATGACCTTGACAAGACTAAGAAAGAGAAATCGTAAGAGAGAAACCGAATCTCATAATTTGAGCACAAGACAATGCCATAAGAACAAACTATATCAAACGAAAATAGATTAAATGCAACAGAATAGCAAGTGTAGTATGTGTGGAGACCATGGCGAAATATCTCCTTCGATATCCTCGTCACAGGAATAACGTCTCCCTCTCAAACCCCCTTTCATGAGTACGAAAAGAGGAAAACATTATTCCATTGACGAGGAAGTGAAATTGGTAACGAAGTAACGGCTCAAAGAACAGTCAACAGAATTTTACTGGGCAGGGTTAGATGCTTTCATTCGAAGGTAGAACATTGTTATTCTGAGAAACGGTGACTATGTAGAGAAGTAGGGTTTTGATCCACGAAGGACCAGCTTCATTTTGATGTATGATACATGTGCACGCGTTGGTAATTATACCTATCCTAAACAAACTATGTTTGTTTGTTTATTGATTTTAGCGGCATATCAACCCATCTGGGGTTATGTCATGTCTAACGGTTAGCAAGTTATACATATCGTGTATTTATATTTATACTTTTTAGTAATTGGTTTTAACAATGTGTTAGCATTATTGGGGATTATGTTGTATGGTATTGATTTGTTTCAGGTCTATATTCTATGGTATAATTTTATTTCCCTCAAAATGTTGACATTTTCAAATAGATCTTTCATATTGTTTGCTTTAAAATAACGTTTTCTGATGTGAGCAAAAACCCTGCATTCCATGAATAAGTGTTTAACGTTCAAAGGTGTTTGACATGTTCCACATCGTGGTTGTTGTTCTTGTTTGAGTATATAGGAGTCCGTTAGTCGGGACACAGACACACCCTCGTATATTAAGAAATAATCGTTCTCGATTAGGTGAATTTCTTTTAACAAATGTTAGTAGGCTAAAGTCTTGTGATTTTTTTTAATAGTACTCTAATATAAATGATGCAACATTATGTTACTTGGCGAAAGTGTTTTGTCCCGTGATTTAATCTGGCGCCAAATGCAGGTGTTTATGTTCATGTCGACATTTTGACACCGATTCAGATCTCTTATTTAAAAGACTATTTGGATTAGGAGGATTTATGCTGTTAAATTACTTACATATTTTAATATAGTGATATTTTCTCTACACTTTAGTTACTTTACAGTTTCCGTGTCATATTTCAGCTGGTTTTACTGCCGTTTTAGATGTTATCAAACGGTGGGTGTATTCATTTCAGTATTTTTATTGAGATATTTTGTGCAGTTTTTTTCTTGGCAGGAAATGCTTCGTAATTAAATGAAATTTTTTGTTTAAATTTGATTGCGAAGCACTTTCTGCCAAAAAGAACATTCTTCAAATTATTCAATAAAAATACGATAAAATTTAGCAAAAGTGGTAGGCTTTCCGCTTCTTTTTATGAATGCCATATCAAACTTTGGTTTAGCCCAGTCAGTAGAGTATCCACCAAGTGAATAACAAGATTTTGGGTTCCATACCAGTCCTCACCAACTGCGCATTATTAACATAGCTTGAATCTGTGCGGTAAAGTGAGAAGTCGATGGCAGGTGTGACACTCCACCTCAAATTCAAAAACAATTTCTCTGGTTTAGCGCTTGTGAAAAGGGTTAATATTCTCTCTTGCTGTTTGGCTGATAGCGACAATAGGCCACTCCACATACTGTATTACATTAATTACTATATCAGCCTTCGTAGGTTATTTATTATTATTCACTCCTTTTGAGTTTTCACACCAGTGTTAGCTGATGGTATTTCACTGGAGTCTGAGTGACAGCAAGTCTCCTCAGGTCTCCAGGACTCTTCTGAGTATTCTGGCAGATTGCAGCAGTGCAGTGTTCTGAATGGTTTCAATCCTTCCTTTGATATCCAAACTTTCCAAACCTTTTCCAATCCTTTTGGGACTGTTCCAAGTGCACCAACTACAATTGGTATCACTTTCACTTTCATGTTCCATAACTTTTTCAGTTCTCTGGCAAGGTCCAGATATTTGTCCATTTTTTCATTTTCTTTTAGCTTCACCCTGTGATTTGCTGGCACTGCAAAATCCACCAGTTGACAAGTTCTTTCTTTTTTGTTTATCAACACTAGGTCTGGTCTTCTTGCTGGGATAAGGTGATCCGTTTTTATTTCAAAGTCCCAGAGAATTTTATGCGTTTCGTTCTCAAGAACAGATTCTGGTTTATGCATATATCATTTTGTTGTGTGGTCAAAATTAAATTTCTTGCATAATTCCCACTGGATCACCTTCCCAACCCAGTCGTGTCTAGTTTTGTCTTCTCGTTGTGCTAGTTTGCTACATTCGCAGAGTATATGGTTTACAGTCTCATCTCTATTACCACAAAGTCTACATTTACTATTTGTTGGGTCTTATCAATTTTCGCTTTTATATTATATTATTATTATTATTATTATTATTATTATTATTATTTCACCCCTTGTGAGTTTTTATCGACAGCATTAGTCTTTCAGTGGAGTCTGAGGGAAAACGAGTCTGCTCAGGTCTCCCGGACTCATCTGAGTATTCAAGCCGATTTTAACAATTCTGTTGTCTTGATCAGCGATCCCCGACGACCTGGTTGATGTTTTATTTTGAAAAGTGACTTCTTGACGAGTTTTTTTATTATAATTATTTCTTATTAGAAAGGATTTTCGTTCTAAAATAAATATTTTCGTTTACAGAGATGTTGTTGATTATTAATTTATGAACAAAAAGTTGTTTATTGTCTGTTGATGTTTGCATTTGACATAAGACCACTGCGGATGATTTATTATTAGATTACGTCATTAACGATTATCGAGCAAATGTAGGTCGGAGCATATGAAGGCCGGTCCGTGAAAATATTGTCTTAGATGAAACTGGTCCGTGGCGCAAAAAAGGTTGGGGACCGCTGGTCTTGATGGTTTCGAGCCTTCCTCTGTTTTCTAATTACTACAGTCAGTTTTCTAAACTCTTGGGGACCGTTCCTAGTGCACCAACTACTATTGGTATATCATTCATACTCATATTCCACAGTTTTTTTTTTAATTCTATGACAAGGTCCAGGTGTTGTATACCCTTCTTTACTTTCTTCTATTCTTCTGATGTTCATCTTTTCTATCTTAGGTTCTTCTTCTAGCGTCTCTTCTAGCGTCTGGACTTCGTCTTGGTGGTCGGTCACACTTAACTCATTTCTTCTTCTAGATCAGTCTTGTTACCAAGACATTGACCAACCACAAAACCATATTATTTTCATAAGCTTTTATTTACTTAACTAAACATTTGATGTAACTAAACATAGCACGCGTATGCATGTGAGTTCCAGTTAAGGCAGGACATCTTCTCTGCCTGACGTCCAAACTGGAACTGAGGACCCAACCAGGTCCCACGTGACTTCACGTATTTCGCGGGCTTTCTGTAACATTCCATGGAAAGTCCCGCCCGTGATATGAAAAGGGCCATCCCTTTAGAAATACAGGGGATTGACAATAATCTTATGCAACTGCATAGATTATGTAACAAAGGTATTTGCCTATATTTTTGTTTTCCTTCATCTTTACTCAGTGATAATAGATTTGATCTTTTTGCTAGGATGAGATAATCTGTCTGTATCTCAAAATCACAGAGAATTGTATACGTTTCATTATCTAGAGCAGATTCTGGTTTGAGCATATACAATTTTTTTTTGTATTGTCAAAATTTAGTTTCTAGCACAATTCTCAGAGGATCAACACAATCGTGCTTACCTTTTTATTCTTATTGTGCTAGCGTTCTGCATTTACTTAGTATATAGTTGATCATTTCATACCTGCTTCCACCCAACCTATATTTGCTACTCTGTTTTATCTTATCTATTTTGGATTTGATATAATCTAGTATATACAGGAGAGCTTAGAAATCTTCTTTTTTTTTTTCAATTTTAACAATATAAATGAATTTTGACGTATTTTCTGTACAATTTACGTATAATTTGTAGTCTGAAGAAGCCGGTTAATATATATATTATATATATATATATGTGTGTGTGTGGTGTGTGTGTGTGTGTGTGTGTGTTACATAACCTATGCATAGATTATTGTCAACCCCCTTTATTTCTGAAGGGATGGCCCCTTTTCATATCACGGGCGGGACTTTCCATGGAATATTACAGAAAGCCCGCGAAATACGTGAAGTCACGTGGGACCTGGTTGGCTCTCACTCAGCTTCGACGTCAGGCAGAGAAGATGTATGTGCCTTAGCTCTAGCTCACTGCACATGCGCGTTGTGTTAGTTAGAAAGATATGTTTAGTTAAGTAAATAAAGGTTTAAATAAATAATATGGTTTTGTGGTTGATGAATGTCTTGGCAACAAGACAGACCTAGAAGAAGAAATGAATCAAGGACGACCAACCAGCAAGAACAAAGACGATATATATATATATATATATATATATATATATATATATATATATATGCGTGTGTCTGTAAGTATGCATATATATATATATATATATATATATATATATATATATATATATATATATATATATATATATATATAGGCGTGTGTGTATATATATATATATATATATATATATATATATATATGTCGCGCAATTAGCACAGATATCCATGGCAATCTCTCGCCAACCCTCCCTATCATTCATTGTTCCAGAGAGGTCCTCTGCACAGCATCCAGTATCATCGCATAGTTGGTCAGTGTAGGTCCTTGTTGGCCGGCCCACACTGGTATGTCCATGTGTTGGCTTCCACAGGAGAACGTCGCTTATGAGCTCGTCCTTTCTTCTCCAGCAGTGTCCAGCATAACTTGTCCGTCTCACTTGGATGGGTTGTGCGATGGAGGGCATGTGGCCATACAGATGCTTCCTTGTGGGGTGCTGTTTCCATGACTTGTTCAAGACCACACGCAGCATTCTTGTGCAGGTCCCATCTAGCTTATTCTCAAGGCGCTTCGTTAGGGTCCAGGTGGTGTAGCCATACAGCAGTATGGATATAACCACAGCCTGGAAGAATTGTCGCTTTAACTTGTCAGTGAGATTGTATTTCCATATGACTGATAGTTTGTTTGTGGCCGCCCATGCCTTTCCTATTCGTGTATTTACATCGCTTTCTGTGGATGAGATATTACTACCTAGGTATGTGAATTGTTCTACTTGCTCAAGAGACTTACCCGGCAAGTGTGGAGATTAGTATTATCTACGTTATTCGGACTATTGTCCCCTTTTTTTTTTGTTATCTGTACAACGTTTCGGCCGATATGCCCTCCGGCCTTCTTCAGGTATTTCTTGTCGGACTCGGGAACCTTCTTGGACTCGGGAAACTTCTTTTCAGACTCGGGAACCTTCTTTTCGGACTCATGAACCTTCTTTTCGAACTCGGGAACTTTCCGGTCGTAGTCGGGAACCTTCTTGTCGTAATCGGGAGCCATCACGGAACTTTGAACCTAACCCTTTATTCAGTCCACGGGGGTATCCTATTCTCATTCCGCTAACCATAGTTGGGGTAGGAGTTGTGTTAATTATTTTTCTATGTTACTACCGCCACTCAATATTGAACCCGGAATCCAGAGATAACTGTCACTTAGAACTGTCTTAACCTAAGTACCTTATCCACTAGGCCATGTGTCCAATTGAAAGTTCCTCAGTTCGAAAAGAAGCTTCCCGAGTCCGAGAAGGTTCCCGAGTCCGACAAGAAATACCTGAAGAAGGCCGGAGGGCATATCGGCCGAAATGTTGTACAGATAACAATAAAGATGGGGACAATTGTCCGAATAACGCAGATAATACTAATCATCAAGCCTCATCTCAAACATTCAGAGATAAAGTGCGGAGATGTCTCCTTTCTTTTTGAAACTCATGCACTCAGTTTTATCAGAGTTATATATTGCTTAAACTTGGTTTCTTTTTTTAAATATTGCTAGAACACCTCCGTTTCCTTCATGCTCGCCAAAAATCCTATTCTGAAGATGTACCAATCGACTTGTAATCATATGAGAATGCCAAATCCACAAACGTGGGCGAAAAACAAATTTTTGCATTTGATGTCGATAAAAACAACAAGCTATATTTTTTTTTTTTTCAAATATTCATTTATTTTTTTCACCTTAAATTCAAATTAATTTTATTATCCCCGCGGGTACAAGAAGACAAGTTACCGATTTTCTTTGAGAGAATTTCAAGCGTAAATAATTTCCCCTTCGGAGGATCGGCTGGTGAGATTGTTTTGCGACAATGAATATTCAACCTCTTCGCCTCTCGATTTATTTCGCCATTTTGGGTTTGACAAGAGAAAAAAAAAGATGGTGCTTTTCAAATCTTTCTTTCCACCAATCATTTTCCTTCTTTTTTTCGTCTCTACATCTACCTATAACCCCACCACCCCCACCCCCATACTTGTCTTTTGTTCTTTGTGTTCGTTTACTTCTATTAGAATGTATCGATATTTTTTTTTCGTTTTTTAATCACCAGAAAGTTCATGAAGGACATTTCGAAATAACCTTTTTATGATGCTCTCATTCGTTTTATTGAGTCGCTCGTGTGTAATGGTTATCGGCGTGAAAATGGACTCGACGGTATGAGTTCAAATCCTGGATGAGACTGTTTGCATTTCACATCGCCTTAATACCATTGCGAAAGGTGTAGATCCTACAATTTTTTCGCCCTGTCGGCTGGTGCGGTAGAATGCGCCGACTGCATCTCTGAACAGGATTAACACATAATGGAGCCAATGTGTGGTGACTCCTGATATTTCAGGACAGAATCCTGGTGGCTGAGCAGTCTATGACAGATAACACTCCATTTTGGCCCTTACTTAATCTGAACGAACGGTTGGTGAGGCTCCCTCCGATCAAGCCATGGCACCTATATGATTGTCTCGTCACTGGAATAATGTTTGCCTCTCAAACCCTCTTTCATTGGACGGAGGAAGTGAAATCTGTAGCGAAGAAGTGTCTAAAAGAACAGTCAACAGAATTTTACTGGGCAGGGATAGATGCTCTCATTCGAAGATAGAACATTACTATTGAGAGAAACGATGACTATGTGGAGAAGTAGGGACGTAATCCACAGACGACTAGCTTCATTTAGATGTATAATACATGTTCCCGTGTTGGTAATTATACATTTCCGAAATAAAACGGCATTACTTTTTGACAAACACTAGTAACATTTTATTAGCAATTGGTTACACGCACTGCATGTAATTTCTCGAGTGCCTGGCTTTTACCACGTAATTATGTTACATAATCTTTTTTCAAATTTCCACCATAAAGATCCAGACTGTTCCTAGGCCACGTCCTTAATCTTATAGGCATCTGAAAAAGCTTTAATTCTCGTTATCACAATCTGCACTATCACCCGGAAAAATAACTTCTTCATCACCAAACCAATTTTCTATTGATGGAATAAGAAAATAACCCAGGACTTCAAGGGATAGGAAAAATGAATAGTAATTCTGATCTTATTTTTTGTTACCGGGGTGAGCGCGTACGCAGACCCCACACTTAGAAATTGTATATTCGAGGCGTCCACATTTGGGACGATCGCAGAAGTCAGCTCAACCGAAGTGCAATGGAAGAGCCTCACTCTGGGATAACAGTCTTGGTGATCACTGTTTTCCCCATATTAGGTAAGGGTATTTGCCTGATACCCCACTTGTATCGGCTCGGCACAAGGCCTCGTTTTAACGTGGGCCCACCCACAAGCCGAAGCGTATGGGTGGGAAAGAACAAAAATTGCGTCGATCCCTTCGGCATTCCCCCTCAAGGGGGCGCTGGGCAATAAACCCAACCCTGCCCCCAAGGGGGCAGGTATTACCGGGGGGGGGAAGCCCCCTGGGATCGACGCTATTATTTGTACCTTACCGATCCAGTGTCCGAGGCTCACTTTTCACCCAGCCTAGGCTGGGTGAAAAGTCTGAAATTAACACTAAAAATGCTCTCATTATAAATTTCAGTTAGGTGAATCCACTACTTCATTACAAACAGTTTATAATGAGACAAATAAATGTTCTCAATGCACAATGTAAATATTAATCAGATAGTAAAAATTAAAATGTATTAAAAAGCGTTTAATTTATGTCTCCCCTGTGAAATTTAGAAATCAATGAGGTAATTCATTCAAGTTTTTAATTGACAAAAATAATAATGTCAAGGTTATCTTGAAGAAATAAGAAGGTCAATGTCATTCTAAGGAAATAATACGCTTTCATCTGTTGGACTATATCTTGTTATAGTTATTAACTAAGCTTAGCTTAGATGTGGCACAAGATCAGAATAATGGGGCGCCCAATAAGAATCAAACTCACTAACAATGATCAGCGAATCTAGCTTGCTAACCATTACACCAGGTGAGGTACTCGATTATATGTTTGCCTCTCAAATCCTCTTTCAAGGGTCCGAAGTGATGATAGTCTGAAGGCTCTAAATCCGTTGAGTATGGAGGATGCGGTAAATTTGTCTACCCGAATGAGGCGATTTTCTCCCTTGTCCTGATGCTTGTGCGGTCGAGCATCGTCATACAGAAAAAGGACATTGTCGATTTGCAAGTTGGGTCTTACTCGTCGGATTTTTGCTCTGAGCCTTGCTAGGGTTTCAATGTAGGCCTTAGTCCACGTAAAGTAAAGAAAATGTCATTACTTTTTGACAACTCTTGTATGTGGAAGGAGAGATGAAACATTCAATTACATGATAAGCAAATTTAGCTTACTGGCACAGACGGATGACAAGGGATGTGATAAATTGATTGGGAAAGTGATCTACTGGGAATTATGCAAGCAACTAAACTGTAAACACACTACAATACGCACAGACATGAATATAACCTGGAATAAACGGAATAACAATTTGAAAATTAAATCATTATTTACATATTTCATATGCGCATTAAGAAGTATAAGATTTAATCCAATTTTATATATATATATATATATATATATATATATATATATATATATTATATATATACATTTTTGCTTGAAGGCAATTACAATGTGTATATCGCATAAAATTCGATAATTATAGAAAATAAACTTGACAAGTGAATCCGGCAAAGGATTGTTCGGTATGTAGAACATCGTACAGACTGTTTCGACTTTAAAGTCGAAACAGTCTATACGATGTTCTACATACCAAACAATCCTTTGCCGGGATTCACTTGTCAAGTTTATTTTCTATAATTATCGAATTTTATGCGATATACGCATTGTAATTGCCTTCAAGCAAAAATATAAATAATAATATATACTTTATTCAACAAGGCTTCTAAAAAACAAACATCCAAAAATCTTATATATATATATTATATATTAAATTTTTACTTGAAGGCACTTACAACGCATGTATCGCATAAAATTCGATACTTTTTCTTATAGAAAATGAACTTGACAAGTGTAATCCCAGTAAAGGATGGCTCGATGTGTAGAATACCGTACAGACTGTTTCGACTTTATTAAGTCTCATCAGCGGTATATACTAACGATTTCCCTCCGACAGAAATCGAAACCGGGACTTCAGCAGACGCAGTGAAACACTAGTGAAACACTTTTATCGCCTCGGCCACAGTACACAGCTGACCATCCCAATGAAATTAAGCTTGTCAAGCGATGCTACGCGCCTGCGCCCCCTTACCTATTATGATAGAGGCGCGTAGCATCGCTTGACAAGCTTAATTTCATTGGGATGGTCAGCTGTGTACTGTGGCCGAGGCGATAAAAGTGTTTCACTAGTGTTTCACTGCGTCTGCTGAAGTCCCGGTTTCGATTTCTGTCGGAGGGAAATCGTTAGTATATACCGCTGATGAGACTTAATAAAGTCGAAACAGTCTGTACGGTATTCTACACATCGAGCCATCCTTTACTGGGATTACACTTGTCAAGTTCATTTTCTATAAGAAAAAGTATCGAATTTTATGCGATACATGCGTTGTAAGTGCCTTCAAGTAAAAATTTAATATATACTTTATTCTGCAACGTTTCTAAATAAACAAACATCCAAAAATCTTATATATATATATATATATATAATATGATATTCAATTTCATAGAAGGTTTGTCAATCAGTCCATACAAAAATGCTTCCCAATTCCAATCAAACATTCCGATATCCCAATGTTCGATATCAATTTATGAGGCATTAGAATGGATTTGGCCTCAGATTTACCGACTTAATAAAGTAGAAGGAATTAAATAATATCGCATATTAATATAAAAGACCAAGTAATCTACAACAATACGAGCTTCTTTAAAACGCAACATGTTGGGATCCAAAGGGATCATCAGATTTTGACCAAAAGACAAGATATAGTTTCAGTGGATAGAAAAGAAGAAAAGAAATTGTCACTCTTCCCACAGAGCTAAGAGTGTAAATTAAAGGAAAACGAAATATTGGATATATAACTAAATCTTGCAAGAGAGATGGAAAAGATATGAAGCATTAAGGTGACAGTGATACCAATCATAGTTGGAGCTTTCAGAAGGATAAAAACATTCTGGAAAGGATACTGCATGCGTAAATGGATTCTGGAGAGCTGAGGAGACTGGCTGCCACTCGAATTTAGTAAAGGACATTAGCTACGACTTATGCGAGAAATTCGCAAAGAGTATTAGAATACTGATAATAATATAGATGTACAAGAAAAATAATTATAATTATAATAAGCATTAGTAATAGAATATCAATAATAATAATAATAATTATAATAATACTCCGAAAATGCACAGGGGGTACAAATTCACTAACTCACAGGAAAAAATAAACCACGTTATGTCCATGGATGACAAAAAAATCAAAGAAAGATTAATTATGGCAGCTAACAACAGTAGATATAATATATGGACAAACAGAAAAACAACGAAAACTAGAAAACAAAAATGGGAAGAAAAACATATATGGGCACTTCAAAAGACAAATTGGAGAGGCTGCACATAAAAAGATTGGACATGGTTAAGAAGAAGAAACTCTAAGAGAAAACTGAATCGCTAATAATTGCTGCACAAAGTAATGCCATAAGAATCGAATTATATCAAAGAAAAAATAGATAAAAGACATGAGAAAAAAGTAAATGTAGACTATGTAGTGACAGAGACTAGACTGTAAACCATGTATTAAGCGTATATAGCAAACTAGCACAACGGGAATACAAAGCTAGGCACGACTGGGTTGGGAAGGTGATCCACTGGGAATTATGCAAAAAATTAAATTTTGAACATACAACAAAATGGTATATGCATAAACCAGAATCTGTTCTAGATAATGAAACGCATACAATTCTCTGGGACTTCCAGATAAAAACGGATCACCCCATCCCAGCCAGGAGACCAGACCTAGAGTTGATTAACAAAAAAAAAGAGAACATGCCAACTGGTGGATTTGTGGTTCCAGCAGATCACAGGGTGAAGTTGAAAGAAAACGAAAATATGGACAAATACGTGGACTTTGTCAGAGAATTGAAAAAGCTGTGGAATATGTGGGTGAAATTGATACCAATTTTAGTTGGTGCACTTTGAATGGTCCCAATAAACTTGAAAAAAAGACTGGATGACCTGGAAATCAGAGGAAGAATCGCGACCATCCAGACTACTGCATTGCTGCAATCGGCTAGAATACACAGAAGAGTCCTGGAGACTTGTTGTCACTCAGACTTCAGTGAAAAACTCAAAAGGAGTGAAAATAATAATAATAATGATAATAATATTAATAAATAGTAGTAGTAGTAGTAGTAATAGTTTGTAGTAGTAGTAGTAGTTGTTGTTGTTATATAATAATAATAATAATAATAATAATAATAATAATAATAATAATAGAAGAACAATACGAAGAAGTAAAATTGTAATATTACTACTAATAGTAATACTAACACTATTATCTCTACTACGACTCCTAATATTTTACTTAGAAAAAGAATATATAGACTGTTAGAAGAAGAAGAAGAAGAAGAAGAAGAAGAAGACATTGTTAAATAAAGAAGAAGAAGAAGAAGAAGAAGAAGAAGAAGAAGAAGAAGACAAGAAGAAGAAGAAGAAGAAGAAGAAGAAGAAGAAGACATTGTTAAATAAAGAAAAAGAAGAAGAAGAGAAGACATTGTTAAATAAAGAAAAAGAAGAAGAAGAAGAAGACATTGTTAAATAAAGAAGAAGAAGAAGAAGAATTGTTAAATAAAGAAGAAGAAGAAGAAGAAGAAGAAGAAGAAGAATACATTGTTAAATAAAAGAAGAAGAAGAGAAGAAGAAGAAGAAGAAGAAGAGAAGAAGAAGACATTGTTAAATAAAGAAGAAGAAGAAGAAGAAGAAGAAGAAGAAGACATTGTAAATAAGAAGAAGAAGAAGAAGAAGAAGAAGTCATTGTTAAATAAGAAGAAGAAGAAGAAGAAGAAGAAGAAGAAGAATACATTGTTAAGAAGAAGAAAGAAGAGAAGAAGAAGAAGAAGAAGAACATTGTTAAATAAAGAAGAAGAAGAAGAATACATTGTTAAATAAAGAAGAAGAAGAAGAAGAAGTTAAATAAAGAAGAAGAAGAAGAAGAGAAGAAGAAGAAGAAGAAAAGAAGAAGAAGAAATTGTTAAATAAAGAAGAAAGAAGAGAGAGAGAAAGACATTGTTAAATAAAGAAGAAGAAGAAGAAGAAGAAGACATTGTTAAATAAAGAAAAAGAAGAAGAAGAAGAAGAAGAAGAAGACATTGTTAAATAAAGAAGAAGAAGAAGAAGAAGAAGAAGAAGAAGAAAGACATTGTTAAATAAAGAAGAAGAAGAGAAGAGAAGAAGAAGAGAAGAAAGAAGAAAAGAAGAGAAATAAAGAAGAAGAAGAAGAAGAAGAAGAAGAGAAGAAGAAGAAGAAGAAGAAGAAGAAGAAGAAGAAGAAGAAGAAGAAGAAGAAGAAAATAAAGAAGAAGAAGAAGAAGAAGAAGAAGAAGAAGAAGAAGAAGAAGAAGAAAGAAGAAAAAGAAGAAAGAAGAAGAAGAAGAAGAAGAAGAAGAAAAAGAAGAAGAAGAAGAAGAAGAAGAAGAAGAAGAAGAAAGAAGAAGAAGAAGAAGAAAGAAGAGAAAGAAGAAGAAGAATACATTGTTAAATAAGAAGAGAAGAAGAAGAAGAAGAAAAGAAGAAGAGAAGAAGAAGAAGAAGAAGAAGAAGAAGAAGAAGAAGAAGTTACTACTAATTTAAAAAGTTAACGATGTTTGAGCGAATAATTAAAAAAAGGAAGAAGCTATCAATAAGATGAAGAAAACAACCTGTCGGCGACGGGAAATGAATTTTGATAGCGAATAGAAAACTGAGGTGTTGGAATGAAATGACTGAACGGTTGAGCAATGATGCAATATATTAACCCTTTGCCTTTAAGTGGATTGGAGTAGTTTACCTGGGGTGGAGAAAAGTAGACAAAGATTCATGTTGCGCGTAGGAGTGACAATGCACTGGGCTGGAATGAACATTTCTAACATGAAAGCTTGAACACAGGTACAGAAAGCAAAAAAATAAATAAAACGAAATAGATAGATAGATAGATAGATAGATAGATACATAATTGTATAGATAGATAGATAGATAGATAGATGCATGCGTACATACTTACATATGAAATGGATGCTTACACACACACACACACACACACACACACACACATATATATATATTATATTATATATATATATATATATATATTAATATATTATATTAAAAGTCAAACGCCTCTGAAGACGAATAACACCGAAAAAGTGTTATTCAGAAACCAATGGTAGGACCGACTTTGTAATTATAAATAAATATATATATATATATATATATATATATATATATAAGATAGATAGATAGATAGATAGATAGATAGATAGAAAAATAGGAACAAACTTTGATAGATCGATAGATAGGAACAACCTATAATAGTTAGAAACCAGGACCATATAACCTTTAGGCACCCTTTTTGATCTCGATTAAGAAAGGACATGTTTTTCATTTACACCGTCAATATCCTGATATTTTAACTGACGATTTTTAGATTTAAAAAAAATTATACATGTACAGAAATAAAAAAATAAAACGAGATAGATAGATAGATACATAATTGGATAGATAGATGCATGCATACATACTTACATATGAAAAGGATGCTTACACACACATTATATATATATATATATATATATATATATATATATATATATATATATATATATGAGAAGTAAATACACAAACGATGTGTTTTGATATGGCTTTTTAGCCGACAATTTTTTAGGAGAATATGTGCTATAATTGAAGTCGTACCCAATTTTGAAAGTTAATTAATAAATAATTAATTAATTAGGTGGGAATACCTATTCAAATGTAAGGCTAAACAGATCGAGAAAAATCAATCTCTGAATGTACATTTCGGCCTATTAGGCCTCATCAGCAGAGCTATAGATAGGAAGACCCCCTTGTGCGTGATTCGAACCCTGACTGTCAAGCTGACAGGCGAGGACCGTAACCCCTACACCAACCGGACTTTCTTAGATTTGTCGTTTTGTTTAGAAGTAGCTTAAATTCCTCTTGTAATGACTTTTTCTACACGACAGTATGAGAAGTAAATACACATACAGAGATAGCCTTACATTTGAATAGGCATTCCCGCCTAATTAATTAATTATTAATCAATTAACTTTCAAAATTAGGTACGACTTCAATTAAGCACATATTCTTCAATATATATATATATATATATATATATATATATATAGAGAGAGAGAGAGAGAGAGAGAGAGAGAGAGAGATAGAAAACTAGGAACAATTTTGATAGATCAATAGATAGGAACAACCTATAATAGTTAAAAACCGGGACCATATGACCTTTAGGCACCCCTTTTTGATCTCGATTAAGAAAGGACATGTTTTTCATTTACACCGTCAATATCCGGTTGTTTTAAAAGACGATTTTTAGATTTTTTTAAAATCATAAAACTAACCCCTAACCCTAACCCCTAACAAACAACCGGATATTGACGGTGTAAATGAAAAACATGTCCTTTCTTAATCAAGCTCAAAAAGGGGTACCGAAACGTCATATGGTCCAAAAACCAAGAGTGATAGATAGATAGTTACATGCATACATACATAGATAATTACATATATATAAATATAGATGTAGATACATACATACATACAAACTTGCATACATACATAGATACATGCAAATATACATATATAAATACATGCCTATGAAAAGTATGATTAGATAAATAGGTAGATAGATGGTAACAAACTGAGACACTGATAGATAGGTAAAGAGATATATAGATAGGCAGATACATACATACATATCGACAGCATGCGGTATATACATACACACACAAACACACGCATACACACACACACTCACACACACACATACACACACACATATATATATATATATATATGCATAAAACTAAGCCAGGTAGACCGATAGATCGAAAAAGACAGTGATAGATAGATAGATAGATAGATAGATTAAGATAAGAGAAAGAAAGAAAGAAATATTAGCTGTGTTCAAAAAAATATCGGGACTGAAATTTGAATTTTTCAATTTTAAAATTTGAAATTTAAATGAAATCGTATGCATAGGTGGGTAGCTTACATAATTGCTTATGAACAGAGATATATGGATAGAATTATGTGGCATAATATAAACACGAATGCATGCAGATAGATAGATAGATAGATAGATAGATAGATTCATACATACATACGTACCTATGTACATATGAACAGGATGAGATGGATAGATACATAGAAACAAACTAGGATATATATCTTATTATAATGGAGATTGTGTGTTTTTCTGTCTGTAACCGAAACTATATTCCTACTCAAGTCACAATTCCCTTAGTTATTGACATCACATTCTCCATGATTTTATTTTTATCTAAACCTCAATTATTAATAAAATTGTCTTACATTATTATTAATACTGTTAACTATGTCTACATACTGACAACATGCAATTATATTTATATATACAACAAAATAGCGCTTTACAGTGTGAACGGGAAGGCTAATTTGCATATTAATATTAAAAAATCGAATTTAATAAATATTTGCTTAGTATTATTGATTTCTAACTGTTTGGTTTTATTTTAATGAATATAAACAAAAATCTCTTCAATGAATCTTAAATGAAATCCATTAACAAGATAAAATAACTGTCATTTTATTCTTTACTTCCTCTTATAACTAAATACTTAAATTAGAAAAAATAACAATGAAAGACGAGAGTGATGGAAGAGTAAGTTTCA
>CM042147.1:78950139-78955139 GCA_023376005.1 Doryteuthis pealeii | reverse complement strand
AAATATAGCAAAGTATATATATATATATATATATATATATATATATATATATATATGTGTGTGTGTGTGTGTGTGTGTGTGTGTGTGTGTATTTAGGCAGCATTTTTTCTTGTAGGCATATATTGTTAAATAATGCAGCCATTTTCTGTCTGCAAGTTTTGTCCTTTGTTTTTTCGTATTGCCGGATTATTTTTGTAATATCTGGCGAGAATTGTCTGATGTATTTGCCATATGTCATAGACCGAGTACTTTCTGCCCTATCGTGGGCCATCTTCAAGGTATTTTGAAACCGTACAACAATGGGCTATTCCTTTTACCATTTATATAGGTTGTATTTATTATTGTTGTTGTTATCATTATTAGTTTTATTATTATTATTGTCATTATTATTATTACTTTTGCTATTATAATTTTATAGTAATTATAGGCATTTTAGATTGTTGGTGCTATTATCAAAGTTTATTTTGTTTAGTTTTGGATTGTTGTGTCTAATATGCAGTGCTTCTAAGATTTTTAATCGTTGTTTACATGATTGTGTTTCTATAATGGTAGTGTTATCGTTAAGTATTTTCCGGAATTTATTATTGGGACAGGAGTGTGATTTTAGATGTTGGGCTATTTAGATATTACAAAAATAATCCGGCAATACGAAAAAACAAAGGACAAAACTTGCAGACAGAAAATGGCTGCATTATTTAACAACATATATATATATATATATATATATATATATATATATATATATATATATATATATAGAGAGAGAGAGAGAGAGAGAGAGAGAGAGAGAGGGGGAGACTAGTTGATGTATGAACAGAGATAGAGTTTAATGGCATATCAAACCGTCTAGGGTTATTTATTAGGGAATACTGTTTATTATACGATAACATTTTCATTTTTTGTGTAGTTGTTTAAAAGGATATTTGCATCAGTTTCTATCTAATATGAATACTTTTAAACAGATATCTTTGACCGAGAGAAGGAACCCTTACAGGTATTACCACTCCGGGTCAGAGTGAACCTCGGAGCAATGGCAATGAAGCTCTACTCCACACTCCCTATTCTTAGCTCCACCTTCAGAGCGGATAAATATAGATATATAGATACATAGATAAGCTGGATTTTACGATCATGCCACGGAAGTTCCCACTACGTTAGGCAGAACATGTCTCTGGAATGATGTATCATCGCCTGACAAAGATCACATCGTACAGCAAGCTTTCCAATGGCCATCACAACAGAGAGGAAGCAAGGAATAATTTGGTAACGAAAAATAAAAGTCTATGCATATATATATATATATATATATATATATATATATATATATATATATTTGTGAGTGAATAAAAAGGCCTTAAACACCAGGGGTATCGTGGTTATGGACCATTTTCACTCGTGGGTATCTGAGGCCCACCGAGTTTCGTCAGACTATCTATGGACCCCTGGTATTTAAGGCCTTTTTATTCACAAATAAATTTGCTCTGTTTATAAAAATTAACCATTCAGCTCTCATACGGAACCTGAACTCTACAACAAACTACTGTTAGAGAATAGGACCAGTCTAGAATCACCCCCGTACCAAGAAACTTGGTACCCCAACAAAGAATATATATTATATATATATATATATATATAATATATATATATATAGATAGAGAGAGAGAGAGAGAGAGAGAGAGAGAGAGAGAGAGAGAACAGATTAGGAAAAAAGCGACATAATATGAGGAAATATACTATTAGATATCCTTGATATTTCGCCTATGTTGGTCATAAAAGCTTCATCAGAATTAATCTTATTATTTTAAAACAGAATGCTATATATATATTTACCAACCCCATTGCACGAGCAGGATGTGACACAAGGTCACTTTTTAAGCGTTTGAATTCAGAGTTTTCCTTCTCCTAGACCGGTTACCTAACCAAGGTTAAAGAGCCCAGTCTGACCTACTATTTATCCATAGCTGGCGGGAGAGCAAGATTCATACCTTCCCAAGGGTATTAGCGCTAAGTGAAATACAATTACCATATCCAAGATGTGAACTCAAGCCGACGAGTCCATTTCCGATGACTTTAACCATTACACCACGCGCTTCCTATAGAATGCTATATAAATAATGAAAAAGTAAAACGAGGTGGAGGGAGATAGAGATGGAGGAAATAAAAGGGGTTACCTCAGATGTAGATAGTAGAAAAGTTCGGGTGGGGTATCGAAAGATCAAAGGAATTGATGTAAGTGAGGCAGTAAGGGATTAGTGAAAGTGCTAGTTGTGTGGCTGTGTAGAGGAGACAGTTTGCTAAGTTAATCTGTGTGGGTAACCGAACTTTAGTACTACCTTTAATTGGAACAAGAAATGGAAGCAGATAACAAGGTAACAAAGTAACAGCCTAACTAACCTCAAGACGACCTAAGAATTTGAAAGATATAAGACACAAAGCAGAATGGACGGTCACTAACAACAGCTTCAGTTTCAGAAACCATCTGTCAAAGAGATTTCATCTCGAAATATTAAGAATAAATTAGAGGTTAACAAACAACACCATAGTTATCTTATTTTCTCTACAATTGCATAGTGATAGCTTTCAAAACCAACCACCAACCAAATATAAACACAATGCTTCAAGCAAATTATAAAAATGTTTCGCTAGTGGTAGACGAGGGGGTTGTTTTTGCTGAGGTGGAGCGCCAGTCCTACTGTCAGCTCCCAATTTTACCGCAAAGAATCAGATAACCTAATCTGTGCTACTCATGTGCTGAGTTGGCGGTGTCCGGGTTAGCTCAATCGGTATAGCGTTCGGCTAGAAACTACAAGGTTCCTAGTTTGATCCCCGCCCTCGCCAACTCAGCGTATGAGTAGCACAGGGATCTGTGCGGTAAAGTAAGGAGCTGATGGTAGGTGTGGTGCCCCACCTCAGATGCTAAAATAATCTCCTTGGTCTAGCGCTAGTGAAAAGGGGATATACTCTCTCGCTGTCTGGCTGATACCGACATTAGGCCGCCCCGACGATTTTTTTTACTTTTTACAGAATAAAGTAAAAATTCCCCATGGCCTTGAACTACAAAAACTAGTTCTCTTCCACTAAATAAAAATAGGATCTTGTCATACACGAAAGTCTGTAAAATTCCCCATGGCTGATACCGACATTAGGCCGCCCCGACGACATTACTTTATATATAGAGAGAGACAGACAGACAGACAGACAGACATCGGATGTCCAAAAACTAATGAATAGATAGGCAATATAAAGGCATAAATCGACTGAAATTAAAACACTGTGAAAGCTGTAAACATAAAGCAACAGGAGGTTGCTAATAAAAAAAATTATGATCTTCCGTTTTTGGCCACGTTACGTTTACATATATATGTACGAACATAATGAGAAATCTAGCAACAGATATATATATATATATATATATATATATATATATATATATATATATATATTGGTAGATTTCTCATTATATGTATATACATATATATATACATATATATATATACATATACATACATATATATATATATTGCTAGATTACTTATTATATATATACATATATATATATACATATATATACATATATATATATATATACGTACATATATGTATATATATATACACACTCACAGACATATATATATATATATATATATATATATATATATATATATATATTGGTAGATTTTCTCATTATATATATATACATATATATATACATATACATACATATATATATATATTGGTAGATTTCTTATATATATACATATATATATATATATACATATATATATACGTACATATATATATATACACACACACACATATATATATATATATATATATATATATATTTATATATATATATTGAAGCTTATTTCTAAAGTAAATTTGTCATATCTATTTTTTATTAAAAACATTACTTTTCAATATATATATATATATATATATAAATATATAAATATATATATATATATATATATATATATATATATATATAGGAATAAAAAGATTATTTTATTTGTCATAGCAGCGGTGATTAATCAAAATCTACCGTCTGTTGGTTGTCAAAAAAGCTTAAGGCAATAGAATTTGACATCTTATCATAATTAATGGTTATTCGAAAACAAAAGGCAAGCGGTAAACTGGCAAAACAACAATAATCCCACCTGCTACTTAGAAGCCATTTTAGGACACTTATACAAACGCACTCACGCATGCGCACAAGCCTGTCATGGTAGAAATAACAGTAGCAGCTCGTCCGTCTCCTTTTGGCCACAATTAACCCATACATTATCAACAATTAGTGGCCAGGTACCCCGTTTACGTCATCACGGAGAAATTTATAGTCTACAGAATAAAGTGTAGGGCCGTTTTAGCTCAGTCGGTAGAGCGTTCGGCTTGGAATCACAAGGTTCCTGGTTCGATACCGGCTCTCGCCGACTCAGCGTATGAGTAGCACAGGGACCTGTGCGGTAATGTGAGGAACTGATGGTAGGTATGGCACTCCATCCCAGACACTAAAATAATCTCCTTGATCTAGCGCTAGTGAAAGGGGGATAGACTCCTTCGTTTTCTGGCTGTTACCGACATTAGGCTGCCCCGACGACTTTTTACTTCTTACAGAATAAAGTAAAAATTCCCCATGGCCTTGAACTACAAAAACTGGTTCTCTTTCAGTAGATAAACATGTGATCTTGTAATTCATGAAAGTCTGTAAAAGTTCCCCATGGCCTTGAACTACAAAAACTGGTTCTCTTTTCGGTAGATAAAAATGTGATCTTGTGTTACATAATCATTAGATACCTAATGATTATGACAATAGTGTAGAAATCATATTAGTGCAGCTGGTGGCCTTGAGGGTGAGTGACGGCGCTTGACCTCGATCTCACCTAGCGTTCTGGGGATAAACCGTGAGAAACGGAACCCCGATAGAAGCCCCTTCCGGTTTAAGGAGTAAGCAACTCAGTTAGAGTTAGAAGTTAGAAGCCAAGCTAGCAAGATGTGAG
>CM042147.1:78930139-78940139 GCA_023376005.1 Doryteuthis pealeii | reverse complement strand
TGGTCTATTCCTCCACCAATCAATAGACATAGTGCGTGGCTAGTTGACTACTTAATCACTGATAGTGAACAGACGTCCATTTGCAATCATTGACGAAGGAACTTACAACCAAAGGATTCTTCACCAAGGATTTCCGCTGGACAAGCGCTCTTGCTTGAAGCCTAAAGGGTGGCCCATAAAATCGTAACAACTCCTTCATCACCATTACTCCCAAGTCCACTCTAACTTGGAGTGGTAGTACCTCTTAGGGTCTCATCTATGGGTTAAATAGATCAAAAATGTGTTTGAAAAAAAATTGAATACCCAGCAAGAATAAATAAAACAAAATGTCTTTGGCATAAAGTAACCTAACAAGGTTTGACATGCCGTAAAAACCAAATAACAAACAAACAAAGAAGTCCCGTGAGATCTCGGTGTTTCTATCTTCCGAGATTTCGAGAGAGATTATTTATAAGAAAAGCAAACGATTCCAGACTCATTATTTGGGTACTACATGGCACTTGTATGTATCTCTCTGTGTGTGGCAGTAATTGAGATATTAAAACAACATATTACAATTAATACTTTCAGGTTTTCCCGATCACTGGGTAATACTAAGTGATTCTAAATAATCTTACATATAATATGACAGTCGGCATTATATTTCTGTTGTAATATATTTGAGAACTCCAACCACTCCATTACTATTGTAGATGTGAATTTTTGGTTGTTGGTTGGTTCGTTGGTTCGTTGGTTTTTACGGCATGCCGAAGAATTTTTATTTTTAACTCATTCTGGATGGGTATTAAATGTTTTTAACGCAATTTTTAACAAATTCCATTAGAACTCACTTTTTCTATTTAATCCATAGATGGAACCCTAATAGGTACTACCACTTCGGGTCAGAGTGGACCTCGGAGTAATAGTGATGAAGGAGTAATACACATTCCCCAGAGCTCCAGAACTGGAACTTCACCATCAGATAAAGTTTAAAGTCATTCCCTGGACAATAAGACCCTCAGTCTCTGTCTTCTATCACATATATGATAAAAAGGAATTGGGGCTGGGACAAATATTATAAGTGCTAGGACTTGACGTAACCAGCCATTGGGAGCCTCTCCAATCGCCCATCTACCCTAATTAAGGGCCAAAGTGGAGTGTTGCATGTCATGGACTGCTCAGCCACCAGAGTTCCATCCTTATGCATCACGGGGTGCCATTCAAGGCTAAAAGGTGCGCCCATTGGTGGGGAGAGCACCCCTATGCAGTGATACGGTCGGTGTATTCAAAAGCCCCTGTCGACAGGGCTTGTATTTTTGGTAATGTATTTTGCAACGACATATATCAGTAAGGATTGACCAAGGCTTGAACAGCTACAGTTTAAACTAGTAACTACCAAAATATTGCAAGATTTTTGACTCACTCTTGAAGAAAAGATACTCGTCGATAACACAAACACACTGTTAGGTAGACCTAACAAAAATATAGTTGCCCCCCTTTGATCAGTAAGGGATTGACGGGAACCCGAGATATGGGAATTCTGCCATGTTACTTTGGACTGGGGTTTTGAACTGTACAGAGGGGCGTCAGCGCGGTTGAACTACTGACCACGTGCGTCAGCTCGGTTGGGCTAATTAAGTCATTTTTAAGGTAGAAGCATTTTCTACCCTGTGTTAAATAAAGACTGACCAGCAGAGAGTCAGCAGACAAGGATTCGGGCCCATGTGTGAACACACATGACAACACACAGTTGAATTCTATCGAAAAACATTCCACTGTGTTCCCTGTTAGTTAGAATGAATAAAACAAATATTGTTATATGTTAAACATATTTCACTGTTTTTCTTATCAATTTATTATTCCCACATCTCGGGATATAACACACACTATGTTAAAAGAATTAAACTAGAAATGCAAGGAAAAAAAGAACAAAAAAAAAAAAAAACAACCAAGAAATATGTAGTTGCTAAAATAGAATTCAAAGTGTGTGTCAGTGTACTGTATTTCATAACTAACAAATGTTATAACACCATTATGGAGGCACGTGGTTTAATGTTTAGTTATTTGCTAAGCTTAGCTTGGATGTGGTACAAGGCCATAAGTATGGGGCACCCAATGAAAATCGAACTCACTAACAATGATCTACAAATCTAGCTTGCTAACCATTACACCACGTCCAATCGTGGTTTAATGTTTAGAGTCGTAATTAATAGTCACGTCGACCCGAGTTCAAATCCTTGACTGGGCTATTTGCTTTTGACATAGCGCTAATACCCTTCGAAAACGTATACAGTAAATACTCTCCCTCCAGCTATGGGTAAATTTTAGGACAGACAGGGCTCTTTAACATTGAATAGGTTACCAGTGTAGGAGAGTGAAAACTCTGAATGAAATCGATTAAACCCCGCTTATCTTGTGTCACATCCTTCCCGTTTGGTGGGGGGATATATGTATATATATATTTACCAACCCCTCCGCACGAGCAGGATGTGACACAAGGTCAATTTCTTAAGCGGGGTTCTACAAGTTTGAATTCAGAGTTTTTCTTCTTCTAGACTGGTTGCCCAACCAAGGTTAAAGGGCCCAGTCTGACCTACTATTTATCCATAGCTGGAGGGAAAGTAGGATTCATACCTTTCCCAAGGGTATTAGCGCTAAGTGAAATGCAATTACCACGGCTAGGATTTGAACTCGGGGCTACGAGTCCATTTCCCATGACTTTAACCATTACACCACGCGTTTTATATATGTAAATAAGACTGTTCACAGTATGCACCGACACTATCCCTCGTGAAACAAGTGTACAAAGACTTCTAGTTCGCTGCATCATGGCCACGCGAAGATTTAAAGTTAAAAACTCTAACGTTACACAACGAAATATGAAAAAAAATACAAATGTCCAAAATTTTTCTACACGCTGGAATGAGAGTATCTCAGATATCAAAAATAGGTTTCGCTGGATTTTAAAGACAAAAAATAGCATCTATGTTATAAGTGTTTAAAAATGACTAATGATTGCGGAAAGCGCCCGGGGAGAAAATTTCAGACAAGTTTTATATAAAAAGCTGGTAGGACGACAAGAAAGAAATTCAATAAATATTTTTAAAAATGCTAAAAAGAAACATTTCTTTGGCTTTTAACGAAACGAGATTTTTTTCAGCAGTTTTCTTTTATTGAATTTAGTATGAATTATTTTATAGTTTTCTATTGATTTTTTCTTATAAGTTATATATATATATATATATATATATATATATATATATATATAAACACAATACACACACACAAACATATATATATAAACACAATACACAAACATATATATATATATATAAACAATACACACACACATTTATAAACAAATTACACACACACACACATATATATATAAACATAATACACACACCCACACATATATATAAACACAATACACACACACATATATATATAAACATAATAAACACACACATATATATATATGTATATATAAACACAATACATATATAAATAATATATATATAACACACAATACACACATATATATATACACAACACGCATAAAAAACAACTCTCTCTCTCTCACACACACACACATATACATACACACACACACAAACACACACACACACACACACACACACATATATATATATATATATATATATATATATATATATATATATATGTATATATATATATAATTATCATCGCTTGAGAGTGTGGTCCACCATGACTGTAGTCATGTACGTGGCTGATAACGCCAATGAGGCACAGACCGACACAGTCGTAGTGGCTGAAGCCGAAGATCTGGTCAGGTTTTGAAAGCATTGTGTTCTAGTTAATCCTCCGGTGCCTTTTGTCCTTAAGAGTCGTTCTTCGGGTGTTCTCAAAGCAGGAGACAGGGTTAGTGATAAGATGCTGGTCCTTATGGCTCTCAAGGGGACCAACGGCAATGACCAATGTCGCAGACACCGAGGGTTTTTTTTCAAACAGTCCTTGTATCCTTTCTTTGGTGCCCTTCTGTTACGATGCTCAGTGCAGAGTTCGCCGCACAATGTGATTTTGGGCTGACAATTATATTTCATCCGAGAAGTGCATTCTTTTAATAGCTTGGTCTCGATGCTGGTGATCTTCGCCTGTTCAAGGACTTCAACATTGGTGACAAAGTAACTCCAGCGGAGATTGAGGAATGGTGCAGAAGCAACGGTTGTGGAAACGTCCAAGGACACACACACACACACACACACACACACACACACACATATATATATATATATATATATAATATATATATATATATATATATATATGAAAGGTAAAATGGATATGAATCCGCCAATATGTGTAGAAAGTTTGTAGAAAAAACAAGATGTTAAAAGTTTTGCTGACAGAAATCTGTTTCCACCATATGAATAAATATAAATATCTGTGATAAAGACCTTTCATATGGTCAAAACAGATTTCTGTCAGCAAAAGTTTTAACATCTTGTTGTTTTTTCTACAAACTTTCTACACACACACACACACACACATATGTATATATGTGTGTGTGTATGTGTGTGGGTGTGTGGGTGTGTGTGTGTGTGTTTATATATATATATGAATATAAAAGCATCTCTTATATATTCAAAAGAACATTTTCGAGAACATCCAGATTTTCTGTATTCGCACCGCTTTTTTTTTCAAAAATCAAAATATTCTGCTCTGAAGAAAACCTGTTTTATTGTATACTCAAATTTTATGTTTCTCAATATTATCATCATTATTTCATATCATTTTATAATTGAAATAATACTAAATAGAATACTATGTATACAAGGTCAAATTCTTGGTCGAAACACGTATCGGCAATTTAATAAATTTTTATCTCTACAACATTTTCTCCCTATTTATCTTTCAACATACACACACACACGCACACACACAAATAATAATATATATAATATATATAATATATATATATATATATATATATTATGGACTCTCTCGTCGATTTTCGACGCATGAGGGCTCACACACACAATGAACAACCCACACAGTGATTTGTTTATAGTGGTGAATGCTTATGTTGGACCATCCACACTTTTTGGCGAAGTCGATAGGAAAGAATTGGTGCATCAAGTGTTGCCACAAACCCAATCAACGACCGACCCCAGGAATTTTGAATTCAGAGTTATCCCTTTTCTAGACTGGTTACTTACCCAAGGTCGAAGGGCCCAGTCTGCCCTACTATTTAACCCATAACTGGAAGAATTTTGAATTCAGAGTTATCCCTCTCCTAGACTGGTTACCTAACCAAGGCTGAAGGGCCCAGTCTGCCCTACTATTTAACCTATAGCTGGAGGGAGAATATATGGATTCATACCTTTCCCAAGGGTATTAGCGCTATATATATATATATCTTATACTTATACTTTTATGATTCGAACCGCAAAAAGGCATTACCTAACTAGTTTCACCAAAAAAATCAGGACAATACTGAGTCAGTATTATCCTGAAGAAACATTTGATAGGTATTTCGGACTGAATTTTTTGCTAAAAAAGAAAGACAATGATTGGTGTTTAGCTTTTTATTGTTTTTTTTTTTTTTTAGGTGAGATATTAAAACCGTTGATGTGAGCAGGTTAAAGAGAGAGTCTCGGTTAGTGTAATGCATGTAACAATTTCGGAATTACGACGTCACAGCATAGTCAACTCGCGCAAAACATGAAGCTTAAAAAAATCGCGAGTGTGTGCGTGCCCATGAACTAGCGTATCAATAAACGCGGAATTTGAGAAAAAAAGTGAAAAAAAAACAAAAACAAAAAAAAACAAAAAAAACTGGAAAATCACACCAGTAAGATGGGAAATATTAAAGACAAAAACAACCAAAAACAGAACTAATGATACTATAATGTCGAAAGAAATTTATTTTCTAAATGTATGTAGAAGTAACTGTTAAAAAGTCGAACCGGACCGATGAGACATAAACGTCGAAACACTGTGTCTGTGGAAGATTAATATATATATATATATATATATATGTATGTATGTATGTATATGTATATATTTATTTACCAACCCCTCCGCACGAGTAAGATGTGACACGAGATACATTTCTTAAGTGGAGTTTAACAGGTTTGAATTCAGAGTTTTCCTTCTCGTAGACTGGTTACCTAGCCAAGGTTAAAAAGCCCAATCTGCCCTGCTATTTACCCATAGCTGTAGGGAGAATTGGATTCATAACTTTCCCAAGATTATTAGCGCTATGTGAAATTCAAACAGTTTCGTCAAGGAATTGAACTTGGGTCGGCGAGTTCATTTCCTATGACGCTAACCATTGGACCACGCGCCATATATAGTGCCACTTGAAAGTTTTTGAACCCACCCACCTAGACTTGGTCATTGTTATTGTGAGCAAATACAAAATAAGATAATTGAATGTTCATTAAAACACATATTTTCAAGGTTGACTTTCTAAATAATAAACACAAGAAATGATGGATTCTTATTGTTTATTTTAAAAAAGGGGAATTTATTTGACCAAAACTGACATGTGCAAAAGTAATGAAAACCTTTTCATGTGGAACCTCTTTTTGTAGTGATTACTTCAAACAAACCCTCTTCTTTAGCTACTGACCAGTTTCTCGCATCTGATTCTGGGGTGCCCCCACCTGCAAAACTCAGTCGTTTTTTTTTTAAATAAATAATGAAAATACATCCTTTTTGTTTGTGTTCATTATTTGGAAAGTCTGCTTTACAAATTGCTGTTTGGATGTACGTTTAATAGTTTTATTTTGAATGTTTCTTTTATATATATATAACTGTGTGTCTGTGTGTGTGGTGTGTGTGTGTGTGTGTGTGTGTGTGTGTGTGTAATGTGTGGAGAGCGAGAGAGAGGGGGAAGAGAAATGGGAGAATGTGTGTGTGTGTGTGTGTGTAATGTGTGAGAGAGCGAGAGAGAGGGGGAATAGAAAGGGGGGAGATGGTTGTGTGTGTGTGTGTGTGTGTGTAATGTGTGAGAGAGCGAGAGAGAGGGGGGGAAGAGAAAGGGGGGGAAATGTTGTGTGTGTTTATGTGTAATGTGTGAGAGAGCGAGAGAGGGGGAAGAAAGGGGAGAATGTGTGTGGTGTGTGTGTGTGTAATGTGAGAGAACGAGAGAGATAGGGGGAAGAGAAAGGGGGAGATGTGTGTGTGTGTGTGTGTGTGTATGTGTGAGAGAGCGAGAGAGAGAGAGAGGAAGAGAAAGGAGGAGAAATGTGTGTGTGTTGTAATGTGTGATAGAGAGAGGGGCTGTGTTTGCGTGTGTGATTATATATAAGTAAAGTCGTGGGGTGGCCTAAAAGTCGGTATCAGCCATCCGCGAGGGAGTCTATCCCTTTTCCTAGCGCTAGACCAAGAAGATAGTTTCTGCGTCTGAGGTAGACCGGCACCCTACCACCAGCTCCTTACTTTACCGTAGAGATCCCATGTACTATACGCTGATTTGGCGAGAGCCTGTATCGAACTAGGAACCTTGTGGTTTCAAGAAATATGAAAAAAACACATATTTAGAAGAGGTATTTATTCATAAATAAAATAGTTCAGCCTATATTCAAGCATCTCGGTGTTTATATATTGGATATATTAGCCCTCATCAAGGCACTATTAACCAGCAATGTCAAGAAGCTCCTTAAAAATTAACACTATTAACGATGTAAGATTCAAAGTTAATTAATGAACATACAATTCCGACACGTTGTGAGACAAAACATTTAATATATATAACAGCACATTGAAACGATAAGATACATAATGTACAGGAGAATAGAACATGTAAATACATATACAATATTTAGGTATAAACAATATACCCAAATGTACGTAAAATATAAATGTTACAGACATGGAACTAAAGATAGTCCATGCTGTATAAAGGACTTACAGTAATGTAAGGGGGGCAAAAGCCCCACCGAGAAGGGGGGGTAGATAAATGTTAGCCCATAGCAGTTCTTGAGAAGAAAGAGGAAGCAACGTTTGAATGAACGCGCTTAACTACCAGGGGTCCCCCTAGTGGGAACAAACAGCAACGCAGCGAGAAGATAACTCTTCCGACAAAAGGAAGATAATCCCCTACAACGATAACCAAATAGATTTGTCACGTTTTTTCATTTCACTCGAAAATAACATATTTTGAAGGAGCTTATTGCCCTGATGATGGTTAATATATACAATATATAATATTGTTAAATATATATGCATATATTTATTTTTCTTTCTTTTTAGTGTCTTGTATATTCTTAATCATTATTCTTATTTTGCTGCATATGTCAGACCGCCAACTGTTTGAGCTGTGATGCCGAGTGCGAAGACAGAAGCCAAGAGTAATTTCTTTTGGGGACTTGGACGTTTTTTTTTATTCAGCAGACAAAGAAATCTCCTTTAGAAATTATTCAGCACCAACACCCTCACATATACAAACGAATTTATATATATATATATATATATATATATATAATATATATATTAGATAGATAGATAGATAGATTTATATATATATATATATATATATATATATATATATATATATATATATATACACGCATAGTTTTTCTGTCAGAGATAAATGTATTCTTATATATATGTATATATATATATATGTGTGTGTCTGTGTGTGTGTGTGTGCGCGCACGCGCGTGTGTGTGTATGTGTTTGTGTGTGTGTGTCTCAAAGTTCTGAATGTCCATACGTAATCATCAATGCGTCCTTATATGTGAAAAAGGTGGTAATAGATGTCTTTGCAGAACATGAAAGAAAACCCATGACACACATACACACCACACCGCACTGGTATATATATTATATATATATATATATATATATTATATATATATATATATATTGAATAAGAATACATTAATCTCTGACAGAAAAACTATGTGTGTGTGTATATACATATATATATATATATAATATATATATATATATATATATATATATTATATATATATAATTGTTTGTATATGGGAGGGTACCTCTCCCAAACTACATCCGGGCTTTCCCAGGTACACGATTCTGCCATCAGTGACCACCTTTGTAGTACAAATAGTTGTAAAACAAACTACAGCGATCAGCAATTTTCTATTCTACACAAGGCTAGAACAAGTCACCATCTCAATGTCATCGAGACAGTCTCCATTTTTTTTTATTTCACTGCCCGTCCTTGTGTAGACAGAGACATCCTAAACACTCCCTGGTAATTTTTGCCGATGATGTGATTGATGAGGTGGGGATTACCTGAAGATATTTGCCATTTTTTCTCACCTATTTGCTTTCATGTTACCCCACTATTTTTCTTGATTGAATTTCTCTTTTACCCATATGATTTACATTGTGACTTTTAAACGATCTACCGGTCGTTACCTTTGACAAAGCACCAGTCGAAAGGGCCCTAAAGTTTCCATTTTCTCTTTTCTCTTTCGAAAAAAAATTTGCTGATCAATAAAGTATATTATTATTTTTTAAAAATCCTATAAAAATTCGTTTATATATATATATATATATATATTATTATATATTTATATATATAATATCGTTATAGATATAAAAAGATAGATAAATAAAAGCAAAAACTTTTATTGTTACTTCATTGACTATATAATATATTATATATATATATATGTGTGTGTGTGTGTGTGTGTGTGTGTGTGTGTGTGTTTACCAAACTGCTCTACTACGAGCAGGATGCGACACAAGGTCAATATTTAAGCTGTGTACAGTTTGTCTGAATTAAGAGTTTTCATTCTCATATGCTAGTTGCCTTACTCAGGACAAGTAACCCAGACTTCCCTACGATTTAATCATATCTGTAGGGAGAATTGATTTTTACATTTTCTTAGGCTATTAGTACACAGTATCGACCAAGATTTGAAATTGGATCAACGATTTCATTTCCTACGTCGATAAGCACACCGTCTTATATGTATAGTCATCCACAGACACGTGTTTTGACTTATCAAGTCTCTTCAGTGTGGCTAGACAATAATATATATATATATATATA
>CM042147.1:78922639-78927639 GCA_023376005.1 Doryteuthis pealeii | reverse complement strand
TTACCTTGGTTAGGCAACCGGTTTTTGGAGAGAAGGAAACTCTAAAATCAAACTGTTTCACTCTGCTTAAGAATTGACGTATGTCACATCCTTCACGTGTTGGGAGGTTCGTGTATTATATCTAGTATATATATATATATATATTATATATATATATATATATATATATGTGGGGGTGTAGTTCAAAATTTGTATATAGAGTTTTAAAATAGAAATGGTTACACGAAGTCCTTTTCTTTATCATCTCATCAGGGAAAAATCAATTAATAGGAGTTTATTATACTCAGATAAAAATCGAAATATTTTAAAAAGATAAAATAAAGGCTTAATTTTGCTTCTGGCGACAGAAGGATTTCATAAAACTCGAGCACTTGGGCAATATTTTTAAAAATTTCTTAGCTCTTCAGATAGTAAGGCTCTATAAAACTGATTTTTTTTACAGTGTGACAAAGGGAGTTAAAATACTTTTTAATATCAGCTGACTTATAATAATCTTGTTTTAAAATAATACTGTGTTGTTGCTATATGTATGGTTTTATTTTCTATGAGGGTGCGTTCTTGTAATGTTTACTACATTGATAGTATGAAGAACATAACAGAATAGAGAAAAAAAATCCTTCAAATCTAATGAGACAGTATTAGAAAGTGAATACGAACAAAAATATTACTATTCAATTAATATTTCGCGCTCTGTTGTTTTTAGTAGCCTTTCATCAGAAGGAGTCTTTATTTCTTTTAGACAATAAAGTTCATTCTGATGAAGCTGTCTGAAACATTTTAATGAATGCCAATTGTTTGAGTTTGTTATTTCACTTTTCTAATATTTTTTCCTTCTTAATATTGTATAATATCTTATCTCCTTATCTTTTCTCTTTTTTTTCTTTTCCCTCCTTCTCTTCTTCTCTTCCCCTCTTCTGCTCTCCCTCTCTTTCTTTCTCTCTCCTTATCCTCTCTCTCTCTCTTCTCTATATATATATATATATATATATTATATATATATAGTTATATTTCTAAGCCGGTCTTTCATTCTGATATTCGATTTTCTCTTCTTTTTCCGACAGTGCTAAATTGTTCTTCTGGTTTCCGGTTGATCTTTCCTCTAAAGAACTATCCTATCTATCTACTCTCTCTCTTCCCTCTCTCTCTCTCTCTCTCTAATAGTATATATATTAGTTATATATATATATAGAGAGAGAGAAAATTTGAGAGAGAGAAGGAGAGAGGAGAGAGAGATAAGAAAATGAACGTAGCGCTTCATCCGTTATTATTTTGAAAATAATCTGAGTTTAAGCTAAGGAGTTACATCGACTTATTAAACGTAAAGGGTAAGTCCTGATAAAATCATTTTGATTGAAAACATATAGTCCCTCTAATTTTACCTACTAATTTTTATTTATTCCAATATATATTATATATATATTAATAGTGATATATATATGATATATATATCTATATATATACATGGAATTGATAATGTTGGGCTTGTTGAAGGGCTTGTTAACAAAGTTATTATTCTCTCCATATTTTCTTCGGGCATCAATGCGTATATCGTATGAAGAATTCGATATTTATTGAAAGATAATCAGACAGCCACCCACTCGGGAATAAATGCGGCATCCACGGGATGGAACACGCGTACAGCTGTTTCAACTTTATTAAGTCTATCAGCGGTATACCCCGCCGATGTGACTAAATAAAATTAAAACAGGCTGTAACGGCGTGTTCCACGCAGCGCACGCGGAAGTTGCTTGTCATGATAATTTGCAATAATTAATCGAATTTTATACGTATACGCATTGTAATTGCCTTCAAAAATATAAACATTATATACAATAATTGATATATATCAAAGCTTATATATTATATATATATATATATATTATTTTATATATATATGTGTGTGTGTGTGTGTGTGTGGTGTGTGGGGTGTGAGGTCCCTGCTCAATCTTGACGTTGATTAGACGTTTTAATACCCACGAATCTACAAATCAACTACATGCCTGCTTAATAGATTAATTCAACTAGTGAAAATCATTAACAAGATGCCGAAAGATTATAGGTTAACAGAATCTTAGGTCGTTGGATCTCTGGTGACATACGCATGTATGACCTTATGCCACTCTTTGGATCTTGATAGATAGATCGGCCTAGTGACAGCATACAAAGGTAATTAGGCTCTCTATGTACTAAGTTTTATTTAAAAGTACATTCTTCTGGGATTTTTCCCATAAAGTAGTAGCTAAATGTAGCGAGGTTTGATGCATGAGCTTGCCTTCTCCAGTTTTTCGATTTTAGGAGTTAATTTCTCCAAGAAGGGTTGCTTCGCCACGCTTTGTCATTAGTATAGAGCCTTTATATATATATATAATTTACTATATATAAATATATAGTATAGTATATTTATGAAGAAGTAAATACGACAGTATGTGTTATAATATGGCCCCCCTTTTTTCTTCTTTCTTTTTTTTTTAGGCCGACACTTTTTTGGGAGAATATTGCTTAATTGAAGTCGTTAACCTTATTTTGAAGTTAATTAATTAATAATTATTATTAGGCGGGCAACCCTATTAATGTAAGGCTAAACAATGCGAGAAATCAAGTATCTTATGTACATTTCGGCTATTAGGGCTTCATCGCAGGAGCTTAAGATAGGAAAGAATCCGCGCTTGTGCTTGATTCGAATCTTGACTGCCAAGCTGACAACGAAGGACGTAATCCCTACAAAATCCAAAGTACTAGAAGCTCTTATCATAAAAAATACAAACCACCCTTAAAGAAATAATTAATTTCCAGATTGCAGTACACACTTTTTTTAAAAATGCCTATAAATTTCTCTCAATTTCTCCTTCCAGCCTCCAATTAATATAATTTTGTACAAAGTGTGTGTGGTGGTGTGCGTATTATATTATTATTATATATAGTATATATAATATATATATAATATATATATATATAGTTCTGTGATTATTTCATAAGAGGCATCGGATTATCATTGATGATAAGCATATATATGTAAGGGTAGTGAAGGATAAATTCACAGTGCTTGTCACTATCAGGTTCTCCTGATGTGTCTTCAAACCTGTTTACATTTTTTTAGTTCTCTGGCAGGTCCGTATTCTTTTAATAATTGTTTTTATCTTTAACGGGCGATAAAAATCCAGCTAGTTGACTAAGTTCTCTTGTTATCTTCTTATGAATAATTAGAATTCTGGTCTTCCCAAAAGCTGAGATAAGGTAATCCTCGTATCAAGCTCCCAGCAGTACCTTTATGCATCTCACTAACTAGAATAAAGTTCAGTTCTTGAGCATGTAACGTTTTTGTTTCATGGTCAAATTATTATTTTATTATTAATTTACTCTTTGAGTGCTTACAACACTCAGTGTTTAGCTGATGATTTCACTGGAGTCTGAGTGTCCTCCATGACTGTTCTGATTATAATGGCAGATTGCAGCAGTGCAGTTGGGTCTGCATGGCTTTCAACTTCTTCCTCTGATTTCCAAACATTCCAGACCTCTTTTAAATCTTTTATTTGGGACTCGTTCCAGAGTGCAGCACAACTACATCGGTGTCAATTCTCATCTCAATATTCAGTCATTATTTCAGGTTCTTGCAAGGTCAGATATTTGTCTATTTTTCATTTTCCTTTGCTTCCCCTGTGATCTGCTGGCAGCTGCAAAATCCAACCAAGTTGACAAGTTCTTTTCTGTTGTTTGTTTATCAACCTAGTCTTGGTCTTTTTGCTGGATAAAAATAATAGGGGACAAAAGGAGTACCGATACTAAAAAAAAATTAAAAAAAAAAAGGGTGATCCGTTTCTTAATTTCAAAGGTCCAGATTTTTTTATGCGTTTGTTTTTCTCAAGAACAGATTCTGGTTTATGGCATATACCTTTTTTGTGAGATGGTCAAAACATTTTTTCTTTGGCATAATATCCTCAGTGGATCACCTTCGCCAAAACCAGTCGTGTTCTAGCTTTTGTATTCCTGTTGTGTAATTTGCTATTTCTTATTCTTATTATTATTTTTTATTTTTTTTTTGTGAGTTTTTTTCCACCAGAGTAAGCTGATGTCCTTCTCACTGGCGACTTGGTGACAACAACGTACACTTCATGGTCTCAGGACTTTCTGGATATATCTCGCCTGAGAAATGATTGTTGTCTTGGATTGGTCTGCACATTTCCTTCTGAATTTCCGAAATCAACTCTACTCTATTTTCTAACTTTGAGCACCTGAACCTGTTGGAGTATTACATTCATATTCAAGTTTTATTTTTCCATTTCTCCTGCACAGGCCCTGGTTGATTGCTTCTATATTTTTCGTTGCTCTCATCTTCGACATGTTGACTACAAAATTTACCAGTCGAGCAGAGTTGCTTCTTCTTACCTAATATATACTCGGTCTGGTTTCTGGCTGGGGATAAGGTGAATCGTCAGAGAATTAACATGCATTTCATTCAGAATATATAGATTCTCGTAATAATACATAATAATAATAATAATATAATATTGGCGAGAAACTGAGTAACACTGTGAAATATGAAGTTTAGATAGTGAGTTTGTGCTAGATTTGTAATTGGTGCATGTCGAAAGATCTCCGGTGTTGATAAGATTCCGGATTAACTGGAAATACAGAAGAAACTCGGAGACGCATCCAGACTACAGCATTGGTTGAGACGGCTAGAAACTCAGTAGAGTACTGAGACCTGAGAAGGCTTGGTTGTCACTCAAGCCCCGTAACCACCGGCTAAAGCGGGTGTGAAATAATATCTTCATTGTTTTTATAATCTTATATTTTTAACGAAATATTTTGTTACAAATGCATCAATTTCGATGCATATTGTTTTCCATTAATTTGCCACAAATAACAGCTATATATATATATATACTATCACTGTACTCACGTCTTTCCCAAGGCAACGCGCTATAAATATTTATTCATTCCCAAAGAGTTTAGACTTTATCGGAGATCATTGATAGGGAATTTTTAGAAAGTTACGGAAA
>CM042147.1:78921336-78922539 GCA_023376005.1 Doryteuthis pealeii | reverse complement strand
ACCAGAACGGAATCCTCAATAGAAGACCAGACGAGACCTTAGAGGATATACCAGACCAAGATAGATGATAGACGATCAGAAGCAAGCCGGCCAGAAGAATAGACGACAGAGTAAGAAGTAAGAAAGGTATATAACGTTAATGCTGATTTGGCTTAGTGAAAAGACCAGTATATAACATATACCTATTTAGTGCCGGTAAAGAAGGCGCTATGCAACACTTGTAATACACGAAAGTCTGTAAAAATTCCCCATGGCCTTGAACTACAAAAACTGGTTCTCTTTCGGTAGATAAAAATGTGATCTTGTAATACACGAAAGTCTTCATTTAATACTTCAATACAGTATTAACTACGTTTAACAAGGTCTCTATGACGTACTAAAGACCCTTTCGTTTAAATTAGAAAATTTCTTCATACACCTCATTATAAAAAATTACTAAGCTTAGATGTAGTCACGAGGTCAGAATTATGGGGAACCGAGTGAGAAGCGAACTCACTATCAATGGTCTTCTAATCTAATTCGCTAACCATTACACGACATAAGGTGCCCCATGCAACTCATTATGGTGGCTTGTTGGGCAATAGTCACAGTGGTAGGAAATGGTCACGGTGACCCGAGTTCAAATTCGAAATGAGTCTGTTTACATTGCACTTGGCGCTAAGGTATGAATCCAACTATTCCCCCCTCCAGCTATCGTTAAATAGTAGGGCATAACGAACTCCTTAACCTTAGTATGACAACTGGTCTATAAGAAGGAAAACTAAATTCAAACCCGTTAAACTCCGCTTAAATTTGATCTTGTATCTCGCATCATGCTCGTGCTGAGGAGTTGGGTAAATACATACAACCAGAGATGCTGATGAAGTAAGCGTCCTGCGTCCCTGACGCATAAAAATCTAAAAGGACTCTGTAAAATCATATCCATGCGTCCTAGTGTCTTTCATTTTTCTTCCCTTATTATTTCAAGCTAACTGTAAATACATTTTGATAGTTTCTTAGAAACGAATTACACAGGAGAGTTTATAATGTAGTAGTTAGACGGCTTTAGTTGTTTCCCCAGATCATAAATTAAAACCCTACTATCTATTAAGAAACTTTAGTTGGGACCCATCAAATTTCCTGCACATTCATTCAAAGAAAATATGTGCGTCCCAGGACGCACTAATTCAAAAAGCTATCACCATCACTGCATGCAACTTTTTA
>CM042147.1:78908836-78916336 GCA_023376005.1 Doryteuthis pealeii | reverse complement strand
GCATTCGTCAGGTAAAACGAAAATTTTACAAGACGAATTATATATATATATATATATATATATATATATATGTTGTGTGTGTGTGTGTGTGTGTGGTGTGTGTGTGTGTGTGTGTGTGTGTGCGCGCGCGTGTGTGTGTGTGTGTGTGTGTGTACACTTCCAATAAGAGAGAAAATCTCAATAGACCGTCATTAGCCACTTATAAATGTATTTCACCTGGCGACTCTAAAAGATCTCAGGCTCGTCAGATAGCTATTATCCCATTTTATGATTGCTATCAGACGAGACTGGGTGCTTTTATAGAGTCACCAGCTGAAATAAATTTATAATAACCAAATGACACTGTTGAGTTTTTCTCTCGTATTTGAAATGTATATATTGCCCTGTATACAATTAATCAATTAATCATAATATATTGAACTCTCTAAGGGACTTGAAATATCCTTATTTAAATCTATTCGTAGAAGCGCGTAGTCTAATTGTTAGAGTCGTGGGAAATGGACTCGTCGAATCGAGTTCAATTCCTGGATGAAGCTGTTTGCATTTCACATAATGCTAATACCATTTGGAAATGTATGAATCCAATTCTCCTTCCAGCTATGGGTAAATAGCAGGTAAGACTGAGTTCTTTAACCATGGCTAGGTAACCAGTCTAGGAGAATGAAAACTCTTAATTCAAACCTGTTAAACTCCGCTTAAGAAATTGACCTTTTGTCGCATCTTGCACGTGCGGAGGAGTTGGTATATATATATATATATATATATATAATAGCTCGAAATGTACATTCAGGGATTGACATTTTCTCGATTCGTTTAGCCTTACATTTGAACATATATGCCCGCCTAAAATTCATTAATTATTAACTAATTATTTTTCAAAATTATGTATGACTTAAATTAAGCACATATCCTCCAAAAATTGTCGGCTTAAAGCCATATTTAAAAAAATAAACACATTTGTTTGTTTACCTAACCTCATATATATATATATATATATATATATATATATATATATATATATATATATACGTGTTAAACTGCATGAGCATGCATTGTAGATAAACGGAAGATCCCAAATATAACCATCCCAATTTACCCGTTTATTGGATATATTTATCATTATATATATATATATATATATATATATATATATATATGTGTGTGTGTGTGTGTGTGTGTGTGTGTGTAAAGAAAGACAGACAGATACAATAATATTGATAATATAGTTATTTGGTTTTCTTAATTAACATATAAATCATTTAGAGTCACCGGCGCTTTTTGAATGTCACTATCTTCCTTATGCAATCATCAGACCAAAACATAATATTCAAACCTACATATACATATGTTTCATCACCGATATTAGCTACTCTTACTTATGAATATAAAAAAAGCACATACCTATATATATTGTAAAACACTTTGAACACTTTTAACAAACTTTCTAAAAACAATATTTTTCACAAAAACTTTTTCCCACGAGGATGACCGTAGAACAATTATAAAATAAATAACATATAAGAAATATTCCTGTTTGTCTTATCGCTTTTTTTCATCTCACATGTCAAGATAGAAATGAAGAATGAATAGAACGTTAATTTTCTTCAGAGTGCAATGTGTCTCAAACAGTACAAAAAATCTCGATACTTCTATTATACACTTTGTGTATATATATATATATATATATATATATATATATATATATATATATATATATATATATATATATATATATGTGTGTGTGTGTGTGTGTGTGTGTGTGTGTGTAAGGTATCCAAAACTGGTAGTAAGGGATGATTCTACATAGGATCTCCAAAATCTCAGTGTATAATTATTGCATGTTTTAGTAGGTGCAAATACAAGGATTTTTTATAATCCCTAAAGAGAGCTCAATGTATAATAATCTATTTTAGATTAAATGCCGAGCAATATATAATATATTTAATATATTTAATTAAATACTGAACAATATTTACCTTTGAAAGGAATAAAACAAACGCTTTATTGAATTTTTCCTTCCTTTCAAAGGTATATATATATATATATATATATATATATATATGTGTGTGTGTGTGTGTGTGTGTGTGTGTATGAGTATGTGCATATATAATATAATGAACCAAGTGTTTAATGTATTTCATTTCTAGTTATTAATATTTTATTGTGTTTTTTATAATTTAGCCAACTCTTAATTAAATCTACTAAAAATCCCAGTCTTTCATTGTTTGATATTAAAGACGATTCTACACACCGGTGATTTAATTTATTTTTTACAAGACTTTTTAACTGGGTCAAAAAGCTGATCGTTACATCTACAAAGTGTTGACACTTTCTCTTAAGTATTCCGCTACTTTTTAGAATTCTATTCTAATACTCCGTTCAAAGGCATACATTGAAATGACTAACACTAAATAAAACCACATTGTGTTTTATATGTAAGTAGTTATTTACTCAGCTTTACTTAGTGTTGTAAGTTGAGTATCAGAGTTAACAGAGATAGGGAAAAAGTATTACAAAGCGGAGATAAAAGGTGAACAGTGTAGTTAGCAATTTTTAGGTTGAATTAATAAGACCCTGTCCTGGTATGATATTAAACTGCATCTAGTGTGGTTCAAGTTCAACTTCTGAGTCTCTGAGGTGTGTGGAGTCCTCCTGTTGGAATATTTTGTGTATATAATTATTTACTAAGCACAAGGCCAGAAGTATGGGGTGCCTAGTGAGAATCGAACTCCCCAACAATGGCTTGCAAATCTAGCTTGCTAACTATTATACCACGTGAGGTGTATATAGTTATTTACTATGCTTATCTTAAATGTGGCACAAGGCCAGAAGTATAAGGCGCCTAGTGAGCATGGAACTCACTAATAATGGCTTTCAAATCTCGCTTGCTAACCATTATACCACGTGAGGTGTATATGAATTTTGCTACAATTCACCACCTAAATTTATAGACTGGGCGAGGTCACGTGGTCTATTCCTCCACCAATCAACAGGCATAATGGGTGGCTAGTTGACTACTTAATCACTGATAGTGAACAGACTTCTATTTGCAATCATTGACGAAGGAACTTAGAACCAAAGGATTCTTTACCAAGGATTTCCACTGGACAAGCGCTCTTGCTTGAACACTAAAGGATGGCCCATAACATCGTAACAATCCTTCATCACCATTACTCCCAAGTCCACTCTAACTTGGAGTGGTAGTACCTCTTAGGGTCTCATCTATGGGTTAAATAGATCAAAAATGTGTTTGAAAAAAAAATTGAATACCCAGCAAGAATAAATAAAACAAAATGTCTTTGGCATAAAGTAACCTAACAAGGTTTGACATGCCGTAAAAACCAAATAACAAACAAACAAACAAGTCCCGTGAGATCTCGGTGTTTCTATCTTCCGAGATTTCGAGAGACATTATTTATAAGAAAAGCAAACGATTCCAGACTCATTATTTGGGTACTACATGGCACTTGTATGTATCTCTGTGTGTGGCAGTAATTGAGATATTAATATTACAATTAATACTTTCAGGTTTTCCCGATCAATGTGTAATACTAAGCGATTCTAAATAATCTTACATATAATATGACAGTCGGCATTATATTTCTGTTGTAATGTATATTTGGGAACTCCAACCACTCCATAACACGCTATTACTATTGTAGATGTGAATTATTGGTTGTTGGCTGGTTGATTGATTGGTTGGTTTTTACGGCATGCCGAAGAAGTTTTATCTTTAATTCATTCTGGATGGGTACTAAAAAGTTTTTAACACAATTTTTAACACATTCCATTAGAACTCATTTTTTTTCTATTTAATCCATACATGGAACCCTAATAGGTACTACCACTCCGGGTTAGAGTGGACCTGGGAGTAATAGGGATGAAGGAGTAATCCACATACCCCAGACCTCAAGAACTGGAACTTCGCCATCAGATAAAGTTTAACGTCATTTCCTGGACACTAAGACACTCAGCTTCTGTCTTCTATCACATATATGATAAAAAAAAGAATTGGGACTGGGACAATCATATAAGTGCTAGGACTTGACGTGACCAGCCATTGGGAGCCTCTCCAATCGCACGTCTACCATAATTAAGGGCCAAAGTGGAGTGTTGCATGTCATGTATTGCTCAGCCACCAGAGTTCCATCCTTATGCATTACGGGGCGCCATTCAAGGCTAAAAGGTGCTCCCATTGGTGGGGAGAGCACCCCTATGCAGTGATACGGTCGGTGTATTCAAAAGCCCCTGTCGACAGGGCTTGTATTTTTGGTAATGTATTTTGCAACGACATATATCAGTAAGGATTGACCAGCTACAGTTTAAACTAGTAATTACCAAAATATTGCAAGATTTTTGACTCACTCTTGAAGAAAAGATACTCGTCGATAACACAAACACACTGTTAGGTAGACCTAACAAAAATATAGTTGCCCCCCTTTGATCAGTAAGGGATTGACGGGAACCCGAGATATGGGAATTCTGCCATGTTACTTTGGACTGGGGTTTTGAACTGTACAGAGGGGCGTCAGCGCGGTTGAACTAGTGACCACGTGCGTCAGCTCGGTAGGGCTAATTAAGTCATTTTTAGGGTAGAATCATTTTCTACCCTGTGTTAAATAAAGACTGACCAGCAGAGAGTCAGCAGACAAGGACTCGGGCCCATGTGTGAGCACACATGACAACACACAGTTGAATTCTATCGAAAAACATTCCACTGTGTTCCCTGTTAGTTAGAATAAATAAAACAAATATTGTTATATGTTAAACATATTTCACTGTTTTTCTTATCAATTTGTTATTCCTAGATCTCGGGATATAACACACACTATGTGAAAAGAATTAAAGTAGAAATGCAAGGCGTCATATGAAGAAAAAAAGAACAAACAAAAAAGAACAACCAAGTATGTTTTTTTTCTTTTTTTTCGCTTTGAAATATAATATTGATTGATTGAATTAATTGCATCATTTATATCTTTTTTTTTAAATTGTAAATCATTGAATGGAAATTTCTTACTATATTGTTATATATTTCCGTGGGGATTTTTATGGGGCGACCAGCGAGGATCTCACTCGCGATAAGTAATAATGGATCTGCGAGACTAACTTTTAAAAATCCACCCTACCCAGGCGACGCCGGTTAGCCACTTCTAGTGAGTAGATATGTCTGACTCTATAGCTTTAACTGCATTATTTGCTCTACTTAGGTATGGAGCACGTTTTACATTTTAGCATTTTACATTTTATATTTAGACAATCCTAGCTGTTTATATATATATATATATATATATATATATATATATATATATATATTGGGGGGGGCAAGTGTTATAGTGTTAATCGATTATTTTCGGTTGGTGTGACCCTATTGGTGTTTTCTATTTTTTCTTTTTTTCACCAGGTGAAGTTTGGTAGCATATTTTTACTAACAAGCTATTTGCAAGGGCTTACTAATAAAGGCTAATTTCCTATTCAGTTTAATGACACAAAATACACCCCTAAATATTCCTTAGTTTTTGGATTAAGTTATGATTGAAAAATATAATTGGGAAGGCCCAGATTTTTTCCTGAATGAGATTTCTGCTGCTGAGCTTGGTTTCTAGGAGTTTCTTGTTCTTCTGAGGTATTCTTTTTTAACTTTTGTTTTCATCTCTGTTTGTTTTATGGATTGTGGCCTTTAGGTTGGCAAGACCTCTTCCACATTATTTTCTTTATACATATAGCCTATCGTCCCTAGGTGCTAAAATAGAATTCAAAATGAGCGTCAATGTACTGTATTTCATATCTCAAAAATGTTAAAACTCCATTATGGAGGTACGTGGTTTAATGTTTAGTTATTTGCTAAGCTTAGCTTGAATGTGGTACAAGGCCATAAGTATGGGGCACCCAATGAAAATCGAACTCACAAACAATGGTCTACAAATCTAGCTTGCTAACTATTACACCAGGCCCAATCGTGGTTTAATATTTAGAGTCGTAATTAATGGTCTCGTCGACCCGAGTTCAAATCCTTGACTAGTCTATTTGCTTTTGACATAGCGCTAATACTCTTGGGAAAAGTATACAGTAACAACTCTCCCTCCAGCTATGGGTAAATTTTAGGACAGACAGGGCTCTTTAACATTGAATAGGTTACCAGTGTAGGAGAGTGAAAACTGAATTAAATCTATCAAACCCCGCTTATCTTGTGTCACATCCTTCTCGTGTGGTGGGGGTGATATATGTATATATATATATATTTACCAACCCCTCCGCACGAGCAGAATGTGACACAAGGTCAATTTCTTACAAGTTCTACAAGTTTGAATTCAGAGTTTTTCTTCTTCTAGACTGGTTGCCCAACCAAGGTTAAAGGGCCCAGTCTGTCCTACTATTTATCCATAGCTGGAGGGAGAGTTGGATTCATACATTTCCCAAGGGTATTAGCGCTAAGTGAAATGCAATTACCACGTCCAGGATTTGAACTCGGGGCTACGAGTCCATTTCCAATGACTTTAACCATTACACCACGCGCTTTATATATGTATATAAGACTGTTCACAGTATGCACCGACACTATCCCTCGTGAAACAAGTGTACAAATACTTCTAGTTCGCTGCATCATGGCCACGCGAAGATTTAAAGTTAAAAACTCTAACGTTACACAACGAAATATGAAAAAAAATACAAATGTCCAAAATTTTTCTACACGCTGGAATGAGAGTATCTCAGATATCAAAAATAGGTTTTGCTGGATTTTAAAGACAAAAAATAGCATCTATGTTATAAGTGTTTAAAAATGACTAATGATTGCGGAAAGCGCCCGGGGAGAAAATTTCAGACAAGTTTTATATAAAAAGCTGGTAGGACGACAAGAAAGAAATTCAATAAATATTTTTAAAAATGCTAAAAAGAAACATTTCTTTGGCTTTTAACGAAACGGGATTTTTTTTCAGCAGTTTTCTTTTATTGAATTTAGTATGAATTATTTTATAGTTTTCTATTGATTTTTTCTTATAAGTTATATATATATATATATATATATATATATATATATATATATATATGTATATATATATATATATAAACACAATACACACAATACACACACACAAACATATATATATAAACACAATACACATACACAAACATATATATATATATATAAACAATACACACACACATTTATAAACAAATTACACACACATATATATATAAACATAATACACACACCCACACATATATATATATAAACATAATACACACACACATATATATATAAACATAATTTACACACACACACACATATATATATATATATATATATATATATATATATATAAACACAATACACATATACATATATAAATACATATATATATAAACACACAATACACACATATATATATATACAAACACGCATAAAAACAACTCCTCTCTCTCTCTCTCTCTCTCTCTCTCTCTCTCTCTCTCTCTCTCTCTCTTACACACACATATACATACACACACACACAAACACAC
>CM042147.1:78866336-78901336 GCA_023376005.1 Doryteuthis pealeii | reverse complement strand
TTCGCTATTTATTGAAAATAATCATGACAAGCAAACTCGGCGAATAAAATGCGTCACATGGAACACCGTACAGCTGTTTCAACTTTATTAAGTCTCATCAGCGGGTATACCACGCCGATGTGACTAAATAAAATTGAAACAGCTGTACGGTGTTCCACGTCACGCGCGAGTTTGCTTGTCATGATTATTTCCAATAATTATCGAATTTTATACGATATACGCATTGTAATTGCCTTCAAAAATATAAACATTAATAATAATAATATATATATAAATTACCAACAGCATTATATATATATATATATATATATATATATATATATATATATAATGTGTGTGTGTGTGTGTGTGTGTGTGTGTGAGGTTCCTGCTCCATCTTGACAGTTGATAGACGTCTTTAATACCCAAATTACAAATCAAACATCCTGATTAATAATTAATTCAACTAGTGAAAAATATACAAGATGCGAAAGATTATAAGTTAATAAGACATCTGTAGGTCGTTGGATTCTAGTGACATACGCATGTATGACACTTATGCCACTCTTTGGATCTTGATAGATACAGCCTAGTGACAAGCATAGCAACGTAATTAGGGTCTCTATGTAAACTACAGGTTTTATTTAAAAGTACATTCTCTGGGATTTTTCCCATCAACGTATACCTACATGTCAGCCGAGGTTTGATGCAGGAGCTTCCTTCTCCAGTTTCGATTTTGGAGTTAATTTCTCCAAGAAGGGTTGCCTTCGCCACGCCTTTGTCATTAGTATAGAGCCTTTATATATATATATATATATATATATATATATATATAATATATATATGAGAAGTAAATACACAAGTGATGTGTTTATAATATGGCTTCTTTTTTTTTTAGCCGACAATTTTTGGGAGAATATGTGCTTAATTGAAGTCGTACCTTATTTTGAAAGTTAATTAATTAATAATTAATTAATTAGGCGGGCATACCTATTTAAATGTAAGGCTAAACAAATCGAGAAAAATCAATATCTGTATGTACATTTCGGCCTATTAGGCTTCATCAGCAGAGCTATAGATAGGAAGACCGCCTTGTGCTTGATTCGAATCTTGACTGTCAAGCTGACAGACGAGGACCGTAATCCCTACAAAAACTCCAAATACTAGAAGCTTTATACATAAAACAATACAAATCATCCTTAAAGAAATTAATTTTCAATGCAGTACACACATTTTAAAATGCCTATAACACCTTTCTCATCAATTCTTCTCCTTCCAGCCTCCACATTAATATAATTTTAAAAGTGTGTGTGTGTGCGTATATATATATATATATATATATATATATATATATATATATATATAGTTGTGATATTTATAAGAGGGCTCGATATCATTGATATAGCATATATATGTAAGGGTAGTGAAGGCATAAATTCAACAGTGCTTGTAACTATCAGGTTCTCCTGAATGTGTTCTTCAAACCTGTTTCACATTTTTTTAGTTCTCTGGCAAGGTCCAAGTATTTTTCAATATTTGTTTTACTTTTAACGGGACGATAAAATCCACTAGTTGACAAGTTCTCTTTTTCTTCCTTATCAATAATTAGATCTGGTCTTCTAGCTGAGATAAGGTAATCCATCTGTATCTCAAAGTCCCACAGACCTTTATGCATCTCACTAACTAGAATAAGTTCCAGTTTGAGCATGTAACGTTTTGTTTCATGGTCAAAATTATTATTATTATTATTACTTACTCCTTTTGAGTTTTCACATCAGTGTTAGCTGATGATCTTTCACTGGAGTCTGAGTGTCTCCAGGACTCTTCTGAGTATTCTGGCAGATTGCAGCAGTGCAGTGTTCTGAATGGTTTCAATTCTTCCTCTGATTTCCAAACATTCCAGACCCTTTTACAATTCTTTTGGGACTGTTCCAAGTGCACCAACTACAATCGGTGTCACTTTCACTTTCATATTCCATAATTTTTCAGTTCTCTGGCAAGGTCCAGATATTTGTCTATTTTTTCATTTTCCTTTAGCTTCACCCTGTGATCTGCTGGCACTGCAAAATCCACCAGTTGACAAGTTCTTTCTTTTTTGTTTAGCAACACTAGGTCTGGTCTTTTTGCTGGGATAAGGTGATCCGTTTTTATTTCAAAGTCCCAGATTATTTTATGCGTTTCGTTCTCAAGAACAGATTCTGGTTTATGCATATACCATTTTGTTGTATGGTCAAAAAATTTTTTTTGCATAATTCCCAGTGGATCACCTTCCCAACCCAGTCGTGTCTAGTTTTGTATTCTCGTTGTGCTAATTTGCTATTATTATTATTATTATTATTATTTTATTATTTTTTTTTGTGAGTTTTTTCCACCAGCGTAAGCTGATGATCTTTCACTGGAGACTTGGTGACAACAAGTCACATCAGGTCTCCAGGACTCTTCTGGATATTCTCGCTGAGAATGTTGTTGTTTGGATGGTCTCAATTCCTTCTGATTTCCAATTCATCTACTCTATTTTCTAAACTTTGAGGCACCTGAACCTTTGGTATTAACTTCATATTCCACAGTTTATTTTTCATTTCTCCTGCAAGGCCCTGGTATTTGTCTATATTTTCGTTTCCTCTCATCTTCGACATGTGACTACAAAATTTACCAGTCGACAAGTTATCTTTTTCTTCCTAATAAATACTCGGTCTGGTCTTCTGGCTGGGATAAGGTGATCCGTCAGAGAATTACATGCATTTCATTCAGATATATAGATTCATCGTAATAATAATAATAATAATAATAATAATAATATTGCAGAGAACTGAGAAAACTGTGAAATATGAAGTTATAGATATGAAGTTTGTGCTAATTGTAATTGGTGCACTTCGAACGATCTCCAGGTGTCTGGAAAAGATTCCGGATTAACTGGAAATCAGAAGAAGACTCGAGACCATCCAGACTACAGCATTGTTGAGACCGGCTAGAACACTCAGTAGAGTACTGGAGACCTGAGAAGGCTTGTTGTCACTCAGCCCCCCGTAAACCACCGGCTAAAGCGGGTGTGAAATAATAATAATCTTCATTGTTTTTTATTCTTATTATTTTTAACGAAATATTTGTATATCAAATGCATACAATTTGATGCATGTATTCCATTAAATTTCCACAAATACAGCTCATATATATATATATATATCCACTGTATCTCTACGTCTTTCCCAAGGGCAACGCGCTTATAAATATTTATATACATTTTCCCAAAAGGTTACGACTTTACGAAGATCATTGAAGGGATTTTAGAAAGTACGGAAAATTTTGCCATTCAGAAAAGGGAGGAAATTTAAAGGGAGAAAGACTAGCGACATCCAGTCTGAGTGGAATAAAATCGTTGGTCCGACCAACAAGGAAAAGGGATTTCAAACACGCAATTTAATGATGCATTCTGAATTTCCGCGCAGGAAAAGCCCGTTTCGTGAACCTGCCTTGCAAAATTAAACCACCTGTCTATTTAGCCACCCATCAAGGCAGACACGATTTCATTAGTACAAATGCCAATGAACGCAACACGGATAACTAGCTTACTTTGAATTAGATCGATAGCTGGGAACAGACAATTATATATACTAGCAAATATATGCACCCTCCGGGTGCAAGTATTTAAGTTTTGATATAATAAAATATATTAAATTAGAAAGGCTAATGAAAGTGACTAAGAATGCAGATAAAAAGATTTGCAACAGAGGGGGTATGATTGAAAAATAGAACAACTTTTGAAACTAACTATTCCATCATTTTCCATTACTCCCCTCTTTCATTGGTAAATTTTCCTAATTTAACTATTTAGTTAAAATAGGAAGTAAAGGATAATATTACAGTTATTTCTTCTTGTAAATAAATTTCTTTTAAGATTTATCCACGAGATTGTTGTTTAAATTTCTTAAGATAAAACCAAACAATTAGAAATCAATAATACCAAGCACTTATTTATTAAAATAAAATTTTAAATATCAATATGCGAATTAGCCTTCTCGTTCAAACTGTAAACCGGTCTTTTGTTGTATATATAAATACAATTGCATGTTATTAGTACGTAGATATGGTCAACAGTATTAATAATGTAATACAATTTTTATTAATAACTGAAGGTTTTAAAAAATGAAATCATGGAGAATTTGACGTAAATAATTAAGGGAATTGTGACTTGAGTAGTAATATAGTTTCGGTTACAGACAGAAAAACACACAATCTCCATTATAATAAGATATATATATATATATATATATATATATATATATATATATAATGAGTTTAGAGTAAGTAAATGAATCCGACGGTATATGTATAGATAAAAAGGGTATGAAAACACACAATATTGTTAAAATGAATATATTTTTATATCATTTTCATTGCTAATATTGACAATATTTCGATTTATAAAAAATCATCATCAGAGCATAATGATCATTTGGTCCGTTTATAGATGTAAATGTTTTTCATCCAGACTCTCTCTCGATGAGTCCGTATTAAAATCATTGACATCTTTTAACGGACTAATTATCATTATGCTCTGATGGTGATTTTTTATAAATCGAAATATTGTCAATATTAGCAATGAAAATGATATAAAAATATATTCCTTTTAACAACATTGTGTGTTTTTTCATCCTTTTATATATATATATATATATATATATATATATATATATATATATATATATATATATATATATATATATATGTGTTTGTGTGTGTGTGTGTGTGTGTATGAAGAAAGAGAGAAGGAGAGACAGAAAGATAGGTTTATTTGTTAGGTTTCTTTTGTTTAATGCAATCAATATCCTTGTAGAAGGACAGTATCTACCCATAGCTGGAGGGATGGGAAGTTTAGACCTTTCCCAATGTTATCAGTCCGAAAGTGAACGTATTTGAGGAACTGGACTTGGAAATCGCCTATTACGATGTCACAGTCGAGCATGTTAGCACAATGCCAAGTGGACCCCTTCCAGAGGAGAGAGACAGACAGACAGACAGAGATAGAGACAGAGACAACAGAATGAAAGACAGATATAGATTTAGAGAGAATAGACAGATTGATAGATGTAAACAGTGCTAGATAAATAGATAGATAGATAGATAGATAGATAATGAGTCGAATTGCGGGAAAAAGCATAATTTAGAAGTTTATGAGTTTTTCACACCTGCCGTAGCTGGTGGTTCACTGAAGGCTGAGTGACAGCACGTTTTCTCAGGTCCCAGGACTCTTCTGAGTATTCTAGCCGATCTCAACAGTGCTGTAGTGTGGATGTTCTCGGTGTTTCTGATTTCCGCTTCCCCAAATTCTTTTCCAGAGCTTTGGGGATCGTTCCAAGGGCACCAATTACGGTTGTACTACCTTCATCTCCGTGTTCCAAAGTTCCTGAGTTCTCTGGCAAGGTCTAATTATTATTATTATTATTATTATTATTATTGGTTAAGAGACCTTTAAAAGAACAAAAAAGAGAAAAACCAACAGAAATAATCTAATATCTCTCCGAGCCCTCAATATCTCCCTCTTTAAATATATATTATCAACGTCCCCTTACCTACATAGTAGAGGCAGTTTCATTGACAAGGTTAATTCGCGGATTGTTCCCTATGTTATGACTATGCTGAGGTCCCGGTTTCGATTCCTGTCGTGGAGGGGAATCGTTAGTATACATCGCTGATGAGACTTAATGAAGTCGAACATCTGTATTTTCTGCATAGCAAGCCAATTCACTGTCAAGATCATTTTCTATAATTATCGAATTTTTGCACATGCATATAATTGCCTTGAATAATGAATATATATATATATATATATTAGTGTGTATGCATGCACATACATACGCACAATACATACGCACATCATTTCATCTAATATTACACATCCTATATCTATTGAATTTCTGAAGTTTTGGCAATTTTTCGATTTTCCTTGCATTTGTAAATCTTCACCTGATAATTTATCGCATGAAACCATATGGTCGTGAATGTTTTGTCACAAATAATAGATATGCTAAAATTTATATACTTTATCTTATTATATATATATAATATATATATATATATTATATATATGTGTGGTGTGTGTGTGTGTGCGTGTGGTGTGTGTGTTTGTAGTGCATCGTCATATCCTTTAATTATTAGGAATAGATCCCCTATTTGAGATCAAAATTATTTTCTTTCTTTTTAACCCCTTGGTTTTGTTTGTAAGAACAGTAACATTACTATTTAACCCATAGCTGAGGGGATGTGGGTGTTTATACCTTTCCCAAGAGTATTCATCCGAAAGTGTCACAGTCCAACACGTTAGCACTAAGATATGGGGACTTCCCCTTAACCCGTTGGATACTAATCGTAACGTGTTATCTATACATATATAATGGGCAGTTGGTGTGCATGTATGTCCGGTTGAAACTACAAAAATAAAACAATTAACGACAAAGTAAATATATATACACATCAAATATCACCGATTCTTGCTTTATGCGCAAAGATTTTGGAGATTTGATTTATATTCGAAAATATTTAAAAAATAAAAATATGCATTGAAATTCTGCTTAAAAATTTCCAGCATTTGTAAATCTCAAAAGTTAATAAATCAACAGGACCATATTACCTTTAGGCACCCCTTTTTGATCTCGATTAAGAAAGGACATGTTTTTAATTTACACCGTAAATGTAAAGTTGTTTGTTAGGGGTTAGAATTAGGGTTAGGGGTTAGTTTTATAATTTGAATAAAAATATAAAAATCGTCTGTTAAAACAAGCGGATATTGATGGTGTAAATGAAAAACATGTATTTTCATAATCGAGATCAAAAAGGGGTGACAAAAGCTCATATGGTCCAATCAACACACTAGTTATTTTTGCCTCCCCTCAACTCAGGCGACACTGGGTTGCCGCTTTTAGTATTAAAATAAACTTAAGAAGGCGTCTTTTGTCGGGTAAATTATTATTTTTCGTTTTCTTATTGTTCATATTTCTTCGGAAAGTTTATCGATTACTTTGGATGCACCTAAAGAAAACTTCTGGTATTGAAGGATATTTTGATATATGAGGATACAGAAACAGAAATGGGCAACAGTTTTATTGGGGAAAATCCCTGCATGATGAGAGGATTTAAAGAAGCAGCTCGTCTATGAGCGACATTTGCGAATATCGTAGTCGCTGTTGAAGTAGCGAATGCTTGGAGTGAGGGAAGTCTTAATTCTAGACGATTCTGTTTGTTCGTTCTCGTTCTCTAAGGAAAGTCATGGACCCATCTCTCCCCAGATATGCGTACAGGGTAGACGACTCAGTCCTTGAACTTTATGTTTAATATTAAACAAAAACTATATCTATCTATCTATCTATCTATCTATCTATATATATATATATATATATATATATATATATATATATAACGTGTGTCATAAAAGTATCGAGATTGAAGGTGTATTTGCCAAGATAGAAATGAACAATGAATGGAACGTTATTTTTTTTCAGAACTACAATGTGTGTCAAAAAGTACAAAAATCTCGATACTTTTTTGACACACCTTATATATATATGTGTATATATATATATGTGTGTGTGTGTGTGTGTGTTTCTGATTAGATAAAATGCAATATCATTATTTTAAATTGAACACTGTCATAGTTTTCTTAACTTCATCATTTTGGCTGAAATTATTCTTCGTATTATTCTTCGTATAGCTTTTAATTGTCTATTCATTAACTTTGGTACAGCAGCCACTATAGGAGAAGGAAATACCTGAATTCAAACATCTTTGATTTGCCTATTCCATGTTCTTTCTTTATTTATTTCTTTTTCTTTCTTTCTTTCTTTCTTTCCCTTTGGTTTCTTTCTTAATCATTCATTCAATCTTTCTTTTTTATTTCTTTCAGTAGTATCTTTCTTGCCATTCTTTCGTTCTTTCTTTCTTTCAATCTTTCTTTTTGTCTTTATTTGGTCTCTTCCTTACACTTTCTTTTTCTGTCTTTCTTTTTTCTTCTCTTTCAATCTTTTCACTCTTCCTTACCATTCTTTTTGTTGGTCTCTTCCGTTCTTTTTTTTTCATTCTATCTTTCATAAAGTAGAAAGGTAGACTAGAGCTCTCTAGTCTTATTAGGGCAACCAATCTATGAGAATGACAAATCAGAATTAAAACCTGTTCCGACAGGTTTACAAAACCAACAATAACACCTTACAGGGTAAAAGTGATTTGAAAAAAACAAATACACAAACAAACAAATGAAAAGTTAGTAATATCTTCTTTAGCAGCTGCTTGATATTCTATGTTGACATATATTACCCATTCACAAACATTTATTAATACTTTAATTAAAATTGACTTGAATAAATACGTTTTATTCGTGAGAGGAGGAAAGGAACAAAAATGAAGTAAAAAAGAAAAAAGAAGAAAGAAAGAATATTTAAAATAATGAAAATTAACAAAAAGAAGAATCATTGATTGATTTTAACGGCATGTAAACCGTCAAGGGTTATTTTATGCCAACAGTTTAAGGAATCACATTCGTTGTACATTCATATTTATTTGTTTTGTGAGGGGTCATTTCTTTGCATACGGTCCTATCAAATTTTTAAGCATATCTATTTACCCATTCACAGGTTGATTTGTTGGTTGGCTTGCTGGCTTTTACGGCATGTCAATCCTTGTTGGGTCATTTTATGCCGAACACGTTTTTTTTTTAATTCATTCTTGTTGGGTATTCATTTTTTTAAACTCATCTTTTTAAAACACATTTTAATACTCATTTTTTTATCCATTAACACATGGATGAGACCCTAACAGATACTCCAACTCCGGGTCAGAGTAATCCTGAGAATAATGGCGATAAAGGAGTACTCCACACTCTCCAGAGCTCCAAAATTGTAAAGTTTTAAACCATCCTTGGCCAGTTGAAAAGGTCTTAAAGAAAGTCCTATGTTATGGAATCCTTTGGTATCCTTTAGTAATCGTATAAGTCCTATCCTGCGTATTGTCAAAGGTCCAGTGATTTAATCCTATGTCCGTCGTCCATGAATGTCACAGTAATTATGACCAGTAGGGTCGGTTAGGTACTGTATCAGCCTCAGAGTACTGCCAGTGATTGGCCAAGAAGTAGCATGATCAGTGATCTAGGTCGTGGTCACGACTCGTCAACGCGAGCAGTGGTATAGTACCCTGCTGGCCAAAGCTGGGCATTGACTTGTGTCAATCGGGCGGATAAATATATATATACCAAAAATCTCAACATAACTTTACCATTAGATGCAGTTTAACGTCATACCCAGGACATCTCGTACATATAACACTAACAGTTGCTACAACTCCGGATCAAAAGGAACCTGAAAGTAATGAGAATGATGTATTGGTTTCTTTGTTTAGTGGCATATCAACCTTCTTGGGTGTTGTATCGTTGAGGATGATAAAAGATACACAGAGAAATAGTGTGCTTGAGATATATTTTATTCAGCACTTGTATCTGGTGCTAACAGATACTTATCACATAAAACCAAGAAGTAGAACAATTCACAAAGACAAGAATGAGGAGAGTCAAATGTGTGTAATCAAACGCAGTGATTTTGTCCGAATATTATTTTACCTCTCTATCACTGCTACGTCGGCTATTATAAGGCTAAGAGCCAATCCATCCTGTAGGGGTATTAACTCCTCTACAGCATTGGGTTAGTTAAAGCGAAAGCCATCCTTGTATAAGTTTAGTAGTGGTACTATTTTATCCGTTGTTGAGGGTATCAGAGATATCATACCGTTCGCGCGAATATTTGTCCGAAAGTCGTGACTGATGGCGTGACTAAGATTCGAACTTGCGTACTTCGATGTCGCAGTCAAGGACATTACCCACTACACCACGGGAACTCCTTTTGTGGCTTGAAGGTGTCCAAAGTCTCCATGGGTTTAGTCCAACTACGAGTACCAATATTTTTACTTTTATTCTTTCTTTCTTTCTTTCTTTCTTTCTTTCGTATCTTCCATTCCATACTTTCTTTTTTCTATAGATTCCTCCTTACCATTCTTTCTTTCTTTCTTTCTTTCTTTCGTCTCTTTCTTTATTTCTTTTGTCTCTTTTCTTTCTTTTTTTCTTTCTTTTGTTCACTTTCTTTTTCTTTTGCCTCTTCTTCTTTTTTCTTTTTCTATCTTTCTTTTTTGTGACTTTCTTCTTTTTCTTTTGCCATCATCTTTTCTTTTTTTTTTTTTTTCTTTCTTTCTTTCTTCTTTTTTGTCACTTTCTTTCTTTTTTCTTTTGCTTCTTTCTTTCTTTTTTTCTTTCTTTCTTTCTTCTGTCACTTTTTTCTTTTGCCTCATTCTTTCTTTCTTTCTTTCTTCTTTCTTTCTTTCGTTTTTTTCTTTGTCTTTTTCTTTCTTTTTTCCTTTGTCTCGTTCTCTTCTTTGTCTCTTTCTTATCATTTCTTTCTTTCTTTTTTTTTTTCTTGGTCTCTTTCTTACCATATTGTCTTTCTTTCAGTTTTTCATTTCTTCCACAGTTTACATATATATACATATATATATATATATATATATATATATGTGTGTGTGTGTGTGTGTGTGTGTGTGCGTGCGTACTATTCTGTGTGTGCGTGCGTATGAAAAAACAACTTATGTTCTTTATTAAATAAAATTCATTCTTATCATTCTAACTTCATCACCGTCATAGTTTTCTTAACTTCATATCCCTGACTAAAATTGCTCTTCACATAGTTTTTAAAATTCTTAACAAAAAAAAAAAATACTTTTCTAATGCACACATGGTAAGAATTTAAAGTTAGGGGAAATGAAAATAAAAAAAAATCAAATATTATTCGTACATAATTATAAAACAAAACAAAAATTGCATGTCACTTTAATAATATCTTTCACGTTTTAACATCCATCGGCTATGACAGCCATTAATGGCGGACACGGTAGTAGAAAAAGAAAAATTCTGGAAGCGGGAAAAAATGGTTAGTAAACAAAGATGGCGTAAAAACAAAAATGGTGGAAATACGTAAACGCGTCCACGAAGCTTTCCACAGCAAATTGATAACAAGAAAACAGTTAAAGAAAAGTTTCAAGAAATTTGTAGGAATAAAGAATTATATAAGACCGTGCAAACACAGAGATATATCAATCGTTTATTTGTTATTTTTTGAATTTTGTATTTGGTTAGTTCGGAGAAAAATCGAATCATTTTTCAGGTCGCGTGTTGCGAAGATTATGTGTAATCTATCAATTAACATTATCAAATTTTTTTGGCCTGACGTCTTTATTTTGGTTTTTAAAGAATTTTAGTAATTAAAAAGAAATCTTTACCATATTCCTTCCCCATTTCCTTACGATGCAGAATATAAGGAATGGTCCTATTTACTCATGTTCTTTGTTACAATTTTTTTCTTTTCGTTTCTGCAACTGGTCTGCTAATTCTTTCTTTCTTTCTTTCTTTCTTTCTTTCTTTCTTTCTTTCTTTTCTTATCTTCGTTTCCTTCTTTCATTTCTTCTTCTCTTTTTAGTCTTCATTGTTTCGAACACTCTTAATCATACACCCTCTTTTTTCTTTCTTCTTTCTTTCTTTCTTTCTTTTTCTTTCTTTTTTCTTTTATTTCCTATTTCTTTCTTTTTTTTCTTTCATCTTCTTATAAGTCTTATCCTCGCTGTTTGTCTCTTTTCATCATTTCTTTCTTTTTTCATTCTTTCTTTATTTCTTCCTTTCTTTCTTCATTAGTTTCTTTCTTTCTATTCTACTTCTAATGAGTCGTTATTTTTTCGCTCGCTTTTTTCATACACTGTTCTATGTTTTCATTCTTTCTTTCTTTCTTTCTTTCTTTCTTTTTCTTTCTTCTTTCTTTCTTTCTTTTTGCCATTCTTTCTTTCTTTTTTCTTTTTCTTCTTATTTTCTTCTCATGAATCTTCATTGTTTCGACCACTATATTAATCCTACCTCACTGTGTATCTTCATTTTTTCATTCTTCTTTTTCTTTCTTTTTTTTCTTGCTTCCTTCTTTCTTCTTTTCTTTCTTCTTCTTTATGTTATTCTTCACCCTTAACTATTTCTTTATACATTTTATTATGTCCCTTCTTTCCACATCTATTCTTATAATCCTTCTTTTGATTTCAGCATCTGGTCAAGTCACTTTCTTTCTTTCTTTCTTCTTCTTTCTTTTCTTCTTTCTTCTTCTTCTCTTCTTCTTTCTTCTTCTTCTTCCTTCTTTTTCTTCTTCTTCTTCTTTCTTCTTCTTTATGTGTTTCGACCATTCTCTTAACCGGACACTCCCTTTCTTTTCTTCTTTATGTATTTTCTTTTCCTTTTTTTTCTTTCTTTCTCTACTTCGTATTTTTCATCCTTCAAGTTTGTCTTATCTCATTTTAATTATTTCATTTACTTCCTTCTTTTGCCTATTTTTTATTTCACCCTCTTCTTTCTTCCGCCATTTTCCTTGATTTTGTCTTAACTTCGATCGTTCCTTCTTTTCTTTCATTCTTTCTTTCTTTTATAATCTCTCGTATATTTACTTTATTTAATCATACATTCCTTTTCCCCGCTATCTTCTATCTTTCTTTGGTGCTTTCTTTGTTATATCCTTACCATTCATTCTTTCTCTGATTTCATTACTTATCATTTTTTATCTTTCTTTCTTTTTCTTCTTTTTTCCTCTCCTTCTTTTTACGGTGCCATTCTCCCATTCTCTCTCTTCTCTTTAACATATTGATTCGTTTTTTTCTTTTTTATTTCTTTCATAACATATTTTCTTTCTCAAAAAATTATTCATCATCATTTAATATTCCTTCCCAATTTTTCTTTATTCCTTCTCATCCCCTTCTTTATTCTCTCTTTTCTTCCTTCGTTCCTTTTCTTCCTTCAATGCCCTATTCTTCTTCTTCTTTCTTCGAAAATACTTAGCAATTTTCTTTATCATCAAAAATTATTTCTCATTCATTATTATTTCCTTCCCCTTTTTTACTTTATGCCCTTATTTATTCCTTCTTTTCTTCTTCGTTCCCTTTCTTCGTTTTCAAACTTGCCTTCTTCTTTCTTTCTCGCGAACACTTAGCAATTTTCTTTATATTTTCTTTATTCAAGAAATATTTCTCATTCAATTTTTATTTCCTTGCCCCTTTTTTTACTTTCTCCTTATTGATTCCTTCTTTTCTTCTTTCGTTCTTTTCTTCCTTCCTTGTCTTCTTCTCTTTCTATATCTTTTTTCGAACACTTAGCTTATGAACTTAACAGATTATCGATTAATCTTCAATATCCGAATTAGGTGACATTTCCACTCACGATTCTCATTCCGTGTTCGGCGTCCGCATCTTACTACTTGGACACCCGTGCCGCCATGATCTGCTTCTTAAGCCGACACGCACGGCAAGTAATGGCGCCAATCATACCTGTTTGCGCTCAGTCAGTTGTCTCTGTTGATGGCTTAGCACCTCAGTCTCTCTCTTCCAGACATCCAAATCCAACATCTCACTTACAAACATATTTTATAGACCCCCACTGTCCTCTCTCCCCTCTTTCTCTCACTCTCCCCCCCTCTCTGTCTTTCTCTCTCTCTTTCTTCTTTTCATATACGACCCAATGTCTTTTATACATTCCATTCATATTTTAAAATATAAAAACTTATTATGGTAGGTCTGCTCCATATCCTATCTATTTTTTTATATATATCTATATATATATATTATACTATATATATATATTTTATATATACATATAATATATATATATATATATATATAATCTATATGGATGCACGTAATGTTTTTTTCTTTGAATGTTGTGATATTTTCCTATGCAATTCTCAAACAAACTTTGTTTGAAAATCGCATAACCCAGAAATCTGTAAATTATCAAGCGCCATTAACTTTATGTCCATGCTACCCTAACTTAGATGTAAATGCTCTATCTAGGATATTGAGCACTATTTAAATATGATTATATTATTATTATTATATTATTATTATTTTTATAAAGCCTGAGCGACATTATCAACATTTGGCACCTAAAGGCTTTTTCCTGTATAGTTTGATGACACAAAATACACCCCAAAATATTAATTACATTTAGGATTAAATATGATTGAAAAAAAAAAATTTCCATTTTATTTGGTTCACATTAGGTCGTTAATTTGCAATAAGTCCAACCATCCACACCATTCTCTTTCTTTACTTCCTGTCTGCGCTTTCTCCCCCTCTCAACTATATTTAGAATACCTTCCTCATTTATATGCGTCTACATTCTCTAATTCGTCCGACCAAGTGTGGAAAAGAGAGATAAATTTCAAGTATTCCCTTTCAAGCAGACTTAACTTGACTGACCTCTCTCTACTCTCTCTTCCTCTCTCTACTCTCTTTCTCTCTCTCTCCTTCTCTCTGCTCCTCTATATAAGTAGTTATATATAAATATTTTATATATTATATATATATATTTTATATACTATATTATCCACCCAAAAGGAATAACTAATGTTCTTTTTATCCTCTCGTTGTAATGTGACACAAAGTCAATTATTTAAGTGGAAGTATTTTAACAGGTTTGAATTTCAGTCAACAGTTTTCCCTTCTCCCAGACAGGTTATTTAATCAATGTTTTAAACAGCACAGTCTGGACTGTGCACCACTAATATTACCCATCAAGCTGGAGGGAAAATAGTTTGATGCATATCTTTCCCAACGATATTAGCGCTCGGTTAAATGCAAACAGCTTCGTCCAAGATTTGAATTATCCATTCAATCCATTCAATTCAAACTTTTTTCTCATAGGAAACAAAATGTCCTGGGTATGACGTTAAACTGGTTCTAGTGTTGAAATCCCAATTCTGGAACTGTGGGAAATGTGGAGTATCCCTTTATTTCCATTACTCCCATGGACACGTTCTCCAATGTGGTAGTACCTGTTAGAGTCCCATCTATGGGTTAAATAGACTATAAAATTCGTATTAGAAATGTACTTAAAAAGAATTGAGTTTGAAAAAGAAAGATTGAATACCAAACAATATGTCTTTGGCATGAAATAACCCAACAAGTGTTGACATGCCGTAAAAATACTAACAACCAATCATCCAACCTGAAAAACGCAGACATCTACAGGGCATTCAATGACACCAGAGTCCTGATCAAACAAGCAAAGGCCAATCAAAATTGAGAATGAAACGCTGGCTCGACATTCAGCTGTCGCATACTGCAACTACTAACAATGAATTATTGTCGGACGAACGAAAACTCAACTCACACGAGGCCATGAATATTGTAAGCTCTTTGGTTTAAACGGATTACCGTATCAAAAGAATAAGAAAAGCGAGAGCGTAATCCGTGTTCGATAAGAATTTTACATTCTCTTAGTAGTGTTTATAAAGAAACCAGACAAGATAAACTAAGACGTCTCTAAGGAAGGTTTGGTTTGGTCTGTTTTGTTTTACGGCATATCAACCTCAGTGGGTCATTTAATGCCGATAAAGTTTTGAAATCAAGTCATTCTTAATGGATACTCAATTTTTTTATAAACACATTTTCTTAGTAGTGTTTATAAAGAAACCAGTGTGGTAGTACCTGTTAGGGTCCCATCTATGGGTTAAATAGAAACCCATAGATGGGACCCTAACAGGTACTACCACTCCGGGTCAGACTGGACCAGGGAGCAATGGTGGTGAAGGGGTGTTCCACATTCTTCAATCCTACGAAAATGGAACCTCACTATCAGATAGAGTTTAACGTCATTCACAGGACATGTAGACCCTCAGCCACCACCTTCTAGCATCAATATGATAAAAAAGGGTTGGAGCTTGCCATAAGAGCAATAGGGTTGGGGCAATCATATAGGTGCTAGGGCTTGACGTGACCATCAGATTGATCGAAGGGGGCCTCTCCGACCGCCCGTCTAGAGTATTGTAAGTCATGGACTGCTCAACCACCTGTGTTCTATCCTTAAGCCTCACAGGTCACCACCCACGGCCAACATTTGGGGAGTCTTACCCCTCTGCAGAGGTGCAGTCAGTGCATTCTAACGCCCCAGCCGACAGGGCGGGCTAAGGAAGAATATTTATCTCGTATTTAGAGACAGTGCATATGCTTCAATGCTTAAAGTTTAGTTTTAGTTGAAATGATAGACTGATTTGCTAACAAAATATTAGTGAAGAAGTTACGGTCTTTTCTTGTTGTGACCAGATGTGTCTTTGTAAAAGTATACGGTACGATCTTTTTTTAAAGTTCTATTAGAAATGAAGTGTTTTTTTTTACTATTTAAATCGCCAAGTGTGATCAATTGATAACAGGCAACGCCCCTTGTAACAAGATGAATTTGCTGCTTATGGTGGGAATCTGTAATTAATACCAGAAGTAATTATGATATTTACTTAATGAAGACATTCCTTCATTGGGAGTGCTTGAAAGAAAGAAAGAAAGAAAAATAGTAAAAAAAATAGAAGGAAATGAAAGATATGAATTGAAAATAAATAAATAAATTAAGAAAGAAAGAAAGAAAGAAAGAAAGAAAGAAAGAAAGAAAGAAGAAAAAGTAGTAGAAAAAATAGAAGGAAATAAAATATATCCATTGGAAAGAAAGAAAGAAAGAAAGAAAGAAAGAATAGTAGAGAAAATAGAAGGAAAAGAAATGAATTCAAAGAAATGATGAAAGAAAAAGAAAAGAAAGAAGGAAGAAAGAAAGAAAAAAGAAAGAATGAATGAAAGAAAGAAGAGAATAAAATGAAAGATATTGATTGAAAGAAAGAAAAAGAAAGAACAATAGTAGAATAAAAGAGAATATAATAAAATATATGAATGAAAAAAGAATGAAAAATAACGGAGACTAAAAAGAAAGAAATAACAAAAAAGAAAGAAAGAAAAAAGAGAATTAAAGAGAAAAAGAAAATGAAAGGAAGGAAATAATTAAATGAATAGAAAGCAACAAACAAAGAATAAAGAAAAATAACAAAATGTGAAAGGAAATAAGAAAGAGAGGACAAATGAAAGAAAGGAATGATAGAGAAAAATAATCTGTAGAGGGATAATAGTAATATATATATATATATATATATATATATATATATATATATAATATATATATATATATAGAGAGAGAGAGAGAAGAGAGAGAAGAGAGAGAGAGAGAGAGAGAGAGAGATTAAGAATAAACATATAGGTTCCTAATAAAAGAAAGAAATAAAGAAAAGGAACGAAAAGGAAAGAAAGAAATAAAGAAAGAAAAGGAAAAAAGGAAAGAAAAACAGAAGGAAAGAAAGAAAGAAGGGAAAGAAAAGGAAAGAAAGGAAGAAAGAAGAAAGAAAAGAAAGAAAGAAAGAAGAAAGAAGGAAGGAAAGAAAAGGAAAAAGGAAAGAAAGAAAGATGGAGAGAAAGAAGGAAGGAAAGAAAAGGAAAGATGGAAAGAAGGAAAGAAAGAAAGAAGGAAAGAAAGAAGGAAGGAAAGAAAAGGAAAAAGGAAAGAAAGAAAGAAGGAAAGAAGAAAGGAAAGAGAAGGAAAGAAGAAAGGAAAGAGAAGGAAAGAAGAAAGGAAAGAGAAGGAAAGATGGAAAGAAGGAAAGAAACTAGGAAAGAAAGAAAGAAGGAGGAAGGATGAAAAGAAAGGAAGAAAGAAAGAAAGAAAAGGAAAGACAGAATGAATGAAAAGAAAGAAGGAAAGAAAGAAAAGGAAAGACAGAAAAAAGGAAAGAAAGAAAGAAAGAAAGAAAGAAAGAAAGAAAGAAAAAAAGTGAGCGGAAGTAACATTGGGGAAATTAATAGAATGTTAAATTAAGGATAAATTTATTGTGTCCTGATATATAACAACAATAACAGCAGAAGGAAGGAAGAGAGGGGAAATAGAGGAAATAAAGATGAGGAGGTGAAAGAAAGAAGAAAGAAGAAAGAAAGAAAGAAAGAAAGAAAGAAGAGAGAGAGAAAAAGAGAGAAAAAGAGAGAGAAAAAGAGAGAGCAAAAGAGAGAGAGAGAGGTGGGGAACAGAAAGGGAAAAAAACAAAAGAAATAAAGAAATAAAAGAGGGAGGTAATGATGAGGAGGTGAAAGAGGGGAGGGATAACGATAAAAGTGATAAAGTATTGATTAGCGAGGCATAACAAAGAATGTTAAGTGTTTAAATTGACATAACGAAAATAACAGGGTAAAGAAATTGTTGATTATCTTAGAAATCAGAGAGAAATTATCTAACGAATTTAAATTAAATAATTCTTGAAATAGCTTAATCTAAAAATAAATTCTAAAAAAAATAAAGGATCGTTTTAGCTCAGTCAATAGCAAATCCGCACAGGAAACTTGAGGTGCCGAGTTTGATACCATCTCTTGCCAACTCAGCGCATGTGAAACACAGCTTGCATCTGTACGGTGACGTGGTGAGCTGATGGTAGGTTCAGCGCTCCACCTCAGAAGAAAAAACAATGTCTCTGGTCTAGCGCTAGTGGAAGTGGGAGAGACTCCCCCATTGTCTGGATGATACTGACAATAAGTCACTCGGCATACTTTACTTTTACTTACAATGAATATAAAAAAAACAATTATGGTGTCGAAAGATATTGAGGACAAAGTAGAGGATGAGTTTAAAGTGCTTATAAACATGACTAAGCTCTTATGACCATTACCATGTATAAAGTATATGATTTTCTCTATCTTAGCTCTTATGACCAGTAACATGTATAAAGTAATTTTATGCATTCATCCAACCCCTCTTCCAATGGGTGGAATGTGATACAAAGTATCTTGTTAAGCGGAGTAAAGCTGGCTTGAATATAGGGAGATCCTTCTCCTAGGTTTGTTGCCCAACCAGAGCTAAAATACCAGTCTAATCTACTATTCATAACTGAAGAGTGGAGGAGAAAAGTGATTTATGCTTTTGCTAAGGCTATTAGCGCGAAGTGAAACGCAATCTGCCTCGTCCAGGATTTGGACTCGCGTCGCCGGTTTCATTTACTACGACGATACACGTTACAATAAAAATGCCTCGTACAGAAAATAATAGTAATAAGTGTTGAATGATAACAACATTTTTTTTTTCGTTTTTTTTTTTTTACGGGTGTAATTAAGGATTTGAGGATCCATGTTGACGATCCAAATCAATTTTGAGGATCCATTTTGAGTATGTAAACTAAGTTAGCGTTCTGATCATTGGAGCGTGGATTCGCCTTTTCAATCTCCTTGATCGATTTTAAAGAAGATTTTTCGGGGGAGAGATTTTTCTTTCGTATTTCAGAATTTAATTATTGTATAAAATTTCTAGATATTTAGCGAAAAATTTTTTTTTTAAATACCAACATTTTTTCTGAAATTTTGTAAATTGCAACACAATTTCGTTGGTTGGTTGGTTGGTTGGTTTTTTTTTACGGCATGTCAACTCATTAGGTTATTTTATGCCAGAAACGGTTTTGTTTTATATATTTTTGTTTGCAATTCGATTTTTTTCTTTCAAATTCTTTTTTAACTCATTTTTATAATTCTGTTGCATAATTGTATGATGGCGTTGGGCTTTTGACAAGCCTTGTAGCGAGAGCTCTGAGGGAATGGAAATATACCAGTGACGGTTACTGGCCACAACTGACTTCAGAGGCGAGAATATCGTAAGTCACGTGAGATTTAGTTAGTCAGTCAGTTTGCAGCCAGATTTCAAGGGGGACAGACGTGTCCTACTTCGGTTGGACTCACTCCGGCGATGAGTTAGAAAGAGCAAATAAACACTTTTAAAAGCCATAAGTTTTTTAATTAATTAAGCATGCCCTTAGTTAGAAAATGAAGAACCAACCAGAGAAGACTAAAAGCAAGAACTTAGACGATCATGGCTGGAATAGAAAGAGAAGAAGAAGAAGAAGAAGAAGAAGAAGAAGAAGAAGAAGAAGAAGAAGAAGAAGAAGAAGTAAAGATTCAACATGGTGACTAGACGAAAAGAACAAACCAAGTAAGTTATGTATCTGTCTATATCTCTCTGATGTCTCCCTCTCTCTCTCTCTCTCTCTCTCTCTCTCTCTCTCTCTCTCTCTCTTATAAGAACTATTGTGTATATACCCAACGAGGGTATATGGCATTGTAACAATTCATTTTAATCTATTTAACCCACAGATTGGACCTTAACAGGTACGACCACACCAATTTAGATCTTCCGTAAAATTCCTGTTTTAAGCAGGCTATTAGAAGAAAATTGTCTGTTTCTTCAAATACGTATGACAAGTACTGTTGTCGGGAAAAATCTGAGGCGCTTATCCCGACGCAGCGGGGAGGGGCCAGTAGCGAGCTTTAGTGGGGTAGCCACCAGACCAGGTAAATAAAGTGGTTGCGAAATTTAGTGGGCTTTGCAGCAAACCACTTCAAAAACGCGACCCACTGTTACTCGTACTGGGTCAATTAGTTGAGGAGGAAGAAGAATGCGGAATGCACGTTTAACCAACTCGCTTTCAGCTTGTACTGCTGTCTTGTTCTGTCCACCCGCATCGCAGCCGAACTTTTAAGGCCTTGGTATAAACCTCTACGAGGGGGTGTCAGCTTTAAAAGAGGGGAATGGAACAACCCAATCGGCGACTACCTCACCAACTCGCTAACAAGTTATAAAGAGAGGGGAGAGGAGAAAAATAATTCTCACACTGTGTTTTGTTCAAATCTAGAGCGGTATTCAGTATCAGTATCTTCAGCAGCAAGTTAAACCCGGTTTGTCGATTCCAGTTACAGTGCCGAAAACCGTTACACGACCCCACACAGTGAGAAAAAGAGAAATAATTCTATCATTCCTTGCTATATTCGTGTTCTATAGGTGCGTCCCATCGTGTGGTTATGGCTATCAACGTTGTCTTTGACCCTCGCTGGATGCCCCATATTTGCGATCTTGTGTCACATCCTGCCCGTGGCGAACAGAGGTATATACTTACAATACATCCATTGGTGTGTAATGGTTAGCTAGTTTCGAAAATCCAATACTACTGATTAGCGAGTTCGATCCTCGCTGGATGACCTATACTCGCTACGTTGTGTTACCCGTGGCGAACGAGTTGGGAAAATGCCTATTCGTTTTCGATAAGCTTCTTACAAATTTGAATTGAAACCTTTATTCAATCTATAAGTAGATTTCTATCTGTGTCCCCGTCTCTTCAACTGATCTGCAGTATATGCCATATTGTTTTATAGCTTAAAGGATATCTCGTATCAGTTAATTCGTCGCTGGAAATATCGATTGCACTGAACAAAAGTATATGATTTACCACACATTGCCCGACCCTGAAATTGAACTCATGACCAGTAGATAACTAGATATACAACGTCACTGATCGGTTTTAAACAATATTTTCTGAAGGATACATATTCTTTTGAATTTCAGAATTTAATTATTGTAAAAAGTATGTTCTAGAGATTTAGCAAAATATAAAATTAAAAGATAAAACATTTTCTGGCTATACTCGTGATCGGCAGGTATGTCTTATCGTAGGGTAATAGTTAACAAGCTAGTCTCGCAGATACATTACCACTGATTATCGATTTCGATCCTCGCTTGATGACCTTGAGTCACATGCTAACCGTGGCGAAATACCTACTCGTTTTCGAAACCTTTATTGGGCCATATGACCTTTAGGCACCCCTTTTGTGATCTCGATTCGTGGGGAGATTTTTTTTATTTACACCGTTAAAATCCAGTTAATTGTTAACAGACGATTTTTGGATTTTTTTTTTTTTTTTTTTTTAAATTATCATTCACAGGATAACGTCTTTGTTTCTCCAGCAGGGTCTTGTTCGTCTCTCTCGGTGTTGGTGTGATAAGGAGCAGGTGGCCGTACAGCTGCTTCATTGTGGATAGTTGTTTCCACGATTTGTTTCAGATCGCACGCAGCACTCCTGTGCCGCTCCTATCTAGCGCAATCTTAACGTGTTTCGTTAGCGTCTAAGTGTTGTCGCCATATAATAGCACTGATACAACTACAGCTTCGAGGAATTGTTGTTTTAACTTGTCAGTGAGAGTCCGATCAGTCGGTATTGTTTGATGAAGAAAAGGATGAAAAGATAAAGCTTGTTTCGGTAAATTATTATGTCCTTAAAAAACTTTTGAAAAAGCATTTTATTGCCTTTTATAAACAACAGATTTGCATTTAGATTCTCACACGGCTAATTTGTCTCATGATATATATCTATATGTTTGTGTTGTCTGGTGTGTCTTGTATCGTTTCCTGTGAGCGTCTAAGGGTGGTCATATCCATGGGTTTAGCTTCACGCTATTAGGCATGGCCTCCCTTCAATAGTAGTTTAACAAAAATAAAGTTTTTCTTTTACTTATTCTTTCTAACTTGTACCTACTATTGATAAATACATTTCTTGTTATCTCTCACATCTCTATATACGAATAATTATTCTATACTTTGATATTATATGTCTTTTTAATACTGTTTATCTTTTAACACATCTATATATATCTATACATATATAAAGGGCAGTTTTGTGTATGTTTATGTCCGGAGGAAACTTCGAAAATAAAACAATTAACGACAAAGTAAATATATATACACATTAAATATCACCAGGGTTTGGTTTTTGAGCAAAAATAATAGATTTGATTTATATTCATGAAGATGATTAAAAAATAAAATTTAAATGATAACAGCATGGATTTTTTTTCATTTAATATTTTAGATAGTAGACATTAACATTTCTTTTCAGAGTAGTTGAATCAATGTAAGGTCTATTTTTTTAACTTAGTGATTTAAATAGGGCATCCCCCGAAAATTCAACTTATGATTCAGTAATAATTTATCTGCGGACTAAATTAAAAAATCCTCCTCTACCCAGGCAACGCCGGGTAGCCGCTGATAGTCTTCTATACATAGATAAAGGGCAGTTGTGTTAATCAGTATGTTCGGTGGAAACTTCGAAAATAACACAATTGACGACAAAGTAAATATATATACACATTAAATATCACCAGGCTTGGTTTTGGAGTAAAAATAATAAGATTTGATTTATATTCGTGAAGATAATTACGAAATAAAATTTAAATGATAACAGCATGGATTTTTTTTTCATTAATATTTTAGATAGTAGACATTAACATTTCTTTTCAGAGTAGCTGGATCATGCAAGGTCTATTTTTTACATAGGGATTTAAATGGAGCTTCCCACGAGGATTCAACTCATGATTCAGTAATAATGTATCTGCGGGAATAAATTTTAAAAAATCCCCCTCTACTCAAGCGACACCGGGTAGCCGCTGCTAGTACATATATAAAGGGCAGTTAGTGTGTATGTATGTCCGGAGTAAACTACAAAATAAAAAAACAATTCACGAAAAAGTGAATATATATACTCATTCACTATCGCCAGATCTTGGTTTTTGAGCAAAAATAATGAACGCTTAATTTATATTCATTTTTTGAATAAGAGACATTATTTTTTTTTTTTTCAGAATGTATGTGCACTTTCTTCTGATGCCCCACCAGGCCCGATCAGCACAAGGTTTTTTGTGTAGCGATTTTAATGGGACATCCTGCGAGAAACTAAGTTGTGATTCAGTAATAACGGATCGGCGAGACTAATGTTTTTGCTCCCGCTCTACTCTGACGACGCTGGGTAGCCGCTTCTTGTACACAATAAGGGTAAGTACTAGGGCCGGTTTAGCTCAGTCGGTAGAGCGTTTGGCTAGGAATCACAAGGTTCCTGGTTCGATACCGGCTCTCGCCAACTCAGCGTATGAGGGACACATGGATCTGTGCGGTAAAGTGAGAGCTGATGGTAGGCGTGACGCTCCACCTCAGATGCTAAAATAATCTCCTTGGTCTGGCGCTAATGAAAAGGGGATATACTCCCTCGCTGATTGGCTGATACCGACATTAGGCCGTCCCGGCGACTTTACTTTTACTACTTAAACATATCCTTCTAAATTGTAACAGACTTAAACATATCCGCGCCAATTACTATCAAGCAAGAAACCTGAGGGACATCTTTAAGAATACAAACCCTGAAAACATTTTAAATTTTATAAAAAAAAAAAAGCAACCTTTTCAGTAAGATATAAAAAACATAACCGAATATTCTCCATAGAACCACTACTTTAAAGACTGAAATCCAAAATAACCTTTTTGGCATTAAATGACCCACAGAGGTTGATATGCCGTTAAACAAAACTCAAACTCAAACTCAATAATTCATCTTCTCCGAGATTCCCCAGAGACTTATACAGAAACATTTCTATCAGCTTAGCTCTCATGTTTATATTTAATTTGAAAATCCTTTTCTGAACTGTGAAGTAGATCTTCAGAAAAAATATATCCGGTACATAACTGGCACTAATCCCAAGAAATAACAAACCGTCCCTTTCATTTCTTTTGTGTCTTTCGAACCAGACACATCGTTGGACTGAAACTCCCGTTCCCGGACACCATCCACACACTCCATCGCCAACAGCTTTCCCGTTCAATATCGCCGTAGTTACTAAATCCTTCTTAAGACCAACCTTCCCAGGGTTCCATGCGGATGACATAAATGAAAGCAGCAAGAATCCAAGAGAGAGGCTAATCTAACGGAATCTTTATAATCTTCCGAATTGGTAACTAGATTTTGAATTTTGGATCGATTCTGTATATTCAGATTTCTATAGAAAGGAAATCGTTTCTTCGTCGGCTGGTTGGTTGGTTGGTTGGTTTGGTTTGGTTTGGTTTGGTTTGTTTTACGGCATATCAACCTCAGTGGGTCATTTAATGCCGATAAAGTTTTGAAATAAATCAATTCTTAATGGATAATACAATTTTTTTATAAATACATTTTTCTATTTAACCCATAGATGGGACCCTAACATGTACTACCACTCCGGGTCAGAGTGTACAGGGAGCAATGGTGATGAAGGGGTGCTCCACATTCCCCAAACCTCCAAAACTGGAATCTCACCATCAGATAGAGTTTAACGTCATTCCCAGGACATGTAGACCCGTAGCCATCGCCTTCTAGCACCCATATGATAAAAAGGAATTGTGGCTTGCCATAAGGACAATAGGGTTGGGAAAACCATATAGGTGCTAGGGCTTGACGTGACCAGCTGATTGATCGGAGGGGGCCTCTCCGACCGCCCGTCTAGCTCAAGATAGGGCCAAAGTGGAGTATTGCATGTCATGAACTGCTCATCCACCTGGGCTATATCCTTAAGCATCACGGGTCGCCACCCACGGCCAACAGGTGGCCCCATTGGGGGAGTGTTACCCCTCTGCAGAGGTGCAGTCGGTGCATTCTAACGCCCCAGCCGACAGGGCGGAAACCTTTTGGAAGGTTTTAATAAACAAAGTAGCCAACACAAAGTTAGAAAATAAGACAAAGCCAAAAAGAGGCAACAAATATTTTGGGTTGGTTTATAATTATGGCGGCTTTTTTTATCCAACAAAATTATTTTTTAAAAAGCCGCAATAATTATGCACCAAGCCAATATATAGAACATATAGAGTTCCAAGGGAGATAAGAATTATATGAGTTGCAAATCAAGGGAAGTAATGCATATGACTAGCCCTTCATTGTCATGACTCCCAGGTCCACTCAAAACCGGAGCAGTAGTAGTCTTGGATTAAAAGGTTGACCTATTTTAATAAACAGCAAGACTAGAATAAACTTTTTTGAAGGTTTTGATAAACAAAATGGCTAACGCCATGTTAGAAAAGAACACCAAGCCAATAAAGAGGTAAAAAAATATTTTGAACAGAGTTCCAAGTGGGTTAAGAATTATGCATTCCAAGTCGAGGGAATAAATGCATATTACAACTCCTTCTGGGTTATCTCAGTCGGTAGAGCGTTCGGCTAGCAAACCACAAGGTTCTTAATTCAATACCGGCCCTCGCCAAATCAGTGTATGAATAGCACAGAGATCTGTGCGGTAAAGTAAGGAGCTGGTAGTAGGTGTGGCGCTCCATCGCAGATGCAAAAACAATCTCCTTGGTCTAGCGCTTGTGAAAAGGTGATAGAGTCCCTCGCTGATTAGCTGATACCGACTTTGGGCCACCCCGACGACTTTACTTTACTTTTGCTTATAACTCCTTCAATTGTTGCATGCTCTTTTATAATTTGAGGCCTTAACTTCTTCTAAGAGTCGTCTTTTTCTATTCTGCTGGCTGGCTATCTTCTTTTGGAGTGATTTCCCTGGCCTTTCTTTGGTTGATTCTGGCTACTTTTGTTCTGGGGTCCGGTTGTAATGATGAACGCAAGACTTAGTTTGTTTTTTCTTAAATGTCTTTATTAAAACCTCAAAAGGGTTCAACCACCGCGGTGAGAAATTGGCTTTCTTGAGGACAGACGTCCATTAGGTCTGCAACCATCGACGAACCGCCTAAATCTGCAAACTCTAATCCAGTTCCCTTCAAAACGGTTTGCCTTTAACCAATGAAAAATCACCGACTTATTCAGTGAAAGGTGAACTGTTGTCAATCACTGTATAACGGTCATTCTATGATTCAATTGTAATTTTCCATTTACGAATACCATTATCTAAATCTAACTACACTACAGTATATAATTCGTAGGCAACCCATGAATTATATAACACAATAACATGACTCCCAGGTCCACTATAGGGTCCAATTTATGGGTCAAATATACCTGTTTGAAAAATCATTTGATTGTTCTAATTGATACCTTATAACTGTGGGTATTTTTTTATATTAAGAATAGTTACCTGAAAGAAACAAGAGAATTTAGGAAAATATGAATGTGTAAAAACGTAAAAGTAAAGTCGTCGGGGCGGCCTAATGTCGTATCAGCCAAACAGCGAGGGAGAGTATCCCCTTTTCACTAGCGCTAGACCAAGGAGATTATTTTAGCATCTGAGGTGGAGCGCCACACCTACCATCAGCTCCTCACTTTACCGCACAGATCCCAGTGCTACTCATACACTGAGTTGGTGGGGGCCGATATCGAACTAGGAACCTTGTGGTTTCTAACCAAACACTCTACCGACTGAGCTAATGTGTAGCAATCCAAAATTCGTATACTACGCCTACATATTTTATGCAAATTTATCTTGGTCAGCCCATGAACTTTTCAGCCACCCCTCGTAACTATAGCCCGTCGCAGAATCATTTTTGTAAACCAGATCTTCCTAACCCTTCACCATTTCTCCACCCACGACTTCCTTGCTTTTAATTAAAAATGAGACTTTACTCAGCGAGACAGACGTCCTTTACCAGCATCTCCTAGTGAAGACATGACGATTGTCAACGTTTGAAATACCCCTTCCTTATTCGCCACTATCAGTCACCATAACGCTGTGGGTATGTGTATGTCTTTTTTCGTCCCCCCTCCCATTTCTACTTTTCTCACTCGTTTCTTTTCCTGTTATCGTTATTTATAATAATCATATTGTCATATTTCATCTCAACTCGCTTTATCTTTGTATCTCGACTCGCCGACAAGTTTACACAAGAACAAAAACAAAAACAAAACAAAAAAAAAAAAGAAAAAAAAAAAAAGGAAAAAAAAGAAAAGGAAAAAAAATCAGAACGTTGTTTTGTTCCAAGTTCATAATTAGAGCGAAGAAAAAGTAAAAAAAAAAAAAAAAAAAAAATATATATATATATATATATATATATATATTTGAAAAATTGCTTTCTTCATATCAAACGCATTCCTGGAAACTTTCAGTCTGGCTTTATTTTTGGTAGCGACTAGAATTCAACGATTTTAATCTATCATCATCATCAATCATCATCATCATCATAATCATCATCATCATCATCACCACCATCACCAGCATCAGCGTTATGTCGTGCTAGCAGCTCGGATATCCATGATAATCTCTCGCCAACCGTTTCATTACCCCCAGGTAGGTCCTATGCGCAGCATCCGGTATCCGTTGTGATCCTATAAGTGATCCTAAATGTGATACTCTCCTGGGTTGCGGGCCCCAAATGTGATAGTATGCTGTCCACGGTATAAATTATTTCCGTGACTACCACATGAGCCTCCGGTCATCTGCACTTTCAATACCCTCTGTAGAACTGGGATCGACGCAACTCGGTCGGAGTGTCTTTGTGACGGGTTGAGAAATTAGTAGAAATGAGCTGCCGGGTTTGCTGCAACTCTAAAAAAATCAGGCAACACACCATCAACAATAACAACTGTTTTTATTCATATATAATGAATAGGGGTAATATATGAGTAAGTTTTAAGTTTTTTACTTATTTGGATAAATAAAGACACGAGGAGCTTTGTTTGGCGTTTTGTTTTATGTGAAATTCTGGAATTAGTTGCAGCCCTCTTAATTAAGAAATTCCCATAGCCTGTGACACCGTGCAGATTTGATTAATATAAGTCTTTGCTGGTGGCCCGCACTGGCGTTTCCATATGCTGGCTTCCACCGTAGAACGCCGCTTATGAGTTCTTCCTTGCTTCTCCAGCAATGTCCAACATGTTTTGTTCGTCTCACTCTGATGGGTTTGTGTGATGGGGGACAAGTGGTTGCACAGCTGCAATCTTGTGGGATGTTGTTTCCAAGATTTGTTTAAGATCGCACATAGCATTCTCGTGCAGTTCCCATCTAGCTTATTCTCTAGGCGTTTCGTTAGGGTCCAGATAGTTTCGATAGGGTCAAGATGAATTCAGAGTTTCCTTCTCCTAACCAAGGTTAAAGAGCCCAGTCTGTCCTACTATTTATCCATAGCTAGCCGGAGAGTAGGATTCATACCTTTCCCAGGAGTATTAGCGCTAAGTGAAATGCAATTACCACATCCAGGATTTGAACTCGGGGTGACCAATCTATTTCCCATTATTTTAACCATTACACCACGCGCTTCAATATAGGTCTTCGTTGGACGGCCTGCACTGACGTGCCCATGTGCTGGCTTCCACAGGACAACGTCACTTCATATGAGTTCATCCTTGATTCTCCAGCAGTGTCCAGCATATCTTGTTCGTCTCACTGTGATAGGGGGCAAGAGGCCGTACATTTGCTTTATTGAAGGGTGCTGTTAACACGCAGCATTCTTGTGCAGTTCCCATCTAGCTTATTCTCTAGATATTTCGTTAGAGTCCAAGATGTGCAGCCATACAATAGCACTGATACAGCTATGGCATGGAAGAATTGTCGCTTTATCTTGTCTGTGAGATCAGATTTCTATATGACTGATCATCTGTTTATAGCAGACCTTGCCTTTCCTAAACGTGCATTAACATCGCTTTCATAACATTTCATAAATATTTATTTACCCAACCCCTCCATCCATGCAGGATGTGACACAAGGTCAATTTTAAATCGAAGTTTAAAATGTTAGAATTCACAGATTCCCTTCTGCTAGACTGGTTATCTAAACAAGTTAAAGGCTGACTTTTGATTTAGGTCGGAAAATTAAAACGGAAAGATTTTGGTGGTACCCAATGACAGTTTAACTACAGTCTATGAATTAACATTTTGCGAATTGGGTTACGGTTTTAGAGGATTAAGGTTGTTTTTAATTACGTATTGCTTAAAAAAATAAACAACAAAAACCCCAAATTACTATACGTTTAATTAACCATGAAATTAATTATTGAATCTATTATTGAGACAGTTGTTTGTGTTAGTATTGCAATGTATAATTTCAATTAAACTTAGTTTTAAACGAATATTTATCAACATTAAATGTATAGTAATTTGGGTTTTTGTTGGGTATTTTTTTAAACTATACGTAATTAAAAACAACCTTAATCCCCTAAAACCGTAACCCAATTCGCAAAATGTTAATTCATAGACTGTAGTTTGACTGTCATTGGGTTACACTAAAAAACTTTCCGTTTTAATTTTTCGACCTAAATCAGAAGTCAGCCGGTTAAAGAGCCCAGTCTGTCCTACTATTTAACCTATAGCTGAAGATTAGAATAATTGAATTAATACCTTTCCCAAGGGTATTAGCGTTAGTTGAAATTCAATCAGCCTTGTGTCCATTTTCTACGACTATAACCATTACACAACGGGTGCTTCCTTGTTATATGTAAATTTATTTTGATGATGAAAGGATCCCCATGACTACCGATTAGCTTCTATTAAACCCTCAGATTTATTGAAGTTAAGCACTATAACTATTGACCGCCTGTCGCTAGGGCTATCGAATACCCCGACTGCACCTCTGCAGAGATGTGAGACCCTCTCCATTAGGGCTGCCTGTTCGCCGTATGTGCCGACCCGTGATGCTTAAGGACGGTACCTTGATGGCTCAGCAGTCCATGACTTGCAACACTCCATTTGACTATTTCTCTGAACGTTTGAGATGAGGCTTGAAGATTAGTATTATCTGCGTTATTCGGACTATTGTCCCCACCTTCATTGTTACTTGTACAACGTTCCCGAGTCCGAGAAGGTTCCCGAATCCGACAAGAAATACCTGAAGAAGGCCGGAGGGCATATCGGCCGAAACATTGTACAAGTAACAATGAAGATGGGGACAATAGTCCGAATAACACTCCATTTGACCTTTGCTAAACGGACAGTTGGAGAGGCCCCTTCCGATGAATTTGATGTCAAGTCCTTGCGTCTTTTAACCCTATTGCTATTATGGCAAACCTCCAACCCTTTTTTTAGCATATATGTGTTAGATGGCGGTAGCTGAGGGTCTTAGTGTCTTGGGTATGACGTTAAACTACATCTAATGGTGAAGTTACAATTCTGGGCTCTGGGGAGTGTGGAGTATCCTTTCATCACCATTACTCCCAGATCCACCTTGACAGAGTGGTAGTACCTATTATGGCCCATATGTGGGTTTAATAGAAGAAAATGTGTTAACAAAAACGTGTTTAAAAATGAGTTCAAAAAGAATTCTCATACACATCAATAATGAATAGAACAACAAGGGCTGACATGCCTTAAAATAAAAAAATAAAAAATAATAAAATATAACAGGTAAATTCCTCCTCTCCTTCTTCTCATTCTCCTCCTCCCTCTCTTCCTCCTCACTTCATCTTTTTTATTGTAGAAAAATGTCTCTTTTTTATCTCTGAATTTGAGACCGTTGAATCATGCTTACTTTTATTTGCGTTGGAGGTATGCTTAGCGTAACGGTTATCAGCGTAGGAAATGAATTAACGCCTCAGGTTCAAATACTGGACAGAGCTGGTTGCGTCACGCTTCTCGTTAATGTTAATTGGAAAGAAAGGAACCCATATCTTCTCGATTCAATCGTTTTAAATAGTAGGGCAGACTGGGTTTGACCTTTGTCTAGGAGAAAGAAAGTTCTAAATTCAAACTAGTAGTACTTCGCTTAAAAATTGACCTTGTGCCACATGCTGCCCGTCGTGGCAAAGTGGTTGAATATTAATGTAGACTTTAGTAGGGTTATTTAACTTTGTTAGGCAACAGTCTAGGAGAATGAAAGTACTGAATTAAAACTAGCAGCAACTTGCTTAAAAATTGACCTTGTACCACATGCTGCCGTGACGAAATTGTTAGTTAAATACATAACTTTACGTATGCTATTTAGTTTGTATTTGGTAAGATAATAACTTATGATAAATAAACGTTTATTTAGGTTTAGTTTCTTTGTTTAATGACACATCAATCTTTATGGGTTATTTAATGCGAAATCTCTTCTTGTTGAAAAAATACAGCAGTTGTACGATTTTACCCATTAGAACAGAGGAAGACGGGGTTCTTTCCTTTCCCAAGGGTATCAGATCGAAAGTGAACGAAATAGTGCGACTGGACTTCGAACTTATTTACAACGCAGTCCAGTACGTTAGCCACTTCGCCACGGTGACTCCCCACCGTTGAAATTGAAAAGAAATATCTATTACGCCATTATTTTGTAATAAACATTGTTGAACACCGATGTTTTCTGGAATGTTAGTTGCAATAAAGTGAAGTAATATAGTTTAAATTGTATCTTAATTTTTTCATTTTGTTAAGATAAAAAGTATTGCAAATTTTTATATATATATATATATATAATATATATATATATATAATATAATTCTTAAAAATAGATTTCAGTACAAATGCATTTAGTGTTAGCCGAATGAAATTGCAAGTTTTCAACATTCATTTTAATTTCAAATTTTTTTCTTCAATTTCAAGTTAATTTGATTTTTTTTTTTTTGGAAAATTGACTTTCAGTTTTGCAAAACGGAAAGTTCGTTTAATTTTTTTACTCATAGTCGTCACGTGACATAGCACTTTAGATTTTAACATTTAAAACATTCTACTTTTAAAAAAGCAAGTAATTTGTTGTAGAATTTTATTTTTTATATTCTTTTTTTTTATTATTATTTACCTCCATCTAAAATGTTTTACTTGCTTTCATAGCAATTTCGTTTTATTTTGCCTCTGCGTAAGGAAGATGCACACAGGGAAGATAGACACAAAAAAGGTGCACACAGAGAGATGTTCGTAAAAATTTAATGACGCATGTCGTTGAAATGTACCTTCTGCATTTACTATAAGTATTTACGAATACTCTTCTTTTAGAATATACATGTGAAGTTGAATGTATTTACCGAACTGTGCTGTATCTCAAAATCCTAGAGAATTTTATGCTGTTACATAATTCATAGAAAGTTTATGAATTATGTACGCACCTGTAGTAAGAATATTTTAATAAAGCTCGTTAGAATCAGAAGAACGGGGTTTCAGTGGAAAGTTATCAAGACCGGTGATTGACAACCAGGTGACATTCAGCTGACCCTCCGATAGCACGCGATTTCAGGCGATAGATAGTTTTAGTAGTTCGAGTAGGGATTCAGCGCTCGCTCACCTGGATTAGCAGACCATTGTGTGTTTGATTCTCACTGGTGCCCTATACCTTGTGTCATAACTAAACTTAGCAAATATCTATAAAACTTTGTTTGATTCTTTTTAATTTCTTGCATCACAATATCTATCTACTCAGCGGGCGTTCATTCGTGAAGTAATTGTTTGCAAGCTAGTCTCGAAGATCTATTAATATTGAATTTTGAGTTAGATCCTCGTTGTATGTCTCATACTTGGGATCTTGTGTCCCATTCTACCCGTGGCGAAAGGGTTGCGTGAATGAGCATCTCATCGTGGTGTAATGGTGAGCAAGCTTGCCTAGTAGATCCATTACTACTAAATAGTGAGTTCGGTCCTCGCTGGATGCACTATGCTTACGACCTTGTATCACATACTACCCGTGGCAAATGGATTGGGTAAATATATACCAACATCTCTACTCACTGAATAATTTGCGGAAAAAAATATACAACTATCTCTACATTTAAAGCCGTTAACTGTACGCTTGCAATGTTGGGTAAGCTAACTGGTTATCAATATTAATGGATGCATTTTTTTAAATTAATATTATACACAGCATTTTTTGGATCATATGACCTTTAGACATCCCATTTTGATCTTGATTAAGAGAGGACATGTTTTTCATTTACACCGTCAATATCCGGTTGTTTTAACAGATGATCTATAGATTTAAAAAAAATTATAAACTAACCCTAACCCTAACCCTAACCCCTAACAAACAACCGAATATTGACGGTATAAAAAAAGTGTCCTTTCTTAATCGAGATCAAAAAGGGGTGCCTAAAGGTAATATTGTCCCATTTTTCTCCTAATTATATCAACACTGCATCTAATGGTGAAGATCTAATTTTGGAGCTCAGGGGAGTACGGAGTACATCTTTCTCGCCATTACTCCCAGCTCTACTCTGACCCGGAATGGTAGTACTTTTTAGGGTTTAATCTATGGATTAAATTTAAAAAAAATGTATTTTTAAAACATTGTCAAAAAATTGAATATCCACCAAGAATAAACGAACCAAAATGTCTTCAGCATTTAATAACCTAACAAGGGTTGAAATGCCATAAAATCTAACCAACCAACCAACCAACCAACTTATTCATATCTTGAGCATTGTTATTTTAGCTTAGTATCTTTAAAGGTACTTTTAAGACTGGAATAAAGGGAAGTTAGACAAAAATCTTTTATGAAGAATCCTAGCAGAATGAAGAAGAAAACATCTTCAATTTGGTAGAAATGAATAATTTCAAAAAAGAAAAGAAGACACCAACACCATTGACGAGACCAAAGCAACACTCGACCATGTGTAGGTTTCTTAAATTTTCCCACTCAAATTGTTGAGTCTGCAGTTCAAAGGTCAAACGTGACCTGTCACTCATGCTTAGATAAGGAAACCAGATAGTCGCACTCGTTTGAACCCTTCGGTTCTGTACTCAGGGTTAAAAAAAATGATGGGAAAAGGGAAACTTGTAGTTCATCTTCCTTTTTCCCTTTTTTTTCCCTCATATTTTTCTTTTTTGTTTTTGATGGCAAAAATTGAATATATTATACTCTGGTATATTCGTATATGTTTGCATATTCTACGAATTACACAGTGTCCCTTTTTAATATAAAATTTCAACCTTTATATTCAAAAATAAGATGTCTGTTTTCTGCTATTCGTATCAGATAAAAGGCCGGGTTTACACAACGAAAAGTAAAACAATACACACACATACGCATATATATATATATATATATATATATATATATATATATAATATATGTATGCATGTATGTATGTATGTATGTGTATATATATATATATATTATATATATATATATATATATATATATATATACAAAGTAAGCCTAATAAGTTAGAGAATATCTACCTAGGTTTCTTCTAACGGATCCTAAGGGTGGTTCTGACTGTCAGTGTGTGATACAAAATTCAGGGGCAGTTGATTTGGTATTTTCATTGTGTTGTGTAATTACAAACTATAAAGTCGGGTGTTTTGGGGGTTTTTTGTATTGTTGGAGTTTAAAAATAAATATATATATAATATATATATATATATGTGTGTGTGTGTGTGTGTGTGTTGTGTGTGTGTGTGTGTGTATCTATAGGCATATTTGGTCAGCATCATTTCATTTTAAAATTTTTGGATAAAGACATATCACGGTTGCCTAACTCGTTAGATACATCAAATAAATAAACCGCCAGCGTTATTTAACGTTACCTTAGCGACAAAAACAAAACAATAGATTAGAAAAATAATAATCAATCTTCATAAATAATTATAATTTATGAAAATAACAAACAGCTTTCATAATGGTTGAAAAAGAACAGAGAAAACTTGGTTTACTAATAAAAACCTTTTGGAA
>CM042147.1:78856336-78861336 GCA_023376005.1 Doryteuthis pealeii | reverse complement strand
TTAAACCCCGCTTAATAAATTGACCTTGTGTCGCATCCTGCTCGTGCAGGGGAGTTGGTAATATATATATATATATATATATATATATATATATATATATGTTACTGCCTTCCTTCTTTTCTTTTTCTTTCTTCCCTTTTATTCACATTTTATCTTACTGAATTATATCTTATTCTTTTCTTTCTTTTTTTTTTCGCTCTTAATTTTTTCACATTTCATCCTATATGCTACTGATTTTCTCCATTTGCTTTTCTTTATTTATCCTTTCTTCTTATATCTAATACTATGGATTTGATATTTTCAGTTAAATCTGCTCTAGATTTGATCCCTGACAATTTCAAGATACTATATACTCATTTAAAACCTAAAATTAATAGATTCATTCATACAAAATGACAACAACACTGGAATAACAACATCCACAATAAACTCTTTCTAATCAAACCCACTTTGGGAGGCTGGAGGCCAACAAGTCATTGTGTCCCGATTATGCATTGGTCATACAAACTAACGCACTCCTATATACTCAAACAAGAACAACTACCACAATGTGGAACATGTCAAACACCTTTGACAGTTAAACACTTATTCATGGAATGAAGGTTTCTTGCTCACATCAGAAACCGTTATTTTAAAGCAGACAATATGAAAGATCTGTTTGAAAACGTCAACATGGAGGATATTCTCTCTTTTTTTAGGGAAATAAAATTATACCATAGAATATAGACATGAAACAAATCAATAACATACAACATAATCCCCAATAATACCAACTCATTTTTAAAACCAATTACTAAAAAAGTATAAATATAAATACACAATATGTATAACTTCATAACCGTTAGGCATGATATAACCCCAGATGGGTTGATATGCCGTTAAAATCAATAAACAAATATTTATATCTATTTTCCATCAATTATAACAGATTGAAAAACACTTTAATACTATTAAATAAAGCAAAATTTCAGCTGTAAAATACCATTTTCTACATCGTTATCTCACTTGATTATTTTTTCGTTAGCGATAAATGAATTGAATGCATACTGCGTTGAAAAGACTGATTGCTAGAAATAAACGGCTTGGATTCCGTTAGGCTGTTCAGTGTGTAAAGCACTATAAGACTCCCTGTTGGCCGTGGGTGGTGACCCGTGATGCTTAAGGATAGAACCCAGGTGGTTGAGCAGTCCATGACTTGCAATACGTATATGTGGGATGCTAGGTAAATAAATACTTCCTCATACTAAGTAATCACACATCTCAGAACTGAACAGACTGACACTGATTAACTTGGGTGATCTAATACGAAACAATATTTTGTACTAATGCACAATAGAGCACAAGAGATAACATCATTAGATTACGTGTTAAACAAAACTTACATTTCACAGAAATACCCGAAACCTTTGAGACGCTAAGGTTAGAGGTATGATAAACGTTAGTGTTAGTGTTAGGGTTAGGGTTAAAGTTAGAATTATGCTACTTCGGAAGTTTCCGACGTCTAATGCTATTTATACGTAAAATGCGATTTTAATGATGTTATCTCTTGCGCGCTATTTTGCATTTGTACTCAATATTTTTTAGTGTGATTTGGCCGGTAGTCAGAGACTTTTTAGATAGTTGGTAGTTTATTCGTTTTAAAGAAAAGCTTTTATTTAAATTGTCATAAAGTTTTACCGTCAAAAATGTCATCTGTTTCACCTTCCATCCGGTGGCCACCCCGACAGCGTAAAATATAAGCTGTTTATTATTTTGTTTTGACAAGATACTATAAAGTATGAAAAGGTTCAATAGTTATCGTTTCTCTGCACGAAAAACAGGAAGTAAGCGACTGGGGAGAACAAACAAAACAAAAGAGTTATTCATGTTTTTTTTTTGTTTTTTTTTGGGGGGGTAAATAGGAGATAAACACACTTTACTAGCAACTTTGTTTACATACAGTGTACCCACCGTGGTGTAATGGTTAGCAAGCTAGTCTCGCAGATCATATTACTACAACCCCTCTTTATCATATGGGTGCTAGAAGGCGGTGGCTGCGGGTCTACATGTCCTGGGAATGACGTTAAACTTTATCTGATGGTGAGATTCTAGTTTTGGAGGTTTGGGGAATGTGGAGCACCCCTTCATCACCATTGCTCCCTGGCCCACTCTGACCCGGAGTGGTAGTACCTGTTAGGGTCCCATCTATGGGTTAAATAGAAAAATGTATTTATAAAAAAATTGTTTTATCCATTAAGAATTGATTTATTTCAAAACTTTATCGGCATTAAATGACCCACTGAGGTTGATATGCCGTAAGACAAAACAAACCAAACAAACCAATCATATTACTAGTGATTAGCGAGTTCGATCCGCGCTGAATGCCCCCAACTTGTGACCTTGTGCCAGATCCTACCCTTGGCGAACGGGGATAAATACTTACACTACATCCTTCGGTGTGTAATCGTTAGCTAGTTAGTCTCGCAAATCCATTACTACTGAATTGCGAGTTCGATCCTCGCTGGATTCCCCATTCTTGTGACCTTGTGCCACATATCTATCTGTGGCGAATGGGTTGGATAAATACTTACACTGCACTCATCGGGGTATCATAATTAGCAAACTAGCCTCGCAAATCCATTACTACTGAATAGCGAGTTCGGTTCTCGTTGGATACACCAAAATTGCGACCCTGTGTCTCATCCTAGCCGTGGGGAACGGGCTGAGTAAATACTTATACTACTGCACCGAGGAAGCGCATGGTGCGATGGTTAAAGTCTTGGGAAATGGACTGGATGTGATAATTGCATTTCACTTTGCGCTAATACCCTTGGGAAAGGTATGAATCCTCTACTCTCCCTCCAGCTATGGATAAAAAGTTGGGCAGACTGGGCTCCTTAACCGTGGTTAGGCAAGCAGTCTTGGAGAAGGAAAACTCTGAATTAAAACCTGTTGAACTCCGCTTAAGAAATTGACCTTGTGTCACATCCTGCTCGTGCGGAGGGGTTGGTAAATATATATACTACTGCACCTATCGGGATGTAATGGTTAGCAAGCTAGTCTCGCGGATCATATTGCTACTGTATAGCGTGTTTGATTCTCGCTGGATGCTCCATACTGGCGACCTTGTACCACATCCTACCCGTGGCGAACGGGTAAGGTGAATACCTACAGTGTGCTGTTGTAATTTGGCAAAAAAACTAAATATTTATTTATAGATTTCAATATTGGGCTATTAAAAAGAGTTCAATTTTTTTTCTTACCGTGAGGCAGCATTAAGACCGTTTACTTATCTAATTTCCTTAAAAAGGATCGGTTTTTGATTGTACCCTTCAGCTATCATATCAGCGCGGATTCTTTTTGGAAAATTGTTAAAATTGTTAAAATTTGTGTATTTTCCTTTATTGATAATAACATGAACGTTACAAAATAAACAACAATTTATTTATTTTGTAAAGACAAACAGAACTGAGACTTAAATGTAAAATACGTGCAGTTCATGACGAACGTATTGTGACTTATCAAATATGATATATTTCGTCACCAATAAAGTCAATTTTATTAATGTTTAGGGTAGTTATTTGTGAGAAGTACTTATCTTATCAAATACGGATTGTAAGATGGTCACTATTATAAACAATGCTTATAGAGTAGATTTTATTAAATTTTAGAATAATAATTTAGAAGCAATTCTTAGTCTTAATACCTATGTGTTATAATATGGCTATTACAAAAAAAATAATGGGTGAAAGGATACTCAACACTCCCAAGAGATCCGGAATTGGAACTACACCCCGTCATACCCAGGACACCAAGAGCCCTCACCCACGCCTTCTAGCACATATATCATAAAAAGAGTTGGGAGTTTGCCATTACGGTCAATAGGTTATAGGACATGATGTGACCAGCTTATTGATTGGAGGGTCCTCTTCGACCGCCCGTTTAACTTAAGTAAGGGCCAAAGTGGAATGATGTATGTCATGGACTGCTCAGCCACCGGGATACCGTCCTTAAGTATCACGAGTGTCTATATTGGGAGGGAAAATTTTATCCCTCAGCAGAGGTGCAAAACTGTTATTTCCAGGTCATCGGTTGTATGGAAATTCGATCGCTCTGATAAAACAAAATTCTCTAAGTTGTAGCCATGTTAGTGCTACTGTAGGCTGGACCACGTAGATTCTAACGAAATGCCTGGATAAAAAAACATATATAGGAACGACACTAGAATGCTGCAGACTTTTTAAAACAAATCCTGGAAGCAGCACCCTACAAAACAGCAGCTCTACGGCCACTTACCTCCCATCACATAAACCATCCAAGTGAGATTTTCTGGGCAGTGATGGTGACGTAAGGGGAAACTCGTGGGCAGAATGAGCTCATACACATAGACACACCAGTGTTAGTCCACCTGCAAAACTTACACTTACCAGATCTGTACAGTGCATACACTATGTATCGTCTTAGAGGGCCTACCAAGAGCGAGGTGGTCGATATTGGCGGACAGAGAGAGAGAGAGAGAGAGAGAGAGAGAGAGAGTCTAAAGAATCTGTGCTGTCAGTACGTCATGATGATGATGATGATGATGATAATAGTTCATTTTTGCTGTTAGGCAGCATTAAGAACATTTACTTTAAACTAATTTGATTTTTTTTAAATAAATGATTCTGATTATAACCTCCAGCTATCATATCAGCCTATAATTTTTTAAAGTGCCAAAATTGTTGTATTTGTATTTATCAATAATAATGTGAATGATAAAAAAAAAATGAACAAAATTTTCTGCATATCATGTTGTTACTTTTTATAAAACAGAACTTTTATTAATGTGCAATTTATGGACAGGTAGTGTGAATTAACTAGCGTGTAATTCATTATCATTAATAAACTCACTTTTATTAAAGTTTAGGTTAATAATTAGTGAGCAGTACTTAACCATATTAAATTGGTAGATGGACATTATTAAAAATAAAGGAACTAGATTCACAAAATTTTCTGCATATCATGCTGTTACTTTTTATAAA
>CM042147.1:78848836-78851336 GCA_023376005.1 Doryteuthis pealeii | reverse complement strand
GGAGGAAAAAGAAGGAAAGTGATGAAGAAAATGGAGAAGGATGGAAGAAAGAAAAATGAAGGAACAAACAAGAATTTTTTTAAAGTTCTGGGAAAAATGCTGGAATTTTTTTTTTTTTTTAATTTTAATGTTAAATGGAAAAATTAGCTAAAATTTAATTTCAACCTCAGACAATAAAAACAAAATTAGAAATTATTTTCGTAAGTAAAGTGAGAAAGAAAATAAAGAAATATCAAAAGAAAAAAGAAAAGGCAGAAAGGGAGGAATGAAAAGAGAAAATAAAGAAGAAATAAATAGAGAAATGAAGAAAGGCAAAAAGAAAGAAAGCTAGAAATAAATAATCGACACAAGAAAAGAAAAAAGCAGAAGGAATAAAATAAGAGAAAGGAAGAGAAAGAAAAGAAAGAAAAGGAATGAAGAGAAGAAAAGGGAAAGAAAAAGAAAAGGAAATAAAGAAAGGTGAGAATGAAAAAGTGAAAGAAATCATGTACGAAAGAAAAGAAAGAAAAATTAATGAAAAAAGAAAGGAAGAAATTAAAACGAAAAAAAGGAATAAAGAGAGGAAGAAAAGGAAAAAAGAAGAAAGAAAACGAGTGAAAATTAAGAAAGGCAAGAAAGTAAAGGAAGAAAGAAATCATGGATATAAGAAAAGAAAGAAAGCAGAAAGAAGAAATAAAGGAACAAAGAAAACGAGAAAGAAAAATTATGGAAAAGGAATGAAAAAGGAAGAAAAGAAGAGAGAAATGAAGGGAGAATTAAAGAAAGCTGAAAAGAAAGAAAGTGATAAAAAGGAAATAAAGGAAAGGCTGAAAAAAGAAGAAGCAACAAAGAAAAGTGAAAAGAAAGAAAGAAAGAAAAAGAAGCAACAAAGAAGAAAGAAAGTGCGTGGAAAAATGATGCCAACGTTTTTTGTTTTGTTTTTTTTTTGTTTTTTTTTTTGGGGGGGGGTAATTGTACATGTCACATCGAAAAATCAGGAAAATTTTAATTTCAACTGTAAAAACCAAATTAGAAATTATTTCTGTTAGCAAAGCCAGAAAGAAAAAAAAGGAATGAAAAAAGGAGGTAAAGAAGTGAAAAAGAAACGAAAAGAGAAAGATGAAAAAAAAGTTAGATAGATAAAAGGAAGAAAGAAAGTTAGAAAGAAAGAAATGAGAAAAAGAAAAGTAGAAAAGAAAGAAAGAAAGAGATGAATAAGGAAAATAGTGAAAATAGAAGAACGAGAGAAACAAAAAAAAAAAAAAAGAGACGAAAAGAAGGAATAAAAAAGTAAAAATGTTTTACGGCATATCAACCTCGGTGGGTCATTTAATACCGACAAAGTTTTGAAATAAATTCCTTCTTAATGGATAATCAAATTTTGTTTATAAATACATTCTTCAATTTAACCCATATATGGGACCCTAACAGGTACTACCACTCCGGGTCAGAGTGGACCAGAGAGCAATGGTGATAAAAGGGTGATCCACATTCCCCAAACCTCCAAAACTGGAACCTCACCATCAGATAGAGTTTAACGTCATTCCCAGGACATATACACCTACAGCCACCGCCTTCTAGCACACAAATGATAAAAAGAATTGGGGCTTGCCATAAGGGCAATGGGGCTGAAAATGAAAGTTAGGGTGAACGTGGAAGTGATGGTAATGAAGGGGTACTCCATACTTCCCAAAGTTCTAAAATTTGAACCTCACCACCAGATGCAGTTTAGCGTGATACCCAGAACATATAGGTGCTAGTGCTCGACGTGGCCAGCCGATAGATCGGAGGGGGTCTCTCCGACCGCCCGTTTAGTCCAAGACTGGGCCAAAGTGGAATATTGCAAGTCATGGACTGCTCATCCACCTGGGTTCTATCTTTATCATCACGGGTCGCCACCCACGGCCAACAGGTGGCCCCATTGGAGGAGTCTTACTCCTCTACAGAGGTGCAGTCGATTCATTCTAACGCTGTAGCCGATAGGGTGGAGTACCTATTAGAGTCCCATCTATGTGTTAAATAGTTTTAAAAATTAGTTTAAAAATTGAATACCCAATAAGAATGCATAAAACGAAAACGTCTTCGGCATAAAATAACCCAACAAGGGTTGACATGCCATAAAATCCAACTAACTAGTGATGAAAGCATAGAAATAAGAAACGAAAAAGTAGAAAAGAAGTGAAAGTTAGGGTGAACGTGAAAGTGATGGCAACGAAGGGGTACTCCATACTTCGCAAAGTTCCAAAATTTGAACCTCACCACCAGATGCAGTTTAGCGTGATACCCAGAACACTCACTCACCGCCTTCTAGCACATATGATAAAAAAGGGTTGGGCGTTTGCCATGAGAGCAATACGGTCGGGACAATCATACAGGTGCTAGGTTTTGACATGACCAGTCGATTGATCGGAGAGGTCTCTCCGATCGCCCGTCTAACACATGTAAGGACCAAAGTAGAGTGTTATGAGCTACACAAATTAAACTCGAAAATCAAAGTACCACTATATATATATATATATAT
>CM042147.1:78836336-78843836 GCA_023376005.1 Doryteuthis pealeii | reverse complement strand
TCTTGCGTTGATCAAGCCACCCTAAAAGAAAAATTAATGTCTACTATTTACAATATTAAATGCAAAAAAAATCTATGCTGTTATCCTTTAAATCTTTTTATTTAATTATCTTCACAAATATAAATAAAATCTTTATTTTTTGCTCAGAAACCAAGCCCCGGTGATAATTGATGTTTATATATATATATTTACTTTGTTGTTAATTGTTTTATTTTCGAAGTTTCCTCCGGACATACACATAGACACAACTGCCCTTTATATATCTATTGATAGATTAGCTAATTTTATTATTATTATTATTATTCACTCCTTTTGAGTTTTTCACATCAGCGTTAGCTGATTGTATTTCACTGAAGTCTGAGTAACAACAAGTCTCCTCAGGTCTCCAGGACTCTTCTGGGTATTCTAGCTGATTGCAGCAGTGCAGTAGTCTGAATGGTCTCAATTCTTTCTCTGATTTCAAGATCCTCCAGTCTTTTTCCAAGTTTTTTGGAACCGTTCCAAGTGCACCAACTACAATTGGTATCACTTTCACCCTCATATTCCATATCTTTTTCAATTCTCTGGCAATGTTATTATTATTATTTTCACTTTATTTAGTTTTTCACATCAGCGTTAGCTGATGGCATTTCACTGGAGTTTGAGTGACAACAAGTCTCCTCAGGTCTCCAGGACTCTTATGAGCATTCTAGCAGATTGCAGCTATGCAGTATTCTGGATGGTCTCAATTCTTCCTCTGATTTGCAGTCTTTTTTCCAAAAATATACTAATCTATCAACCGAAAGACTTTCCTATTGGTTAATAGACTTATTTTTTGAAATCCAACCAACCGAACAAATTAATCTTAAATATGTTTACGCTATTGCTGTTTTTTTTTATCTGATTAGGCAACTTGTTTCAAAAATATAATAATCCATCTGCAAAAATTCCTATTGGTTAATAGACTTATTTTTTGAAATCTGCCTCAACAGTATGTTTTGATTTTGTTTGGTTTGTTTTGTTTTACGGCATATCAACCTCAGTGGGTCATTTAATGCCGATAAAGTTTTGAAATAAACCAATTCTTAATGGATAATACAATTTTGTTTATAAACTCATGTTTTTCTATTTAACCCATGGATGGGACCCTAACAGGTACTACCACTCCGAGTCAGAGTGGACCAGGGAGCAATGGTGATGAGGGGGTGCTCCACATTCCCCAAACCTCCAAAACTGGACCCTCACAATCAGATAGAGTTTAACGTCATTCCCAGGACATGAAGACCCGCAGCCACCGCCTTCTAGCACCTATATGATAAAAAGGGGTTGGGGCTTGCCATAAGGGCAATAGGGTTGGGAAAATCATATAGGTGCTAGGGCTTGACGTGACCAGCCGATTGATCGGAGGGGGCCTCTCCGACCGCCCGTCTATCCCAAGATAGGACCAAAGTGGAGTATTGCATGTCATGAACTGCTCATCCATCTGGGCTCTATCCTTAAGCATCACGGGTTGCCACCCCCGGCCAACAGGTGGCCCCATTGGGGGAATCTTACCCCTCTGCAGAGGTGCAGTCGGTGCATTCTAACGCCCCAACCGACAGGGCGGGATATGTTTTGAGAAGAAATATTTAAAAAATGTCTACCATTAACGAGTCCAGTTACTATTTCTGCTCCTGCAAAACATTTTGGCTGATCGATTCTATTGCCTTCTTCCTTCTTTTTTTAAAAATAAAACGGAATACAACACATGACTCAGAGTTTCACTTGACCGATCTTCAGGTGACCCAGTATCAACACTAGCTCATTAAGAATCGGGCATGGAAAATTCGTAATTGTTTGTTTGTTCCTGTTTTTATTCTATTTTATTGGTGAAAATATCGTGATATTGCTCTATAATTTTGTGCAAAGTGCTCAGCATTTTACATTTGAAAACGAGTTTTACTGGGTCACCTGAAGATCGGTCAAGTGAAACTCTGAGTCATGGGTTGTATCGCGTTTTATTCTCTTTATATATTTTATTCATATATATTTTATTGTATATATACTTAAAATATATAAAATATTATATATATATATATATATATATATATATATAGTTTAAATGTTGTGTATTTTGGCAGCAAGTTATTTTTAGGCATGTGCTATTGAACAACACGGAGTATTCTTTCTTCATCTTTTGGATTTGGATTTTTCCAGTCTATCTGGCTATCTTTTTTGGGTCTGGATCCAATTGGTATATAATATTTCCCATACTTGTATCCTGAGCGCTTTCGACTGTTTCGCCAGTCGCCATCTTGGGGTATATAATTTGTTTTTTAGTTCATTTTTTATACCCCATGATGGCGAGTGGCGAAACAGTCGAAAGCGCTCGGGATATAAGTATGGGAAATATTATATACCAATTGGATCCAGACTCAAAAAAGATGGCAAAAGACTGGAAAAAGTACAAATCCAAAAGAATGAAGAAAGAATACTCTGTGTTGTTCAATAGCACATTCCTAATATATATATATATATATATATATATATATATATATATATATATATATATATATATATTAGGAATGTGCTATTGAACAACATATTATTGTATGTAAACCTAACCCAACAAAACTGACATTATATTTATGTTCACTAACCCCTCCGCACGTAGCGAGTTTTTTTTAAACAGCGTTAAACAGGTTTGAATTCAGAGTTTTCCTTCTCCTATACTGGCTGCCTAACCAAGGTTAAAGAGAACAATCTTCCGTACTATTTACTAGTGGTTGGAGGGAGAATAGTTGGATCTATACATTTCCTGAGGGTACTATGTGAAATTCAAACAGGCTCGTTCAGGATTTGAACACGTCTCGGCGTGATTATTTCCTACGTCGGCAACCATTACATCACGCGCCAGTTATCTATATACGACCAAGCGGAATGATTTAAGGGATCTATTTAACGGAAGAATAGTTGGTTGCATATATTTCCCAAGGGTATTATCGCTATGTGAAGTGTAAACAGCCTCGTCCTGGATTTAAATTCGGATCTCTGTTTCCATTTTCAAAAATGATAACCATTACACCACGGATATTAATGCAATTTTTCTTCAAATTTGCATCTATATGATAAGTTCTTTTTCGATATAACTATGAAATGGTATTAGAATCATTCCGCATTTCCTTAATAGTAATGTTTTATTATTATTATTATTATTATTATTATAATAATAATAATAATAATAATAATAATAATAATAATAATAATGTTGTCACTCAGCCTCCAGTGAAGTACCATCAGCTAACACTAATGTGAAAAACTCAAAAGGAGTGAAAATAATAATAATAATAATAATAATAATAACGTAGCAAACTAGCACAACGAGAATACAAAACTAGACACGACTGGGTTGGGAAGGTGATCCACTGGGAATTATGCAAAAAATTAAATTTTGACCATACAACAAAATGGTATATGCATAAACCAGAATCTGTTCTTAAGAACGAAACGCATACAATTCTCTGGGACTTTGAAATAAAAACGGATCACCTCATCCCAGCACGAAGATCAGACCTAGTGTTGATAAACAAAAAAGACAGAACTTGTCAACTTGTGGATTTTGCAGTGCCAGCAGATCACGGGGTGAAGCTGAAGGAAAATGAAAAAATGGACAAATATCTGGACCTTGCCAGAGAACTGAAAAAGTTATGGAATATGAAAGTGAAATGATACCAATTGTAGTTGGTGCACTTGGAACAGTCCCAAAGGATTGGAAAAGGGTCTGGAAAGTTTGGGAATCAGAGGAAGGATTGAAACCATTCAGAACACTGCACTGCTGCAATCTGCCAGAATACTCAGAAGAATCCTGGAGACCTGAGGAGACTTGCTGTCACCCAGATTCCAGTGAAAGACCATCAGCTAACACTGATGTGAAAACTCAAATAATAATAATAATAATGTGTTCACTCAACCTCCAGTGAAAAACTCAAAAGGAGTGAAAATAATAATAATAATAATAATAATAATAATAATAATAATAATAATAATAATAATAATAATATAAATGTATTAGAACTATTGTCTTGAACAAATCGTGGAAACAGCACCTCACAAGGAAACAGCTATATGGCCACCTGCCCCCCATCTCACAAACCATCTGAGTGAGGAGGATAAAGCATGCTGGACACTGCAGGAGAAGTAAGGACGAGCTCATAAGCGACGTTCTCCAGTGGAAAGCAACACATGGACGTGCTAGTGTGGGCCACCCACCAAGGACCTACATTGACCAAATAGGCAAGGATGCTGGATGCTGCGCAGAGGACCTCCCTGTGACGATGAATGATAGGGAAGGTTGGCGAGAGATTGTCATGGATATCCGGGCTGACTGCGTGTCATGATGATGATGATGATGGTGGTGATGATTAGAATCATTCCGCGTTTCCTTAATAGAAGCATTAATAGACTGCTAGCAAAATGGGAGCCCATGATATCTACGGTTCGTCTAGTATTTATTGAATTTTTATTCTGGCATCAACAAGATCGCTATCTTGAAACAAATATTTAAGTATGAGTTATTTATTTTATATTTCTCTATCAGAATCTGTTTACCTTTTTGTTTTTTTGCTTTTTTTTTTGTTTTGTTTTTGTTTTCTTTCTTTCTTTTATTTCGGGCAGATTGATTTATCTTTAGATTAGAGTTTTAAAAAAAATACAGGCAAGAAAGTTTGCGAAACACAATAAGGGAAGATGAACAGAAAAAAGGGAGAGAAAATAAGTTACAAAACGATATATATATATATATATATATATATATATATATAGAGAGAGAGAGAGAGAGAGAGAGGGGTAGGGAGAGAGAGAGAGAGGGGTAGGGAGAGAGAGCATGAGAGAGAGAGAGAGATCCAGATAAAGATTGATAAAAATGAAGAGAGATAAAGCCATTCTCATAAAAGCCCGAGAAGAAGTTGTTTGGAAAAGACGAAAAAGCGAAGAGAAAGAATGAAAAAAAAATTTTTTAATGAAAGAAAAGAAAGTAAAGAAAGAAAGAAATGGAATCCGAATTTGAAAATGGCGGGAAATTGAGAATGTCTAAGCCATCGATCAAGTTTTTGATTCTGCTGTTCCCCGCTTTTTCTAAGTTGTCGTTTTATTATTCTGTAAGTTCATTTGTTTATTTTAAATATTTTTCCCTCTTTGAAATGTTTTTTTTTTTAAATACCTAAAACAATAAGGTTATGTTGCATTTCTTGTGAACTAAAACTTTAAATGCACACACTCATACATAGACACAGATACAGACACACACACACACACACACAGAGACACACACACAGACACACGCGCGCACACACACACACACACACACACACACAAAGATATAAGTTTATACACAGTTTTTATCCATTGATAGAATATACATATACACAATCTATGCAGTATTTATATATATATAACTGATAAATATATATATATATATATATATATATATATATATATAACAGATAAATATAGATATAAATATATATATATGTGCGTGTGTGTGTGTGTGTGTGTGTGTGTATACATATTTATGTATAGTGAGGTTACGTGAGAGTGAGAGAGATACACAGGGGAGAGAAAATCCTGTGTATATATATATATGTGTATACGAAAGAGAAAATGCAGTGTATATAAATATATATATATATGTGTGTATGTGTGTGTGTGTGTGTGTGTGTGTGTGTATGTGTGTGTGTGCGTGTGTGTTTGTGTGTGTGTGCACGCCTGTATTAATAATATTTACGTTGAGAATAATAATAAAAAATTAAAAAAACATAAAATAACTATTCCTATTTATTTTATTCATCGATATATATATATATATATATATATATATATATTTATTTATTTATTTATTTTTGATATGGCCTTTTTCAAAAAATGTATATATATATATTCGAGGGTAATCTCAAAGGTAAGGTCTTACCTAAATATTTAGAAATCTCAGAAACGTTTATTGTTTATTGTCAATAATTCTTACGTCATTTTAAAGTTTTCACATATATTTATTTTTCTAAATCATCGGCATTTTGGTTGAGGCACTATTTTTAGGCGCTGTGTTTTTGTGTGTTCATGTCATACCAGCTCTCTGCCATGTTGTTGATGAAGCATTGAACATCGTCGTCGTTGCAAACTTCCTACACCAGTTGCGGACGATTTTTTTGCATCGATTCATGATATAGCATTAATTGGCGATGAATTTCAATCAGTTGAATGCCTTTTGAGTTTAAAAAAAAAAACAAAAAAAACATTCAAGTCAAGTGAGTGTGGCAGTTAGGCGTCGCATGTGCATGAAAATATTGGGCAATATCACAATATTTTTCAAATATAAAATATCATTATAATACTAAAAGTATAAAAATTCACGACTCAGAGTTTCACGTTGTCAATCCTCGGTGATTTTCCATCGAGTTATCGTTAATTTTCAAATCTAACAACATTTCCGTACAAAAATGATAGGCTATGTCTATTCTTATGTAACAAGTCGATAACCGTGACATAATGCACCTTCGACCCAATGAAAAATTACCAATGTATTATTCATAGAAACAAATTTTTTTTTTTAATGTGTTTGCCCCAAAATTCAAGATTACAAATATGTGCATGTCTTGTAAGACTAACAATTGTATTATTCATTATTGAATGGTATTCAATAATGGAATTGGATGGTATTTAATTACACTGATTTACAAAAATATTTTTTGTTTGAGGCAAGAATGTGAATATGTGTTTTTTACTATTTGGGTGTGCTGAATTCAAATTGATAAACAGTTTTGCTCCATCAAATACAACAGTATACGAACATTTATCCACCATCCCTTGCGCTTTGGAACTTACTTTTGGCATTATCCTCAAATATTAATATCGTAATATTGATAATATGTTTTACCATATTTTCTATTAATAATTCCCAGATCATTGTAAATTTTACAATGAAGATTGTAAAATAACCAAATGCAATGCAAATATTATTTGCCTTTTTCCCAGCGTAGATTGGTACATCAGCTAGTAAGTTGTAAATTGTGAAATTACCAATGGAAATCAGTACATTACTTGGACGAGTATCTTCATCTTTGTTGTTTTTATTTTTTCATTCTAGTGTTTTTGCTGATATTTTCCCATAAGAACTCTCTCTCTCTCTCTCTCTCTCTCTCTCTCTCTCTCTCTCTCTCTCTCTCTCTCTCTCTCTCTCTCTCTCTCTGTGTGTGTGTGTGTGTGTGTGTGTGTGTGTGTGTGTGTGTGTGTAATTGAAGAGCGAAATAATTGTTCTTGTCATCTTCTGGCACACACACACACACACACATACACATATATATATATATATATATATATATATATATATATATTATTTTCCCGCAGATACATTACCAATGAATAGAGAATTCGACCTTGGTTCACATCCTACCCATAGAGAAAGGTTTAGGTAAATACGTACAGAGTATATGCATATGCTGAGAATGTACATATACTCCATATATACAGTATAAATACACACACACAACG
>CM042147.1:78811336-78833836 GCA_023376005.1 Doryteuthis pealeii | reverse complement strand
AGTCCAGCTTGTTAACCATTACGCCCCTTCAACCTAATATATAGGTTAAAAGGGACGAAAAGCTCTAATGTAATTTGTGTTTAATTTAAAGAAGATTGAATAAAACCTGTATCTTATTATAATGGAGATTATGTGTTTGTTTGTCTGTAACCGAAACTATATCACTACTCAAGTCACTATCCATTTAGTTATTATACATCACATTCTCCATGAATCATTTTTATTTAAGCCTCAATTATTAATAAAATTGTTTTTCATTACTAATACTGATGGTCATATCTACGTACTTATAACATGCAATCATATTTATATGTACAACAAAAAGTGGTTTACTGTGTGAACGGGAAGGCTAATTTGCATATTGATATTTAAAATTTGATTTTAATAAATATGTGCTTGGTATTGTTGATTTCTAATTATTTGATTTTATCTTAATGAATATAAGCAAAAATCTCGGAGATAAATCTTAAAAGATATCAATTAACAAAAAGAAATAACTGTAATTTTATTCTTTACTTTCTTATTTAACTAAATAGTTAAATTAGAAAAGTTTAGCAATGAAAGACGGGGGCGATGGGAGAGGAAGCTACAGCTGTTATATTTTTCGATATACCCCTCTCTGTTTCAAATCATATTATCTGCATTCTTATTTAGTTTATTTAGACTTTCTAATTTAATATGATATTTTATGACATTAATACTTGCACCCGGAGGGTGCATATATTTGCTAGTTTTTTTTAATGCGTATACTCGTGTCTCTAAATTCAGTGACGTCATTCTACATGGAAGTTTATTGGTCTCTTCGTGTAATTGTCACTCTGCCAATTCTAGACTGAAAGAGATAAGATCATATCGTTTTTGTGAGATTAAACCTAGTCTCTAAAATCCAGCCTCCGTATCTCAAATCAATGTAGCTAAGTCATAAATATTTTATTTCTAAACGTTTTTAGTGCGCCTATATATCAGACATCCTCAATTGTTTTTAGTTTTTTTTTTTTGTTGTATTTTTTTTTTTTTCTGGGTTGCTTTTTTTTTAACCACGTCCACCTTGTCTTTTTTCAGCTCCGCCCACTACCAAGGGAATAGATGAAAATAAAGTATTTTATTACTAAACACACTAGGGCCGGTTTAGCTCAGTCGGTAAAGTGTTCTGCGAGGAATCACAAGGTTCTTGGTTCAATACCGTCCCTCGCCAAATCAGCCTGTGAGTAGCACGGCGAGCTGATGGTAGATGTGGTGCTCCAGCTCATATGCTAAAATAATATCTTTTGTCTAGTGCTAATGAAAAAGGGGATAGACTCCCTTGCTGTCTGGCTGATACCGACAATAGGCCGTCTCGATGACTTTACTTTTTCTCTGAATGTTTGAGATGAGACTTGATGATTAGTATTATCTGCGTTATTCGAACTATTGTCCTCATCTTCATTGTTATCTGTACAACGTTTCGGCCGATATGCTCTCCGGCCTTCTTCTTGTCGGACTCGGGAACCTTCTTTTCGAACTCGGGAACTTTCTTGTCGTAATCTGGAACCTTCCTGTCGTAATCGGGAGCCATCACGGAACTTTGAACCTAACCCTTTATTCTGTCCACGGGGGTATCCTGTTCTTATTCCGTTAACCATAGCTAGGGTAGGTGTGTTAATTATTATTCTATGTTACTGCTGCCCTTGGTCAGGATTGAACCTGCAATCCACAGATAACTGTCACTTACAACTGTCTTAACCTAACTACCTTATCCACTAGGCCATGCGTCCAATTTTCAAGGAATACCTGAAGAAGGCCGGAGGGCATATCGGCCGAAACGTTGTACAGATAACAATGAAAATGAGGACAATATTCCGAATAACGCTGACTTTACTTTTATTACTAAACACAGAGTAAACGTCAACATTCCGATGTACTGGACAAAATGTAGCTTAAAAGTCACCGTCATAGGAAATGAAATTGATGACACGTGTTCAAATCCTGGCAGAGTCTAGGTTTCCTCCTCATCATCATCATCATCATCATGTCTCGCTAGTAGTACGGATATCCATGACAATCTCTCGCCAACCGTCCCTGCCATTCATTGCTCTCGGGAGGTCCTCAGCGCAGCATCCAATATCCGTGTAGAGCTGTTCAATGTAGATCTTTGCTGGACAGCTCACACTGATGTGCCCATGTGCTGATTTCCATAGAAGAACGTCCCTTATGAGTTTGTCCTAGTTTCTCCCACAGTTTCCAGCATGACTTGTTCGCCTTGTTATTCTGAATCTAACGAACCCCGATTTAAAATATCTGACTACAGTACGCACACAATTCATAAGCTGTCTATGACTTATGCAACATATGGCACTTCTGAACAATATACACACACACTCATTCTTGTGGTTGCACCCGTACTATAATGGCTATCATCTTAAGAAATGAACTCTGTGACACAAGTAGAAATCATAGACGAGGCTTTATATATATAATTTTAATTAATCATGACAAGCAAATTCGGCGATTACCATGTGCGACGTGAGGAACACTGTACAGCTGTTTCGACCTAATTTTGGTCTCATCAGCAGTGTATACGTACGATCTCCCCCTGACAGAGATCGAACCGGCGAACCCAGGACGCAAAGTCAGAGACTCTACCCCTAGGCCAACCGGACACGCCACACATGAAACTCACCAAATCAACTTGTCAATCATAAGTGCGCAACTACTATAACATGATGTGACTTTTTCCGCCTCGATTCGTTACCTCTCGCAGAGTCACGTCTTCCCGTATATATATATATATATATATATCATGTCGCGTTAGTGGCACGGATATCCATGACAATCTCTCTCCAACCATCCTTATCTTCCATTACTCCTGGGAGGTCGTCTGCGCAACATCCAGTATCCGATGGCTTCCACAGAAGAACGTCGCTTATGAGTTCATCCTTGCTGTGACCAGCGTGTCTTGTTCGCCTCACACGGATGGTTTGTGTGATATGGGGCAGGTGGCCATACAGCTTTTTTTCTATTGGGGCGTTATTTACACATTTTATTTAAGATTGTACGCAGCATTCTTTTGCTGCTCCCATCTAACTTATTCTCCAGTCGTTTCGTTAGGGTCCAAGTAGTTCAGCCGTAGAGTAGCACTTATACAACTACGGCTTGGAAGAATTGTCGCTTTAACTTGTCAGTGAGATCGAGTTTCCATATCAATGATAATTTGTTTAAAGCAGCCTTGGCCTTTCCTTTGCGTGCATTAGCGTTGCTTTCTGTTGACGAGATATTACTACCTAGGTATGTGAATTGTTTCATCAAGTTTAGGAGTTTACCATCGAGTGTGAAGATGTCTCCTTCATCTCTAAAAACGCATGAACTCAGTTTTATCGGAGTCCACGTATAGGCCGATGTTCCGTGCTGTCTTTTCAAGGTTGTGTAGCAGAGATTCGGCTTGTGCAGGTGTATTTGCGAAAAGTGCCAGATCATCTGCGTAGTCCGCATCCATAATATTCTGTGCGGGATATCGCCTGATATATATATATATATTTCAATGTTTTTCCATATGCTTTACGTACTTGGTGACAGGTTTATAAAAAAATAGATTACTGTTTTTTTTAAGCATGAAATAATAGTGAAACTAAGAATTCAAATGGACTAATATTCAAGAAATACTACTGACTTACCGATTACGTTCGAATTGATGGATACTAGTTTTAAGGGGATTTATCTCATAACTGTCAATAGTTGGCTTTAGGTTTATAAAGTATGGTAGATAATTTTAACTTCAGTTAAAAAATTTTTCAATATGTTAAAATATTACAAGACCACATTACTTTTCTAAATCCCTTTCTAATCAAAATCCATTAACTCAAAATATGTCAACTTTGATATGGCAAGTGGTCTACAAGAAGAAAAAAATTATGAATTCAAACGTTCTAAATTGATGACAATATGTTCGGTTAATAATCATATAATTTCTTAAATGAATAATAGTAATGATGAATCAATCGTTCAACGAAACTTGTGATCTAACACTGACAGACAATGAGACTAAACAGAAATCGATAAATAGATAATCTTGATCGGATTACTGGTGTAGGCGTCAACTCCGGCCTTCTTCAGGTGTTTATTGTCGGACTCTGGAACCTTCACGGACTCGGGAACCTTCTTTTCAGACTTGGGAACTTTCTTGTCGTAATCGGTAATAAGGCGTTAAGCTGTGTTAATTATTAATAATCAACACAGCTTAACGCCTCTACCCCAGCTATGGTTAGCGAAATGAGAACAGGATACCCCCGTGAACTGAATAAAGGGTTAGGTTCAAAGTTCCGTGATGGCTCCCGATTACGACGTGATGCCTCCCGAGTCCGAAAAGAAGGTTCCCGAGTCCGAAAAGAAGGTTCCGAGTCTGTGAAGGTTCCGAGTCCGACAAGAAATCCTGAAGAAGACCGGGGGGGCATATCGGCCGAAACAGATAACAATGAAGATGAGGACTATAGTCCGAATAACGCAGATAATACTAATCATCAAGCCTCATCTCAAACATTCAGAGAAATAGTTTCCTAAGGGCATTAGTCTGAAAGTGAATGTAATAACGCGACTCGAGTTAGAACTCGCTTACTACGTTCTCACAGTCCAGCACGTCAGCCACTACACCACGACAATATTTGTAGGATTCCAACTCAAATGCTAATCATGACACAGCAAAATGTCACCTACGATCATTGTTAAGAGTACCACGAGACTGCTTCTCGCTATACGATGGTACCTTCTGCTGAAAACCGATTTTAAATAGATAAGCAAATCGTTAGCAGTAATATTTCTTCCTATCTCCAATTTCCACATGTTTCTGATCTTCCCCACGTTCATAAGAAAACAGCCTGGTCGAATGATACCTGACAAGATTGAGGGCGATAATATTTCGGCCACTGGACGGGCATAAAACTGTTCGGCCGCTTGATAAAGCCGTCCGACTGGGTTTATAGATAGCGAGATACGCTCGCTTGACTCAAGAGGCCGAGCATGGGGATGGGGGTAGAAGACCGCCCTACCTCCGTCATCATCAGCCCGACCCAGGGTCCTATGTTGCGGATACGGCATCCCCTGGATAGGCAACAGGTTTATATTTGGATATTAAGACGCAGGCCTCATTAAACCCCCCTTGGTGGCTTTCCGGCATAGTCGATGGATGGAAATGAGGCTGCATAGGTTTTATGGCGGGAAAGTTTAATATGGACGGGAGAAGGAGGGGGAAGGGGAGGAGGGGAAACGGTATGAAACGCGGGAAAGAAAACCGACTGGGAAGATATATTTCTGTTTGGAAGAATTATTGTTATATTTGAGTATATTTTAATAATCAGAAACAAATAAAACTATATATATATATATATATATATAGATTCACTCAGAGTCACTCTTTTTCTCTATTTCTCTCTCCATCCCTCTCCCTTTGCCTGCTTGTCTGTCTCTCTCAGAAGAGCGCACTATCAATCTATATACTAGTTTATCTGATTCTTTCTATTCTATGTCTGTCTCTCTGTCTCTCTCCTCTCTCTCTCTCTCTCTCTCTCTATATATATATATATATATATATATATATATATATATATATACTGGTTTCTCTATACTCTTTATTAACTTTTCTAGATGACTATCTCTTTTTCTCTCTATCTCTCTGTCTTTCTCTTAACTTTCGGTTTCACTGTTTTTCTTATCTCTCTTTAGCGCACAAACTATCTACATATCTATCAATTTATTTCCTGTGTTAAGTGAATCTCTTTATTCCTTCTCTCTAACTCTCTCTCTCTCTCTCTCTCTCTCTCTCTCTCTCTCTCTCTCTCTCTCTCTCTCTCTCTCTCTCTCTTAACTTCTCAGTTCAGGTACAAATGTTAAGCTATGTTAATATTCTATGCTATTTCGCCAGAAATCAGGATTGAACCTACAACCACCTGATGATTATCAGATCTGTATAAATTTATCCCTTACATCCGCTGCGCCATGTGTCTAACTGGAGGACCAGAAGAAAGCATGGGGGGGGGGCACATCGGTCAAAGACGTTGTGTATATAACAATAAAGATGAGGACAACAGTCCGAAAAATTAAAATATTACAAATTAGCAATCAAATAATTTTTTTCATCAAAAAATTTCAGACAAATAATATTGACAGAAATCTTTGAAATATTTGTTTTTCCGTGTGCTTATTCACTTGGTCTTCCATTATATATATTTACCAACCCCTCCGCACGAGCAGGATGTGACGCAAGGTCAATTTCTTAAACGGAGTTCAACAGGTTTGAATTCAGAGTTTTCCTTCTCCTAGACCGGTTGCCTAACCAAGGTTAAAGGGCCTAGTCTGCCCTACTATTTATCCATAGCTGGAAGGAGAGTAGGATTCATACCTTTCCCAAGCGTATTAGCGCTAAGTGAAATGCAGTTACCACGTCTAGGATTTGAACTCGGGCGACGAGTCCATTTCCCATGACTTTAACCATTACACCACGCGCTTCCATTATATAAACTTGCACAATTATTCTAATGGTTAATCATCGTAGGAAATGGACGGCGCTCTTTTCATTTCATTTCAAATTAAAGTCCTTAAATGCGAATCAATCTGTTCTCCCCCACTCGAGCAGTGTGTAAATACTGGGATAAACCGGGTTCTTTTGTCTTGTTTAGACAACCACACTAGGAGAATGAAAGCGTAACGTAGACACAGTCAAGACCACTTAGTGACAAGTTTGATTGGTCTGATGATCGCTTCGGCGAGAAACTGACTGTTACTAAGCACCGTTTACTCAATGCTTACGCTATTCAAACTTGAGGCCAGTCTAATTCAGCTATACATTAATAGAGGCATCGTTAACAAATAAGATGCTAATCAAGACTAAATAAAGTCGTCGGGGTGGCATAAAGTCGGTATCAACCAGTCAACGAGGGAGTCTGTCCCCTTTTCAATAGCGCTAGACCAAGGAGATTATTTTAGCGTCTGAGGTGGAGCGCCACACCTACGATCAGTTCCTTACTTTACCGCACAGATCCCTGTGCTAAAGCTGAGTTGGTGAGGGCCGGTATCGAACTAGGAACCTTATGGTTTCTAGCCGAACGCTCTGCCGACTGAGCTAACCCGTAATAGTAATCATTTAATAATCATTGAGAATATAATGTAAATATCTAAGGAAATGGTGACGTCGGTGGTGATGTAGATTCAGTTAGTGGCAGACATACACATACTCTTCATTATAACCTTGAGCAACCTTGAGCACCTTTTTGATCTCCGTGTTTCTAAAACACATGGGCATGCCTACAAAGTCAGAAAACAGCATAGGTCACACGACTTTCGGAAACATCTTTTCAGGCTCAGAGTTGCCGAGGAATGGAATAAGCTGCCTGCGTCGGTTGTGGGCTGCCGAAACACTGCATCTTTCAAAGCCTCCATGCTTCCTGTAGCCCGCCAACATTATGCCTGATACCCCTCTCCACACACATATGCACGCATGCGCACACATACATGTATATTATTACTGTACGCTTTTCGTGTTCCTGACACTAATACATTATTCTGTGTACTAGACATGAGACTTTGATGAGTTGTGGTGTACCTGAGTACTGTACACAATAAATTTCATTATCATAATAAGATATCATATATATATATATATATATATATATATATATATATTTGTGTGTGTGTGTGTGTGTTTGTTGTTGTTGTTTTGGTTTACTATACAATTAAAAGGCGTTTTTTGATATTGATTCCAGAGCAACGTATTAGCCGCTTGTCCTCAAGACAAAGGGCAATGGAAAAGATAAATAATGTATATATATATATATATATATATATATATCCCTCACACCTGTTCTCGAGTACTTTATAGAAATTCCGCGTACTGCTTCGACGTTTCTTTTGGAGTAATATTTGTAATATATCCAAGAGTGGTCAATAATTTATAAAAAGTACTGCTATAATACCCCCCCCCATATATATATATATATATATATATATATATCCACATACACGTGTTTCGAAGTCTACTTCTCATCAGTGTGGCCTTACTATTAACAGCTACCTCTAACCGGGATCGAAACCTAATTGAATTTTTGTCTGCTAAGTCTTTTACCCGTGCGGCTATAAGCGGCTGTCAATTTTTGAGTGAACAATTAATTGATACATCCCTGCGTGGGATAATACCAGAGGACTCTTAGACTTGTAAACAGTCGAGTTTCAGTTTATACGCCATGCGGTGAATTTTCAATTAATGTCGCTTCTACAGTGCTCTACCAAGTGGCAGCGTATACATATCTATAAATAAATCATCCACATACACGTGTTTCGAAGTTTACTTCTCATCAGTGTGGCTTTACTTTTAACAGTTACCTGTGTGTGTGTGTGTGTGTGTGTGTGTGTGTGTGTGTTTTATTATCGATATCGAATTTATCCTATTCATATGCGTGTGATTCGCTGACCTCTGTACACCTCTGACCTTTGACCAAATTGTGTTCGCTAGACTAATAAGGGAAAAAAAACAACATGAAATGTCGAATCACTAATCTTATTTTATTGTTGCTAATAAGACAAAGTCCCGACCCACACACTCGCATGAGAGGGCGCCCACCTCCTCACCCTAGACCAGACCGTAATTTCATTTCTAATTGCACCGGCAATAGACGAGACAAAGGTGACATATTGAATCGAAAGAAACGCTTCAAAAATTTAGAACAGACCAGAAAGAAATAAATGTCACTCGAAAGACGGATTGTTTTGCTGTCTGGGCTTCTCTTCAATGAACGTCACTCTGTCCCTACCCTACCCTACCTCAAAATAAAATAAAATAAAATAGAATAAAATGAAATAAAGCAACAATAAATATTTGTTTAAAAACCGAGTATTTAGATTTTTTTTTCATTTTTATTTCATTTATTTATTATTTATTTTTATTTCATTTTTTTCATTCATTTCATTTATTTTATTTATTTAGTCATTACTTATTCATAACTTATTTACTCATTTACGTCAAAATAAAATAAAATAAAATAAAATAAAAATAAAGCGATATTAAATATTTTTTAAAAACCGTGTATTTAGAATATTTTTTTTTATTTTTGTTTGTTTTTATTTTTGTTTGTTTTTATTTGTTTTTATTTCCTTTTTTATTTCATTTATTCATTTCATTTATTTTATTTATTTACTTGTATATTAATTATTTATTACTTATTTACTCATTTATTATTTATTACTTATTCATTATTTATTAATTTATTTATTTATACCCTACCTCAAATAAAATAAAATAAAATAAATTGACAATAAATATTTTTTTATTTTCATTTTTTATTCATTTATTTTTTATTTATTTTTTATTTATTTTAATTTCATTTATTCATTTCAATTATTTTATTTATTTAGTCATTACTTATTTATAACTTATTTACTCATTTATCATTTATTACGTATTCATCATTTATTCACTTATTTATTTATTTACTTATTTTAAATGTATTTAATCTAATTTATTTATTTATCTATTTTGTTTATTTTAATTTTTTGTTTATTTATTTATCATTTATTTCTTTAGTTTTTTTAAATTTTATTCAATCATATATTTCATTTTATTTAATTTATTTATTTATTTATTTATTACTTATTTATTATTTATTATTTATTACTTATTTATTATTTATTAGTTATTTTATTTATTTTGTTTATTTATTTTTTCTTTTATTTTGTTTATTTTCATCATTTATTTATTCATTTATTATTTGTTTTTTAAATTTATTTTTAATATTCAGAGTGTTTTGTTTTTTGTTTTTTGGGTTTTTGATGTTTTTTTTTTTTTTTTTTTTTGTTAAACATTTATAGATTAGAATTAATGATGACATTAATGATCACTGTGATGTTTACAGCAATTCCTCACTTAACATTATTGATAGTTTCTCAGTTAAATGCAACTTTAACCGTAGCGACGTAAAGCAAAACTACAAGCTCGATCATAAACAACATTTAAGTCTACAGAACTAAATATATTTCATTTACCCTCTTCCCCCCAAAGCAGGTGTCGGGTTTACAACGCGGACGCTCCTGTATAATGGTGGTGCCAAATATAGCTCGGATCCATAAAATGTATATGCTGTTCCATACATTCATACGGTAGTTCAACACTCGTGGCACATCAGCTCTCGAAATAATTGTTTGAATAAACGATCAGAATTGGTTTCCAAATGAAGATATGAAACAAAATATCTCCTTTCCAGCCTCCTGCCTTAATTTTTGCAATGTTTTAGTGAGCCAGCATTAGACGAATTACCGGCCCAACTTTTCTAAGTTGTGATCAAATACGGTCCACACACTTCTTCCATTGGTGTTGCAGTGCTTGCATCCCATAGGTTAAAAGGTTATCAATAGCAAATACGGTGTCCTCATATGAACTTTTCAGTCTTCCCTCATAGAATCCAATACCAACTACCTACCGATTTATTAAAAAAAAGAAGAAAAAATGTCAGACTTTTTCTATTTAAATCAATTAAATCTGATCTTTTTAATCGAATTTTACTAAGTATATTGCTCTGTATATAATTCCCCAATCATTATATATTGAGCTCTCAATTTGGACTATAAAAATTTTCATATTTTCATATTACAAATACCGGGCTTAGAATCATTCTCACCACTAGTTTAAATAAAATGATAGATATTTTAGAGGGAATATTCCGTGGCGTAGTGGATAAAGTACTGGACTGTAATATCGGTGTAAGCGATCTTGAACTCCAGTCACACTATTAGGTTTGCTTTCGGAATTGGTTTCGCTTGGGAATTCTTTGATAGGAGGTAAGTGGTCATGCAGCTGCTTCTTTGAGGTGTAATGCTTCCAGGATTTGTTCAAGACAACACGTAATATCCCTCGTTAATGACCCAGTGGCACATATATATATATATATATATATTGGTTTGTTGGTTGGTTTTGAAGGCTGTCACAATGCGAGTGTAAAGAAAAAAGAAGGTAACTATGATGTTTTTTGTTAACCTGTCATTTATTTCTCAATATTTCGGGAAGAGATTCCCATCCTCAGAAGAATACTGGAACTGAAGTTGTCTTAGCGGCTGCTACATTCGTTCTGCCTTGGGTCTTCCAAATTCTGTGTGTGTATGTGTATGGTTGGGGTGCTTGCTTATGTGTATGTTTGTGTGTGTAAGTGTGTGTGTGCGCGTGCTTGTGTGTGTAAATGTAAGCGTATGTGTGTGTGCGTGGTGTTTATGTCTGTGTGTCTGATCATTTCTTTTTATTTTATTTTATTACTATTCCAGATTTGTTTCGCCTCTAAGCAAGGTTTTATTTTTATTTTATTTTATTTATTTATTTTTTTTGTTTGTTTGCTTATTAACAGGATCATCTGATCTCTTTTTTATTGCTATGTGTCAGAATTTGGAAGACCCAAGGCAGAACGAATGTAGCAGCCGCTAAGACAACTTCAGTTCCAGTATTCTTCTGAGGATGGGAATCTCTTCCCGAAATATTGAGAAATAAATGACAGGTTAACAAAAAACATCATAGTTACCTTCTTTTTTCTTTACACTCGCATTGTGACAGCCTTCAAAACCAACCAACAAACCAATATATACGCAATGCTTCAAGCAAATTACAAAACCCTTTTATATATATATATATATATATATATATATATATATATATATATATACGTGACGCAGCGAAAGAGGCATGGCGCAGTGAATGAACGAGGCGTAGCGAACGCATGTGATACACGCTTTTGGGGAAAAAAACAATATTACCAGTTTGAATTCAAATTATGCTCTGTTTGTCTCTTGAAGAATCCGGATTAAAACATTACATCTAGAAGCGGACCTAATTATCATTATGCTCTGATGAAGATTTTTTATAAATCAAAATATTGACAATATCAGCAATTAAAATGTTATAAAATATATTCAATTTAACAATGTATATGTTTTTCATACCATTCTATCTATCCATATATCTATCAGTTCTATCTATCTATTTATCTATCTATCAGTTCTATCTATCTATTAGTTCTATCTATATATCTATCTCTATATATATTAGTTCTATCTATCGATTAATTCTATCTATCTATCTCTCTCTATATATATTAGTTCTATCTATCTATCTATATATTAGTTATTAGGAATCCGCTCATATATATATATGCATATATATATATATACATATATATGTATATATGTATATTAGTTCTATCTATCTATCTATCTATATATATATATATATATATATATATATATATATATTAGTTCTATCTATTTATCTATCTATCTATATAATATATATATATATATATATATATATATATATATATATATATATTCGTTCTATCTATCTCTATCTCTATATTAGTTCTATCTATCTATCTATCTATCTATCTATCTCTCTCTCTCTCTCTCTCTCTATATATATATATATATATATATATATATATATTAGTTATATCTATCTATCTACATATATATATTAGTCATATCTATCTATCTATCAATCTATATACTAGTTCTATCTATCTATCTATCTATCTATCTATCTATATATATATATATATATATATATATATATATTAGTTCTATCAGTGGAAATTATGTGAAATACGTGAAAAAGCTGAAATGATTTCTTGTAAAAAATTGAATATATATATCTACAATTTTCCCTAGACGAGCAGGATGTGATGCAATGCCAGTTTCTTAAGCAAACAGATTTAAATTCAGAGTTTTTCTTCTCCCAGACCGGTTGCCTTACCATGGTTAAAGAGGCTAGTATGTCCTAATATTTACCCATAACTGGAGGGGAATAGTTGGATGTATACCTTTGCCAAAGCTCTCTGTGAAATGCAGACAGTTTCGCCCGGAATTTGAACTCGTCTCACCGTGTCCATTTTCAACGACGATAACCATAACACAATGCCTTGATTATTGGGTTTCGTGACGTCGTGACGTCGCTTACTTTTGTAGATAAATATATTTATTTGATTTCTGAGAAAAAAATTACTTACGTCGATTTCCGATTTGCCAGTTCGCAAGATGGTCAAAGCTGATTTTACAACGCTATCACAGTCGATAATAATTATAGATGCTATCAAAAAACAAATCGCTTCTTAACAAAAAAATGAAAAAAGCGGGAAATCGAAAATAGGTTAATAATAATTATGTCTTATGCAAAAGAGGGAAATAGTGATAGATCGAGAGAGTGAGTAAAGGACTCAAAGAAAGAGTGAGTTAGTAAGAAAATGAGCTGCTAATAAAGAGGGGGGAGATTTATTAGAGGGTAAAAGGGTGCGTTAAATAAGGAAGAAGAAACCTTATAAAAAGAGAGTGAGTATGAGAATAGGGTACTAATAAAGAGGGGGAATTTTATTAGAGGCTAAGAGGGGTAGTTAGATAAGGAAAAAGAAAGCTTATAAAAGAGAGTGGGTAAACACACACACACACACACACACACATATATATATATATATATATATATATATATATTCTGAGAAGATCTACTAAACAGATTGAAACACTGCAGCGTTGGCTGAATAAATATCACTCATTTTATTTGAAGCTGTGTTTTTTCAAAAGTTTTTCACTATTTTACATACCGCCGGATTCACTTCCATTTTTCTTCTTCACACACCACACACACACACACACACCACACACATATATATATATATATAATATATATATATACTTGTGGATGATATCAAATGTTTACGTCATAGGATTCAACCAAAATTGAAGAAATCAAACGTACATTTAAAGATGTGCGTATATATACGAAGAATTATAAACAAATGATTAAATGAATAAAAATTCCTTGTACTCTCAAACACACACTAACACATACTGTCCTTCCCCACTCTTTTTTCTCACTCTCTCTCTCTCTCTCTCTCACTCTCTCTCTCTCTCTCTCTCTCTCTCTCTCACTTTCTCTATCTCCATCTCATTCTCTCTCTATCTATCTATTTCTCTCTCTCTCTCTCTCTCTCACACACACTCACACACACACACACACACACACCACACACACAACACATATATAATATATATATATATATATATATATTATATATATATATATATTTGAAAATGAAACAAATTCATAAAGTTGAAAATGGAAGCGAATCCGACGGTATCTTGAAATGAAAAATAAAGGAAAGAAAATGTTGAATGGATAAAATAGGATATATTTTATTTTATTTTACTGACACGTGTTTCGGCCAGGAGTTTATCTATGTATACCTGTATTCTATCTATTATTATTTTAAATACAAAATAAAATAACAATAACAATAATAGAAAAAAACTACAGAAATGTTTAGTAAACAAAGAAATAGCGACCTTCGTCAGAGTAAATCCTGATTGTTTTAAATGAAATCGGTTGAAATACGGAGAATTTCCAAGAGGTTCGAAAAATTAACTTTTTTGAAATCGCTTGAAGAAAGTGTTCTATATGAGTGGGTCTGAAAGTTTTATGCGGGCATCTGTTTAGAAATAATTAGTGCAATCATACATATATACGAATATACTTATATGGAATTTTGCATTGATTTATATACCTATGTATCCGTATATCTAAACGTGTATATGTTTAAGTCTGAGAAGAGGTGTCTGTAATTCCCGCTCTTTACACGTGTGTGCGTGACGTGGGACTGGCAAGGAATTCATTTTGTTGATTAATGATTTAATTGGTCTTCTAGTCAGTTCAGAACACATTTAATTGGTTCATTTATCTGAGATGTCTCCAACTAAAAGTGTCTCTGAGGTTGCCTCGATTGGTAGTGTGGTTAGATACTCAGGCTAGCAGAACACTGAGAGTTCGATTTTCACTGCGCGTGCCCTATACACAAAGCCTTGTGCAAAACCAAGCGAAGCTTAGTAAAGAGAAGACATCACATCTTGTACGGATTATCTAGTCTAACAGATCATTGTGAGTTCGGTTTTTACTGGGCGCCCCATACTTTAGGCCTTGTGCCAAACCATTCTAAGCTTAGTAAAAAAGGGATATCTTGTCTTGTAATGAATAGCTACCTAGACTAGCAAACCATAGTGAGTTCGGTTTTCACAGGGTGCCCCGTACTTCAGGCCTTGTGCCAAACCAAACTAAGCTTATTACAAAAAAGGGATATCTCGTCTTGTAATGAATAGCTACCTAGACTAGCAAACAATTGTGAGTTCGGTTTTCGCAGGGTGCCCCATACTTCAGGCCTTCTGCCAAACCATTCTAAGCTTAGTAAAAAAGTGATATCTCGTCTTGTAATGAATAGCTACCTAGACTAGCAAACCATTGTGAGTTCGGTTTTCACTGGGCGCCCCATACTTCAGGCCTTGTGCCAAACTAAACTAAACTTACTAAAAAAGGGATATCTTGTCTTGTAATGAATAGCTACCCAGGCTAGCAGACCATTGTGTGTTCCGTTTTTGCTGGGCGCCCCATACTTCAGGCCTTGTGCCAAACCAAATTAAGCTTAGTAAAAAAGGGATATCTTGCCTGATACCCAGGCTAGCAGACCATTGTGTGTTCCGTTTTTGCTGGGTGGCCTATACTTCTGCTCTTGTGCGAAACCAAGCTAAACTTAGTAAATCCCATCTTCTAAGGATTAGCAAGCTAGGCTAATAGATCATTAGTAGATTTATTCTCACTATGCGCAACATAACTCAGGCCCTGTGCCAAACCATTCTAAGCTAAGTAAAAAAAGAGGATGTTGCGTCTTGTAAGTATTACTTAACTAGACTAGCAGACCATTGTGAGTTCCATTTTCGCTGGGTACCCTACACACCTGGTCTTGTACCAATGTAAATCTAAGCTAAGCTTAATAAGTCACAGACAGCCCGTAGCAGAGTATAATGATCTATTAGCCTAGCTTACTAATCCTTAGAATATGGGATCTACTAAGTTTAGCTTGGTTTCGCACAAGAGCAGAAGTATAGGCCACCCAGAAAAAACGGAACACACAATGGTCTGCTAGCCTGGGTTGCTATTCATTACAAGACAAGATATCGCTTTTTTACTAAGCCTAGATTGGTTTGGCATAAGGCCTGAAGTATGGGACACCTTGTGAAAACGGAACACACAATGGTTTGCTAGTCTAGGTAGCTATTCACTACAAGACAAGATATTGCTTTTTTACTAAGCTTAGTTTGGTTTGGCACAAGGCCTAAAGTATGGGGCACCCAGTAAAAAGCGAACTCACAATGATCTGCTAGCCCCGGTAGATAATCCGTACAAGATGTGATGTACGCTTTTTACTAAGTTTGCTTGGTTTGGCACAGGGCTTGCTGTATGGGGCGCTCAGCGAAAACTGAACTCTCAGTCTTCTATCTTGGCTAACAAACCATTGCTAGTGAGTTCACTTTTTTGTGAGTGCCCCGCATTTCTGGCTATGATAAACTCAGCAAATGAGAGATGCAGATCACGTGATATATGTATTTACCTCACACATTTCTACTACAGAATGCGACACAAGGTCAAATTCTTTACATCCAAGTTTACCAGGTTTGAATTTAAAGATTTCCTTCTCCTAGACCGGCAGCCATACCAAATTTAAAAGCCCAGCCTGTGCCACTATTTACACATAGCTAGAGATAGAATATGTGGATTCATAACTTCCCCAGTAGTATCTGCACTATGTGAAATGTAAAGAGCCTCGTCCAGGATTTGAACTCAGTTCGACGTGCTGCTTTCGCACGGTGATAACGTGATATAGTTGTTAACGTGCTCGGCTACTGGATAATTGTTAACAAGTTCAATTCTCACTGACTGTTCAGTAATTCTGGTATTAAGTTACGCTTAATAAATGACAACTTTAGATGTCTCTGAAAATAGAAGATGTAGTTCCTGTAGCTTATTTGCCTACGTTCTGGACTGTGAATTCTTAGTAAGCGAGTTCGAACCCCAGTCGCGTTTTTGCGTTCACTCTCAAACTAATACCCTTAGGATTATATTTACTAACACCTCCGTACGAGTAGGATGTGACACAAGGTCAATTTCTTCAGCGGAGTTTAACAGGTTTGAATTCAGAGTTGTTCTTCTCCTAGACTTGTTACCAAGCCAAGGTTAAAGAGCCCAACCCCCCTACTATTTACCCATAGCTGGAGGGAGGGAGAGAGAGTAGTTGGATTCATACCTTTCTCACGGGTATTAGCTATATGGGAAATATTAACATCTTCGTCCAAGACTTGAACTCGCGTCGACGAGTCCATTTCCAGTGACTCTTAACTATTACACCATGCACACCCTTGGGAAAGGTATGAAATCCCACATCCTCCCAGTTATTGGCTAAATAGTCCCACTACTGCACTTGAACAAGGATGGCTTTGGTATTAAATAACCCACGAAAATTGATATGCCATTAAACAAAGAACCCAACCGTGAAAATAGAAAAAAGATTGGCTAAATGTTTTCTTGTTATTTGAACATTTTTTTTGGGGGGGGGAGCTTTTTTTTTTGCTGATAGTCCATTGTGGCAATTCTCCAGACCCACCCTGCTGGGACGAGAAAGAATATATCTTATATTTACATTTATTTTAAGATACATATGAATTGCTCGGCTTGAAGCCAATTTTTGCTTATTTTACTATTGTTTTCCGGTCTGTTGAACGACCAGCTGACCCTTCCCGTGTCCGGTTGGCGGCTGAAAGTTTTGGTACACCCTTCCGTCGATACATACTTATTTGGATAGAAGATATATTAAGTTATCACATAATTTCTATGCCATGAATAAATGTTGTTGAATCTAACTCAACATAATGTCTAATGACAAAAGGATTTAAAGGTCGAGCAGTTATATTAACATGACCCATTAAAGTATCTATGTACCTCTCCAATAACTGATTTATGTGCGCTCTTGGGATTATATTACCTTTAGGCACCCTTTTTTGATCTTGATTAAGAAAGGACATGTTTTTGATTTACACCGTCAATATCCGGTTGTTTGTTAGGGGTTAGGGTTAGGGGTTAGAGATTAGGGGTTAGAGGTTAGGGTTAGGGGTTAGGGTTAGGGTTAGCGGTTAGAGTTAGGGGTTAGTTTTATAATTTTTTTTTAAATCTAAAAATCATCTGTTAAAACAACCGGATATTGACGGTGTAAATGAAAAACATGTCCTTTCTTAATTGAGATCAACAAATCAAAAAAGGGTGCCTAAAGGTCATATGGTCCCGCTCTTGAAATATAACCTGACAACCGGAGAGCCATATGGCTCTAGTTTGAGAACCAATGGACTAAATTGTTAATTGGTAAAGGTTTTATTTTTGGATTTATTTGGTTGGTTGTACGGCATGTAAATACTCACAGGGTTATTTAATGCTGAAGACGGTCTTCCTTATTGCAAACAATTATAGTATTGGAAATTAACATAACTTTAAGTAACTTTGTTACATAGACATCATGTTTTCTTAGCCGTAGTGGTTAACGAGCTGGACCGGCCTATCGCTTGGTGGACTAGAAGACACCGACTGCCCCTCGGCAAAAGGGTAAAATCTCTTCCATGGGGCCACTTTTAGGTCGTGTGTAGTGATCTGTGATGCTTAAGGACGGAATGCTAGTGGCTGCAATATTCTACTTTGACCGTTGCTTAGGCTAGACAGGCGACTGGAGAGACCTATCCGATCAATTGGCTGGTCACGTCAAGCACAAAAATAATAGATTACAACATATTATATTTACAATTATTTTTCACCCAGATGCCTAGGAGGGAAATTCCGACGGGCATATGGGGCTTAGGGTTCCAGATTTACACAATTTAGTCAAAACTTTCATTGTGTCACATCCTGTTCGTGGCGTAGGGGTTGGGAAATATATACACTGATGGGACAATACTACTGAGTAGTGAGTTCTATGCGCCATACTTATATCAATTCCTACCTGTGGCAAACTGGTTGGCTAAATACATACACCGATGGAATTATTACATGAACTTCGATTCTGACTATATAGTAAAGTAGCATAGTAATGCTGGTAACATCTGCAAAATATTTATAATCTTAAACATATTCAATTAGTAAATGATTGTGTTACATATCATATGGTGTTGTTGACAAGATCCTTTTAGCGAGAATTCGAGGGGGCCAAGTGGGAAAATACCTGGACCGTTGGTAACCTTAACTCCAGAGGTGCGAATCTCGCGCGTCACGTGATTTAGTTAGTTTAGATTTTAGTTTCAACCTGACATTGAGCAGAGAGGATGTCTATCTCTCTGCTGGGGTTGTTAATTCCCCGCGCTGAAGAACATGGGCAAGAAAAATAAATCTTGATCAAGAAAATAAAAGTCTTGTGAGTTGATTAATTGCATGACTAAAAACTAGCCCTTAAAAGAAGCCCTTAGAAAAGACTAGACAACATGACAACCAAAGAAATAGATAGGGAAACAACCACACAAGATAGCAAGAAGAAATGAAGAATAAGTAAGTCTTAACTCTCTCTTTCTCTCTCTCTCTCTCTCTCTCTCTCTCTCTTCTCTCTCTCTCTCTCACACACACACACACACACACACCTCTCTCTCTCTCTCTCTCTTCTCTTCTCTCTATCTATCTATCTATCTCTGTCTCACCAGAAGTCACTCTTTCGTTTATATACCCGATGTCTGATGTATGATGCCAATGTGGGTATACAAAATTTGTACGTTTAATTTTTGGACATACCTCGTATGACGGTTCATGGCTAATTTCTAGAATTGTTGTTGTGGTGCCTATTACAATGTAGAATCACGTTTGGAATAGTTAATGCTTGTTTTCCATTAGACTTCGCAGAATCCTCATTTCGTTTTGAAGCTGGAACTCTGAGTGACTTTTCAGAGCTTGCTGCCAAATCTTACACTTAATATATAATCGATGGCAATTTAACTCCAACTCGGCCGGTCCAATTCTGCCTGTGACACGTTTAAACCCACTTACTTCGATCTAATCTTTGTCCAAAGTCCTTAAATCGGGAAAGCAATAAAGAGGAAAGGTCAGTCGTAGCGCGAAGATCTTACGAAGTTGATCCTTTCAAGAAAGTCTATACGGCTCAGATCTTCCCAGAATGTAACGCGCTTTTTAATGACATTGACTTGTCGCCGTCCGTTGAACCTAGGCTCAACTTCGAGATTGTAAAGTTAAAAAAAGAAAGATGAAAGAGAAAGTAAAAGTAAGAGAAAGCGAAAGTAGGAGAAAATGAAAATGAAAGTAGAAAAAACTGTGAGTGAAAGAAGGAAAAACGTAAACATCGAAGAAGTAGAATTATCATCAACTAGAAAAAGGGAAAAAACCTCTCTATCTGAAGAAAGATTCTTTTTACATAAATGAAAGCAAGGAAACTATGGCTGGCAATTGATGGGAATGCTTTAAAATAAGGTCCAATGTAGGGATTTTCACGAACAAAGAAATAGAGAAACATTGACAGTGTGTTGAATTGAGCTTGATCGGGTTCGAACAAGTATTGCATGTACCAAGAAAAGAATAAACATTTGAATGAATGAGAGTTGAAAATCAGGAATAAGTCTAAGAGAGATGTATCAGAAGAATACCAATTTCGAAAAGTAACTTTCCATTCTTGGTAAACTTGTTCGAATATATAACAAAAACTGAGTTAGGTTCTTTCAAAAAGAAATAAAAGCATTAGTCTTGGGACTGGATTTTGCTATCTCTAGTGTAAAAAAGGTTTTATGTGAAAGATATACTGAAGCAGGATTTACAATACATTCCGAAAATATTGGGATGAACATTAAACTACCTACAAGCTTAAAACGATTTTTCAAAATGAGGGACGCTTTCAGGGTCACGTACCTTTTACTTTGGAGCTTACGCTAATAAATACCCTCCACGTAGCCAAGTGGTACATTCTCCAGCCATTCTCACCGACCGAGTGATTGGCCTAGCTCATGATTTACAAAAGAAGATCCTTGTGAAACTCGAGTACGTTATTACCGTGTACATTTATGTTAATTAATTTGCGAAACTAACGTATTTGGCACTTTATATTTGTTATATCGCTGCCTTACCATCGTGAAATTGGAATCAACTAACCAGTGAGCATTTTCAACGGTAAGTCACTTTTTCCACAAATGCCAAACACACACACAACACACACACACACACACATCATATATATATATATATATATATATATATATATAATATAGTCTTCCACAGACACGTGTTTCGACTTATCAAATCTCTTCAGTGTGGCTAGATATTTTGTGAACTACCTACAGCCGGGTTAGAAACCCGATCGTTTCACTAGCAGTCGGACAGATTACCCTCTCGGCTATCATCACCCACAGAATATGAAGGAGATTTTAACTGTTTTAATACACACATATGTATATATGTATGTAAAAGCCGTCATAGAGTGCTTCATCCCATTTGATAGGAGAGCGTTGCGTTTACGCTTTAGTTGGCGGCCGTCAGCGAGATCCCCTTCCAAAGTGCTCTACCCCAGGGAAGGGGAGCATATATAGTCATCCACAGACACGAGTTCCGACTTATCAAGTCTCTTCAGTGTGGCTAGTGATAGTGTAGGTTTAGTGTAGCGTGGACATGGAGTTAACAGCACCTGGTTTCTGACATTTTTTTTCAATTCTGCGAATCTCAGAGCAAGTGAAAAAAGTATTCAGTGGTTAAGCTGTATATGTTCTGGTTTGGTCTTTCAAGGAGGGAAGGAGGTTTGGTTATGTTTGGTCTGATTGGTTTTACGGCATATTAACCTCGGTGGGGTCATTTAATGCCGACAAAGTTTTGAAGTAAATTCATTCTTAATGGATACTCAATATTTCTAACTCATTTTACTATTTACCACATAGATGGGACAAAGAATTTGTGAATATATAAATGAACATTTATTCCTTTATTAAATCTTCATTATATTCATGATATGATAGGATATTACTCGAAAAATATCATTTCCATCGGCTGTAAAGATGCCATCATTAAGATTTTTAGTTTTGAAATTTCAAAAAGTTAAAAGTTGATTCTCCATAATTTCTTTTAACACTTTATGATCTTTCACATTGTCGATTAGGCCTGTAGAATACGTAAACTGCACATCCACAGGGAGTAAGACTCCCTCAACGGGGCCACCTGTTGGGCGTGGGTGGCGGCTGGTGATGCTTAAGGACGGAATCCTATTGGCTGAGCAGTCTCTGACATACAACAGTCAACTATTGCACTTACTTGGGCTAGACGGGGAGTCTGAGTGTCCATCCCTCTGATCAATTAGCTGGTCATGTCAATCCCGAGCACCTATATGATTCTCCCGACCTTATTGCTCTCATGGCAAATGCCCAAATCGTTTTGTGTGCTATAAGGCAGTGTCTGAGGATCTTACTGTCCTGCGTAGGGCACTAAACTTCATCTTGTGGTGAGGTTCCATTTCTGGAGCTCTGAAAAGTGTCGAATACCCTTTTGTTGTCATTACTCCCAGGTCGACCCTGACCCAGATTGGTATTACCGGTTGAAGTAAAATGATTTTAAACATTTTGACTTTTTCCAGAATAAAAAGGAATACAGGGTTTTGGGTGAGAAAAAATTCGTTAAGG
>CM042147.1:78771336-78806336 GCA_023376005.1 Doryteuthis pealeii | reverse complement strand
GGTATGAAACACACAATTGTGTTAAATGAAAATATTTTATATCAAAATGATATAAAATATTTTCATTTTAACAGCATTGTGGGTTTTCGTACCCTTTTATCTATACATATACCATCAGATTCTTTTCCTTACTCTTAACTTATATATATATTATATATAATATATATATATATTATTATATATAAGTGATGTTATATATTATAAAGTGCTGTTATGGGTCCAATGGGAGAAAATTGAATATTTAAAAAAAAAATAAAAAATAAGGTCTACAAAATGGATTATGTTTAAAAAAAAATATTTCTATTTTAGATTAGCGACACTTCAGATCTTCTGATATCTTCTTCAGGCGTTAATTAACTACACACACACACACACACACACACACACACACACACACACACACATATATATATATATATATATATATACTTTAACGCCTACATACATATATAATTCCTTGATGCACTTATATACACATATGCACACACACGCAAACACGTACACACATACTATATATATTAATATATTTTCCATTTTATCATATATATACATACATATATATCTATATAATTCATATATATGTGGTGTGTGGTGTGTTGTGTGTGTGTAAGTATATGAAAAAGTTGTTATTAAATAAGAAATATGAATGAAAAAATAAAAACCCAGTTGTTAAATACGCAATAAAGTGTTAATTCTAAAAACTCGCTGCTATATATATAATATATATATATATATATATATATATATATATATATTATATATATATATATGTATAAACAATCTTTTCACACATACACACTCGCACTCGCGCGCGCAAATACACGTATTCACACACCTATATATAATAATATATATATATATATATATATATATATATATATATATATACTTACTGTGTTCATTTTGAACTAAAGGCATTAATTACGTCCCTTCATGCCAACACATTCCCCTAATCTACAAAAGCTGCTACATCAATTTTGAAACTTTACAGAGACAACTCATGTATGTATGTATTTAATGTTACTTACATACATATGTATTAGTTTATTTCTGTCAGTCACTTACAATTATCAGCAAATACATAAGTAAATGTATAGAAAAAAAAGATACCCTTAAGTGATTTATTAATATAAAAGTAGTAAAACTACTTTTACTGCTACTACTACGACGATTATTACTACTACTACTACACAAGTGCATATATATATATATATATTATATACATACATATATATATATATATGTATATATATATATGTATTGTGAGAGATAGAGAAGAGGAGAGAGAGAAAAAAAGAAATAGATAAATTAAGAGACAAAGCGATAACAATTATGTGATGAGGACAGAGAGAGAGAGAGAAAAAAAAAGAGAATTCTCGATGGGAATTCATAGATCTACTCGAGTATCTGACTGTCTGGCGCTCTCTTTCCACACACACACTCAATATATATATATATATATATATATATATATAATATATATATGTGTGTGTGTGTGTGTGTGTGTGTGTGTTGTGTGTGTGTGTGTGTGTTGTGGTGTTTTGATATAATTTTTTTTAATGTGTCACAATAGATAAGGTTAGAGAGATAGCAAATTTATGATGACAGAAAGGTAGAGAGAGAGAGAGAGAGAGAGAGAGAGAGAAAAGAGAGAGAGAGAGAAAGAGAGGGGAGAGATAGAGAGACAGATTGTGAAGGAGTTTGATAGACTACTTAACGATCCCTCTCTCTCTCTCTCACTCTCTCTCTCCCCCTCTCCCTCTTTCTCTCTTTCTCTCGGTCTATGTATCTATCCCTACTTCTTTATCTATATATCCTTCTCACACCCTCTCTCGTTCACTCGCTTAATCTCTTTATCTTGCTCTTTCTTTCTCTCTCTCTCTCTCTCTCTCTCTCTACCCCCTCTCTCCCTCCGCCCTCTCTCCTCTCTCTCTTTCTCTCTCTCTCTCTCTCTCTCTCTCTCTCTGACTTCTCTTTGTCTTTTCTTTCTCTGTCTCTTTTTACCTCATCTATCTATATACATATACATATACATACACATATATATATACATATATATATATGCATATACATATATATGCACATTATTTGCACATACAAATGTTCTTATATATATATGTGTGTGATTGTGTGTGTGTGTGTGTGTATGTATGTGTGTGTTTGCTTTGTATATTTGTGCGTTTTCATGTGCGTGCTTATACGTGTGCAAGGGAACCTGAATTTAAAACGCATGTGTACCTCTTTATCCAAATGTCTAAATCCATCTAAATAACAGTTAAGGCAGGTGCACATTTCAAACTCATTCTCCGTGATATATATATATATATATATATATATATATATATATATATATATATATATATATAAGGCACGTGCCATGAGTTATTACTCAGGGTAGTCGGTCGGTCGACCTTTGTAAAACAAATAGTGAACAAAAGCCTTATCACTCTACGTCAGAAAACATTTTAGATAATACACTGATAATGAGGCGGGAGCGAGAAAAACCGACAAAATTAAGAACAAAATGGTTTTAAAAGATTTTGTTTATATTTATCACCCACCGACCCATAACTCACCCGCCTACCCGCAACGCATGCACACATTCTACGAGATGGCTTAATCGAAGTCAGAATTTTAATTTCTGTTATATAGTAAGGTCACGTGAGTATTAGGAGGAGAGTCCGTCGTCTAAGTACTTCAAGTGAGTTCTGCAGAGAGTAATATCTGTATTCCTAAATAGTGGCTAGAACCATCACCACTGTTGAGCTAAGGGGAAGATGGGTCATTCCATTATATCAATTTCCATAATTGATCTTAATCTAATATGGTTCCTAGCAGTGTCTATATTGTTTAAGGTAACAATACATGGGTTGGTTGGTTGGCTGGTTGGTTGGTTTTTACAGCATGTCAACCTGATATGTACCCCTTTCTCGTCGGATACATAACTAGAGTTCTTATGTGATAGAGAGGAGATGGGTAGACAGAGAAATATCTAAACAGATTCATAACTTACTTGTTACTTTCTTTCTTCGTCCATTTGTGATTTCTAGACTTCTCGCCATGTTGGACTCTACTTCTTTCTACTTCGGCCATTGGTTTGATCGTCTAAGTTCTTCCTTGTTGCTTCTTTCTATTTCTTTTTGGTTCATATTCTACTAATTACTTAATTAATCATACAACGCCTATTGCTTTTTTAAGGCTTTTATATGCCTTTTCTTACTAAATAACACATCGCGCGCGCGGAGTTGAGTCAAGTCTATCCTTGGTCATGACTAGGCTATAACTGACTAACTAACTCAAGATCATGTGACGTGCGAGATTTCCGGTTTTCTTGTATCTTTCCTTGGAAACTGCTGTCCGTGATATGTAAAAACTATCCCCAAAGAATTACAGGGTGTTGCTAATAATCTATACTACCACATAGATTATGCAACAAACCCTTGTTGGATTATTTCATGCCGAAGACATTGTGTTTTATTCATTCGTGGTTGGTACTGAAAATTCTTTTTTAAAACTCATAACATATTTTTTTTTTAAACATTTTTCCGATTTAACCTCAACAGGTACTAACGCTCCGGGTCGGGTAGACCCGTGTGTAATGACGATGAAGGTGTACTCTTCAGACTTGCAGAATTGGAACTTCACCATTAGATGCAGTTTACATCACAATAAATGGGCATCTACGTTATGTTAATATTTTTTGAATAAAGGCATTTTATGTTATACAAGCAGAGCTACCCGTAATTTCCCGGGTTTAAAAGTTACGAAAAATCTTCTAACTTTTTTTATTATATATATATATATATATATATATATATATATATATATATATATATATGGGAGTATGAAGAAATCAATCCGACAATGTTTGAGAAATGTAGACAAACACAGATGTTAATTCATCCTTTGTAACATACCGTCTTTGTCTACATTTCTCCATATATATATATATATATACATATATATATATAATATATATATAATATTATATATAATATAAGGTGTGTCCTAAAAGTATCGAGATTGAAGCTCTATTTACCAGGAAAGAAATGAAAAATAAATGGAACGTACATTTTTCGCAGAATACAAGATGAGTCATAATAGTATCGAGATTGAAGCTGTATTTACCAAGATAGAAATGAACAATGAATGGAACGTTATTTTCTTTTCAGAATACAATGTGTATTATAAAAGTTCCGAGTTTGAAGCTGTATTTACGAAGGTAAGAATGAACAATGAATGGAACGTTAACTTTTTAAAGGTACAAAAAATCTCAATACTTTTTTACACCCCTGTTAGGTTCATCGTGAGTCCTCCAGAGGAAGGTGTACCTTAAACACCGAAACCGTAGTATAGAGAACAACTTCTTTTTCTAGAACTGTCGCTGATGACTGCCAACTAAAAGCGTAAACGCAACGCTCTCCTATATAAGGGATGGAGCACTCTATGACGGCCTTTACATACAAAGCGATGTGTGTATTAAAACAGTTAAAAATCCCCTTCGCATTCTGTAGGTGATGACACCCTGATGGTTAATGTGACGGACTGATACTGAACCGATCGGATTTTAATTCCGGCTGTAGGTAGCTTACAAATATCTAGCCACACTGAAGAGATTTGATAAGTCGAAACACGTGTCTGTGGATGACTATATATATATATATATATATATATATATATAATATATACATATATATAGGGAGAGAGAGAGATTGATAGAGGCATTAATAAAAAATATTTTTCTATATATATTTGTTTAGTGCTAATACCCTTGGGAAAGGTATGAATTATATTATCCCTCCAGCTATGGGTAAATAGTAGGGCAGATTGGGCTCTTTTACCTTGGTTAGGCAACCGGTCTAGGAGAAGGAAAACTCAGAATTCAAATCTGTTAAACTCCGCTTAAGAAATTGACCTTGTTTCACATTCTGCTCGTGCGGAGGGGTTGTTTATATATATATATTATATATATATATATATATATATATATATATATATATATATATATATATATTTGTTTTATCGTCTTTCATTCTTTATATATTTCTTGTTTTTATTTGTTTATTTTACTATTCATCTTCTTTGTATTTTTTTCATTTATTTGTCTTTTATTTGATTTTTTTTATCTTTTATTAATGTTTTTTTTAATTATTTTTAAACTATTTTTTTAATGTATCATTGATTTATACACTTATATTTTTTATTTAGCCTTACTTATGGAAAATGGGGTGTTAAAGGCTTTTTAAACCACCTATTTCTATATAATTCTATTGAACTTTGATCTTTGTTGGTCTCCTCCGATTTTCCTTTATAAAAGGGTGTGTGCTCGGTCGTTGTACAAATAAAATTATAGACAGACAGGCAGAATATTTATTTTATTATATTTTTAGATCATGGCAGTATTATGCTGTCTCTTCGTTCCCAGCTGCAGTCAAAATCCGTTGATCGTCGACACTTTGAGTATTAATGAAAGAAATAGACAAACACGTTGTTGAGTTTTAATTGCCCACTTTAATCATTGCTTTAACTCTAGATGTCTTTTATAATGTCTGGGTTTCCAAACCGTTATTTCAAGAGAAGGAAAATGGAAAATGAGAAAATAAAAGAAAACAATCAAATTAAAAACTGAAATAAGAAAGTTATTTGATACAAAGTTGGAGATCTCACAAAAGCTGCAATTTAGAAGAAATTTCCATGCCGCGCTAAACTTTAAAAAAAAAAAATTGTGCGCTCGATATGTAATGGTTATCATCGCTGGAAATGGAACCGGGGAGCCGAGTTCAAATCCTGAGCGGTTGGTTTCTTTGTTTAATGGCATATCAACATTTGTAGGTTATTTAATACCAAAGTCATCCTTTTAGAAGAACAGTAGTGGTAATATTTAATCCATAGCTTTCATTTATTTCCCTGCCCTGTCGGCTGGGGCGTTAGAATGCACCGACTGCACCTCTGCAGATGAGTAAGACTCCCCCAATGGGGCCACCTGTTAGCCGTGGGTGGCGAACCGTGATGCTTAAGGATAGAGCCCAGGTGGATGAGCAGTTCATGACATGCAATACTCCACTTTGGCCCTATCTTGGGCTAGACGGGCGGTCGGAAAGGCCCCCTCCGATCAATCGGCTGGTCACGTCAAGCCCTAGCACCTATATGATAGCCCCAACCCTATTGCCCTTATGGCAAGCCCCAACCTCTTTTTATCATATGGGTGCTAGAAGGCGGTGGCTGCGGGTCTACATGTCCTGGGAATGACGTTAAACTCTATCTGATGGTGATGTTCCAGTTCTGGAGGTTTGGGGAATGTGGAGCACCCCTTCATCACCATTGCTCCCTGGTCCACTCTGACCCGGAGTGGTAATACCTGTTAGGGTCCCATCTATGGGTTAAATAGAAAAATGTATTTATAAAAAAATTGTATCATCCATTAAGAATTGATTTATTTCAAAACTTTATCGGCATTAAATGACCCACTGAGGTTGCTATGTCATAAAACAAAACAAAACAAAATCATTTATTTCCCAAGAGTATTAATTCAAAAATGAACGTAATAGCATGACTGGAGTTCGAACTCGCTAACTATGATATCAGAGTACAGTACGACCCCTAATCCTGGACGAGGCTATTTGCATTCATATATACATATATAGCGCTAATACCCTTAGAAAAAGTGCGAATCCAAACCATTTGCCTCTAGCGTAGAGGGCGGACTTTGCTTTTTAACCTTGGTGTTGCAGTTGGTCTAAAAGGAAAATTCTCAATTCAAATTAGTTTTAACCTGCTTAAAAATAACCTTTCTTCGCAGCATATCCGTGTGGGAAATGTTTAGTAAATACATGCCTTTTGTTTTATTAATGAGTTATCAGTTTTCCTTCTTCTGCTTTCTTTTCTGTGGTTTATATGTTGCGATTCAACACCTCTCCTCAACCATTGCTTAGTTGTAGCAGTCAAAGTCCTAACGATCTTCAAAATCCATAGAACAAAAGAATATGCGACAATAGGGAATAATGATAACAATGGACTACCGAACGCCGAAAATAATTCGATCTAGGAATATATATGCAATATTGTACATTAATTATATTGATCTGGACACAACGAAACAGATATAAGAGTTGAGTTAATACAGTTCTAAGTGACAATCATCTGTAAGTTTCAGGTTCAAATATGACTACGGGCGAACATAGCAGAATATTCAACATAGCTTAACACTTCTACCCAGTCATGATTAACGGAATGATAAAAATTTACACCAATGGATTAAATAAAGGGTTCGGTTCGAAGTTCTGTGAAGGCTCCCGATTACGACATAAAGGATCCTGAGTTCTACAAAAAATGCCTAAAGAAGACTAGAGGGGATATCAGCCAAACCGTTGTATATATAAAAATAATTATGAGAACAACAGTCCGAAAAATCTAAATAATACATATCAAGCCTCATCTTAAAGTTTCAGACAAATAAACCTACTTATATTCCATAGTGGTACTGTCGGGCAATATGTCTTTGCTTGCGTGAGGAATTTTCCGGATGATTGCTAGAAGGTGACATAAGTAGTTACAAAGACAAGAAAAAGACGTAAACAGAGTTGTCTTTCGCTCATTACGCGTTACAAAATGACGTTTTTTCACGGTCAGCACATAAGATAAAACAGAGATAGTACATGACTGTTTTCAGTTGTGCATAGAATGGGCCGTTCTTCTTTGCTTTGATGATGTCTTTCTTGTGAAACAGCTGTTGAAGGATCCTTAAAACTAATACAGTAAATGGTTCCTATTGCTGAATTAGAATGACGGGGTCCATGGAAAGTTACCCGACAGTTGTTGACGGGAACTAACCTTTTGCTTGACAACGTGAAAGCGCGCAATTGGACGCGTGAGATAGTTTAGCTTAGGTTCGGCAGATATTTCAGAGCGAACGGGCGTGTAGGTCGTCGTCGCTCTGAGCCGATCACCGCCCGCCTCCAGCGGCGGAATCAAATGGGTATGGTTGCGAAATAAATCTTCATCAAGGAAACAACCAAGTCTTGTTTTTTAACAAAAATTGAATATTAAAAACAATGACTAGCCCAGAATGAAGAAGAATCAACACAGAGAAGACCAACCTTTAACAAGAAGCCCAGAGAAAATAGCCGACGAGTTAGACGAAGAAACAGAGTTAAAATTAAGATCATCATCTTCCATTTTGTAGCGTAATTATTATGGTCTACCGAGAAATTAGGGATTGAAAATAAAACGTTATTCGGCTTTCTGGAGAAAGAGAAGAAAAAGAAATAAGAACAAAGGTTAAAGTTTATAAGGGTAAATACTCAACAGTGCCAGTAATTGACCGTAGAATGACATCGGAAATAGATTTAAAAAATAAAAACGCTACTTCCGGGTTTTGACCGGAAACGGATGTGATCCCGGGACGAGAAACGGAAAAGAAGGAAAATCTTTCTTTTTTTCGGCTGGGCTCTGCTGGGAATCAGACGTGGCTCCTGGTTCCCCGTATGGGTTTGGGATAGTAGTACGGAACATGACTTACGATAGAATAGGTTGACCACTCTCTCTCTCTCTCTCTCTCTCTCTCTCTCTCTCTCTCTCTCTCTCTCTCTCTCTCTCTCTCTCTCTGAAAAGAACCCACGAGTATAGGAAGGAATAACAGCCCCTCCCCCTGTGACTATACAACTTGCGTGTGTTGTTTCTGAAAATAACGACTACTACTACTAAACGACTACAACTCGAACTATGCAACACATCTATACTCTATCTATCTGCCTCCCTCTCCCCGTTTATATACCCGATGTTGAACGAGTATATATAACACTGTACAGCATGTTCATATATGTCTCTATTTTTTATTGGGATTGGCGTCTATAGTTGCATGGGGGAAGTCCTCACAGCGGCTATCCTAAGCAAAGTACAAAAACCGATGATTAGTGTTAAGTTTTAAGGGCGATAATTGGCCAGTTGATTCTAGGTAGAGAGTCCCCCGATTTGGTTGCTTTGGTAATCCTCTCAGGTAGAGAATCCTAGGTTCCCCCGTAGAAGGTTGCTAGTAGACTAAGAAAGAATCAGCGCTTAAGTAATATATCAACCACGCAGTATGGCCGACGATTGGCTAAGAGATAGACCACATGATCACCCCCTTAGTCTATAAGTATAAGCGGGGAACTAGCACACACCTTATATAAGTAAAAAAAAATCCAACAGTTAGTGCATTACAATTATGCATATTGTTGTGTAGTGACAGGCTGTGTTCTTTAACCTTCGTTAGGCAGCCAGTCTAAGAAAAGGAAAACTGTGAATTCAACCCTCCGCTTAAGCAATTGACCTTGTGTAACATCCTGCCCGTGCATAGGAGTTAGTAAATATATATAGTTGTCTGGTGGCGTAATGGCTGACGTGCTGGACATCACCGTAAGCTAGTTCAAACCCCAGTCGCGCTATTACGTTCACATTAAGACTAATGCCCTTGGGAAAGGCGTGAATCCTCTCATCTACCCAGCGATGGGTTAAATTGTACCATTACTGTTCTTCTTCAAGATTGGCTTTGGTATTAACACTTTGCCTAGTTTAAGCCGCTCGCAGAATCAAAACTGATTTTTAGTTCATTATAACTGAACAGAAGGACTCGGGTTACGATACTTGGTTGTTATTTGAATAGAATGTTCTGAAGTGAATGGATACGAATTTTGATATATACCATCATACAAGTAAAAATACCAAGAAAATTTGGTAAATCCTTTCAGGAAATTTGGTAGGTAAATAGGTAAATAACCCATGCACGTTAATATGGCATTAAAAAAAACCCAAACCGAACCTAAAAATACATATGTAGTTATGCATGACGTTTGGACGCTGGAAAGTACGTCACTAAGAAATGCTTTTTTTCCCATCACTTTTCTACTGCTTACCTCTTGCTAAGTTGATCTCTTGATGATTATATTGTCTTGTGCCGTTCATAGTTTTAAATAAAAACACAAGTCCTTTTATTCTCATGGGCTCATGTATTTTATACTCAAGTCAAAATACCTTGGGGAACAGACACGCCTCCTGCGTCTTTTCCCTTCAACCGCTTAGTCCAGACTGACTTTTCCTCACTACCTCTATTCCATTCTTAGCCACTTGGCATCAGTCGGCCAATCAGAGGTTTACAGTTAACTTTTTGCTTCTTTATTCAAAAATCTTTCCACTATTATCTACACGCAACTACATGCATTTTTTTCTTCTTCAGCTTTTTTATATTCTATTCAGAGCCACAAGCTACCTATGTTTTATAATTCACGAGGGGTCATTGAATTATGTACGTACGGTAGTAAGAATATTTTTGAATAAGAGTTCGTTGGATTTAAAATCGAAGGGTGTTAAGTGGAAATTTCCATAACCGTCAGGGTTTTAAATGATTTATGATGACCCCGACTTGACCCCTCCGGATGCGCGTGATTGCAGGCGGGAGATAGTTTTAGATTAGATGCGACGAGAAATTCAGAGTGGGCAGATGCATAGGTCCTCTCGCTCTGGGAATCTTTATGGGCTGGGTTGTTTTAAATAAAAGACTTAAGAAAAACAATAAGACTTGTTAAGTTATTAAAACAAGAAATGACTAGCCCGAAGAAATGAGCTCGAAGAAATCAAGAAGGAGAAATCAACCCCCAGAAAGAAACCCACAGGATCAGCCCAACAAGAGAAGATGGCAGCCGAATTAGCAGCAGTAGAAGCAGAGAGTAAGAAGTAAGACAGCCTCATCTCATCTATCACCCCCTCGTCTGTCTGTCTGTCTGTCTGTCTCTCTCTCTCTCTCTCTCTCTCTCTCTCTCTCAATTATATACCCGATATGTAGGTATACAGCACCTACTGTTCAAATCTTCATGGCTCCTTGGTCCAGGTCAAATCACGTGATACAAACGCAGGACAAGCACATAACGGATTTCCTGCGCTAATTTGTGATCACTCTCCAAACCCTTGCGATCATCTATAGGTCACACATCCGGTGTTTTGCACTGACCAGCCTAGCCTGTTACATAACAGTTTAAAAATCCCAGTAATGTAATATTTCAGCGATAGCGAGAGAGAGAGAGAGAGAGAGAGAGAGAGAGAGAGAGAGAGAGAGAGAGCGTGACGAAGAGTGATTGTCTGGGACAGGTGTCGCGGCATAGTTACCGTGAGGAGAGATGGTTTGCAAAGAAATTCTTAACCAGCTTGATATACTGACACAGATAATAATTGCATACGTGTGTAGAGATTTAAAAAGCACACACCTAACAATTTTATTCATAAAAAGTTAATTTTCTTAAATAGATACAAATACAGATAAAGAGACATAAATAAGCATGCTGTTATAGACAGATGTATAGGTAGATATGAACATGCTGATATATATATATATATATATATATATATACATATATATATATATATATATATATTATATATATATATATATATATATATATATATATATGAAAAGTAAATGGAAGTGAATCCGACAGTATGAATTAAACATTTTTAGAAAATAGACATCCTTTGTTTGTTTTTTTCTAAAAATGTTTAATTCATATATATATATATATATATATATATATATATATAGATAGATAGATAGATAGATAGATAGAGAGAGAGAGAAATGGGGGATAGCAAAATCATGCTTATATGAATACACTGAGATACATAGATAGACATGCCAATCTTGTGGTAGATAGATACATAGATATGGCAAGTTTGAAATAGAGAGGTAGATAGATAGATAGATAGAAAAATAGATAGATAAATAGATATAAAAAGTGACTTTTCCTCTAAACAAAAAGTCATGAGGATTTTATTATTTTTATTACTTATTATACAACCAAAAAAGACAACACAAACGCACACACACACTCACACACACGCACTCTCTCTTTATCTCTTCTCTCTCCTTCTCCCCCTCTCTCTCTCACTCTCTCTCTCCTCTCTCTCTCTCTCTCTCTCTCTCTCTCTCTCTCTTACACACACACACACACACACACATATATATATATATATATATATTGTTGAAAATAGTGGAAAATGCGGATAAACAACTTAACAACTAAATCCACGTGATATTTCGCCTTTTTGCGAAGCGTTTTCGAATTTATTCTGGAGACAAAATGAGTAACACAGTTTACTTTAATGCTGAAAGGGTAATTTCTGGGGTGGGCAGAAGATGAAGGAGATATACAGAGGGATGAGAGGCAAAAGAAAAGGAAAGCCGCGAAGGTTGGCTGTTTGAGTGAGGAAGTGAAGTAAAAGGGTAATGGTTTTATTTGTGAGGTATGGTACATTTTATGGGGTCATTTATTGCCATTGAAGAAATTTGATAGTCTGGTGGTAATTTAGTGTGTGGATTTTATCGGATTTACCCAATCCTTTACTTCTCTCACACAAACACACACACACACACACACAACAACATATATATATATATAATATATTATATATATATTGGATTGCTGGTGGGTTTTGAAGGCTATCACAATGCAAGTGTAAAGAAAAAAAGAAGGTAACTGTGGTGTTGTTTGTTAACCTGTGATTTATTCTCAATATTTCGGGATAAAAATAACCAACCAGCAAACCAATATAAACACAATGCTTCAAGCAAATTACAAAACCCTTTTATTTATTTATATATATATATATATATATATATATATATATATACAATGGACTCTCCCGGCGATTTTCGACGTATGAGGGTTCATACACACAATGAACTCCCACAGAGTGATTTGTTTATAGTGGTGAAGGCTTGTGTTGGACCATTCACACTTTTTGGCACAGTCGATAGGAAAGAATTGGTGCATCAAGGGTTGCCACAAACCCAATCAACGACCGACCTCAGGAATTTTGAATTCAGAGTTATCCCTCTCCTAGACTGGTTACCTACCCAAGGCTGAAAAGCCCAGTCTGCCCTACTATTTAACCCATAGCTGGAGGGAGAATATATTGATTCATACCTTTCCCAAGGTATCAATCAATATATGAAGCACTATGTGAAATGCCAACAGCTTCGTCTAGGAATTGAACTCGAATCGACGGGTCCATTTTCCACGACTCTAACCACTAGCCCACGCGCCTCCATATTTGGATTTGGCATTAAATAACTCATGAAGATTGATATGTCGTTAAACAAAGAAACCTACATCTCTGCATATTTTCCATGTCTGAGTTACACGAGTGAGTGTCTGCACGTTATAAAATTCGCCTAATGTAATAATATATATATATATACAGAAATCAGTATTACAATCACGTCGGTAAAATATTGTTTTCATGTTTTTCCAGAGTATTATTTTAGAGGTAACGGTTTCTTTGGAAAGACCATATTCTAGAAGTATTCTTGTTGTCAATAAATGTGTTGCCTTGAAATTTTTTAACGTATTCCTTCAATGATTTGATGAATAGTCAGATTGTAAGATATTTTAGATCGTTTTTTTTTAATTTTTAATTTTTCTATATTTATCTTATTTCATTTTATTTATTTATTCATTTATTTATTTATTTATTTTTATTTACTATTTTTTTAAAATTTTTTTTTTTTTGCTTACTCAGAATTTTTTAAAAGCTAAGTTTCCACGGCACTTTAGGGGTTTGATCAAGGGAGGTTGAAATTATTTTTTAAGCAAAACTTCCAGTGGAAAATTTTGAAATTGACTTTTCGCTCACTAATATGGATTCTGAACATTTTTTACAAATAGAAAAAAATCTGTTTTTTTTTAATTATTTAAAAAGTTAAACACAATTAAGTTAATTAAATTGAGAGAAAAAAAACACGGAAATCTAGCATTAAAAACTACTAAAATGAACTAAGGGTTCAGGATTTTATGCTGATTAAAATAAGATTTTAAAAAATCTGTTGTTATCTTCTTATTCTCAAACCGTCGAGATTAGACTCAACATTTCTTATGAGAAGTCCTACATGTGTGTGTACGAGTTTCACATCATGAATATTACGCTTTTTTTTTCATTTCTTTTTCTCTCTTGACAAACTGCACCCTAAGTATTTGCACGTGTTATCGTGTGTCATTCGAGGGTGCATGTGTCGCTGATGATAACGCTTTTAAACATATTCGTATTATTTTCATTAGGCGAATTTTATAACGTGCAGACACTCACCTCGTGTAACTCAGACATGGAAAATATGCAGAGATTTAGGTTTCTTTGTTTTAACGACATATCAATCTTCATGAATTATTTAATGCCAAATCCGTCTGTAATAAGTAATTGAGAATTACTTCCCCTGTTTTATTATTACCTTCTCTTGTGGAACTCTTTGACGTTTCTGAGAGTATATAAGCTCTCAATAAACTGTAACATTATTCTAAGTAGAATGAAGCCTTCTCTTTAGGGAACTCTTTGACGCTTCTGAGAGTATATAATCTCTCAATAAACTGTAACATTATTCTAAGTAGAATGAAGCCTTCTCTTTGGGGAACTCTTTGACGTTTCTGAGAGTATATAAGCTCTCAATAAACTGTAACATTATTCTAAGTAGAATAAAGCTTTCTTAAGCCTTACCGTGTGTGTTCGTTTATTATTACACCATCTTCGTAGAAGAATAGTAGCGGTGCTATTTAATCCATAACTTAGGAGGCTGAGGGATTTCATACCTTTCCCAATGGTATTAGTCCGAAGATGAATGTAACAGCGTGAGTGGATATCGAACTGTCTTACTCCAATGTCGCAGTCATGCATGTTAGCCACTAATACGCATCATTTCTTTCAGTCTGAAAACGTGAGAGGTTTTGAATGGTCAAGCAGGAATCATTTTGCGGCTGCTTTGATCAAATTTATCTCCAAGAAGGCCACCCACCTCCGCCCCTAACCTGTTTCTCTTACAATATATCTCTCTACTTTCTCCCTTCTCACTATCACTATCTGCTCCCCTTCTGATTTCCTTCTCTTTCTCTCCAATGATTCTTACTTGACCATTCAAAACCTCTCCTCACTAACGCTTACCCACCCACTTGACCTCTTCTCCTATCCACCTCCTCCCGCCACACTACCCCTTCTATAAAACACTTGTATGATAACCTGATAATTCATTAAAACGACTGATGATGCCGAGCTCAAAGCTCTAGCGAAATATATCCTACACACTTTTGTCTGAGTTGTGTTCTTTTGTTCCTCACATCTCCACTCTCTCTCCCTCTCTCTGTCTCTCTCTCTCTCTCTCTCTCTATATATATATATATATATATATATATATATATATATATTCACCCATACATATATATATAAATATTTGGCGCGTGGTGTAATGGGTACAGCTGTAGTAAATGCACTCGTTGACACGAGTTCAAATCCTGGACGAGACTCTTTGCATTTCAAATAGCGCTAATACCCTTGTGAAAGGTATGAATCCAACTACTTTCCATGCAGTAATGGGTATATAGTAGGGCAGACTGGGTTTTTAACCTTGGCTAAGTAACCAGTCTGGGAGAAGTAAAACCCTTAATTACATCCTGTTAAAGCCCGATTAAGAAATTGACTTTATGCCGCATCCTGCTCATGCGGAGGGTTTGATATATATATATATATATATATATATATATATATATTAATGTGTATCGTTGGCAGTATTATACTTGAAAAGGCGGTAGTAATCCAACGTACAGTGTTATTGGAAGAGTGCTCAGTATCTGTGATAGAGCGTTGACAGATAAATAAATGAACAAATAAAAGGTTTAACTATTTTATTTTCATAGGAACAATCTTTACAACCGAGATTATTCCTAAGAAAATAAATAAAAGCTAAACCTTTTATTTGTTCATTTATTTATCTATCTATCTATATATATATATATATATATATATATATATATATATATATAAGCATCCACAGGCAGCGTGTTTGGACGTTTCACGTCTCTTCAGTGTGGCTAGACACAACGACTACCTCTGACCAGAAGCGAAACCAGACTGACTTTTCGTCCGAATTATTTGTATAACCTCTCGACCATTTAACAGTTGTCGTAAAGAGGTGTTTTTAAACTATTAAATACATTGGTTTATTTTACGATCCCCAAAAAGATCCAGTCTGTAAACAGACTATCATTGCTTTATGCTGGCAGTGAGAGTTAATTCAAGTCACCTCTAGAGAGCTCTAGCGGGTTTTGGAAGCATATAATATATATATATATATATATATATATATATATATATATATATATATATGTATATGTATATGTGTGTGTGTGTGTGTGTGTGTGTGTGTGTGTGTGTGTGTGTGTAATATAGTGAAAAATTTGAATAAACACAGGTTCAAATAAAATGAGTGATATTTATTCAGCCAACGCTGCAGTGTTTCAATCTTTTTAGTAGATCTTCTTCAGGGCTTTTTTTTGATATAAGGAAACAAACTGATCAACAAAAACTACCATAGTCTTCTTATTATTATGTGGTAAATTTTACTTTTCTTTATATCAGCAAAAGCTTGAAGAAGATCCACTAAACAGATTGAAACACTGCAAAGTTGGCTGAATAAATATCACTCATTTTATTTGAACCTGTGTTTTTTTTCAAATGTTTCACTATATTACATATCGTCGGATACACTTCCATTTTTCTCTTCACACACACGCACACACACACACACACACACATACATATATTATTATATATATATATATATATATACATATATATATATAATATTTACCGGTTTTGATTTTATGGTCATCTAACCACCCCCTTTTTATTACTTTCATTTACTATTCCTTTCACTCAAATCTTTTTCCAAAAAATGGCTACATTTTTCTACCTACTCCTTTCCCTTCTATCTTTTACCTTATCACCCCAAAGATGTCTCCTATAATCAATCACATTCTTTCCCTCACCAAAAACCCTACCCACCAACCCACTTCTCCATTCTATAAAACACTTGTATGATCCTAATGATTCAATAAAGACTTGAGGAAGCGGAACTTAATGTTCCAGCGAAATATACTACACACTTTTGTCTGAGTTTTGTTCTTTCATTCCTTATTTTACCTCATATATATATATATATATATATATATATATATATATATATATTTATATTTATATAAATTTGAGAAAAAACTGTCGAAGTCAATCCCATGAGTACATTTACATTTACAATTGCATTCATGCTTATCCTTGCACCAAGTGAAAACGCAAACAACTATTTTGTGGATTTGAAATCGGGTCACTCAGTCCATTTCTTACGACAATATACACGTGCGTCTTCCTGAGAGTATTATTAAGCTCATGGCAAAAACAAAAAACAAAACAAAAACAAACAACATATATGTGCTAAGCAATTCTTAGATAACGTCTCTTCCGTTATTCTTGATCCATGAAAAATAAACTAATCCCAAATCTAAAACAAAAACTATTTCGTTTGATAGCCAAACATTCTGGCTTAAATTAAAATAATTCACATTAATTAATAATCGACATTTTTTCAGCATATTTTTGCCAGAGTTTGTACTAAAAACGTCTCATTAAGATGTGCCATATTACTTGGTTATGAGCGCGCACACACAGAGACTTGGGTGTGGCGACCGGGCTAGGAGAAGGAATACTTTGAATTGAAACCAGTTGTATTCGGCTTAAAGAAAAATTGACTTGGTGTCACATCCTATTCGTTGAGTAAATACATACACACGCCAATTTTGAAGTACCACCCAATTAAACAATAAAATCTGCAACCACATCTAACAGGTCCTCAAGATGGCAAACAGTATCCGTACAGAGCTGATGAGTGTAAGTTGCCTAACCAAGGTTAAAGAACCCAGTATGTCATAATATTTACCCATAGCTGCGAATGAAAAGTTTTTTTCTGTAGTATATATATTTACCAACCCCTCCGCACGATCATGATATGAAACTAGGTCAATTTCTTAAGCCGAGTTCAACAGGTTTGAATTCAGAGTTTTCCTTCTCCTAGACTAGTAACCTAGCCATGGTTAAAGAGCCCAGCCTGCCCTGCTATTTACCCATAGCCGGAGGGAGAGTACGATTCATACCTGTCCACAAGGGTATTAGCGCTGAAAGTTATTGTGTGTTCTGTAGTATATGGTTAAGCGGGTAAATGTTATCTACACCATAAAGTGGTTTGAATTGAGTTTTCCTTCTCCTAGACTGGTTGCTTGACCAAAGCTAAATGACCTCGCATGTCCTACTATTCACTGATAGCATGGAATAAGAGAAAAAGAAGTCTATGTGCAGAACAGTTCACATACCTATGTAGTAATATCTCATCTACAGAAAGAGATATCAATATACGTAAAGGAAAGTCATGGGTTGCTGTAGACAGATTATCGATAATATGGAAATAGGATTACTCTGAAAAGATAAAGCGAGAATACTTTCAAGCTGTAGCCGTATCAGTGCTGCTGTATGGCTGCACCACCTGGACTCTAACGAAACGATGAGAGAAAACCACATGGAAATTACACAAGTATGCTACGCACTGTCTTGAACAAATCTTGGAAGCAGCATTACACAAAAAGCAGCTTTACGACCACTCACCTCTTATAACACAAACCACTGAATAAGAATTAGAGAGGCTGAACACTGCTGCAGAAGCAAGGACGAACTCATAAGTAACGTTCTTCTGTGGATACGAACATATAGACACACCGGTGTAGGCTGGCCAGTAAAACCTATATCAATCAGGTCTGTATGGATACTGGATGCCGTGCAAAAGACCTTCCAGGAGCGATGACCATTGGTGACGAGTGGGGGGACAGAGAGAGAGAGAGAGAGAGATAGACATACAGATAGAGAGGGAGATGGATGGGAATTCGCGCTATCAACATGACATGATGATGATGATCTTGATGATGATGATGATGAGGAGGAGGAAAGGGAGGAGGAGGAGGGGAAGGAGGAGGAGGAACAATATATCATTAACTGTGCGAGAGCACATTTGCCACTGAAAATATTATGCCATATATTATCCCCTTTTAAAAACGCCATTAAAATGCTTGTTTTTCGTATTTTATATACATACATATATATATATATATATGAAATATATATATGAAATATATATATATATATATATATATATATATATATATATATATATTTCATTTACCTGTATTGGATAATATAGACATATTGTTGCATCTAGTCTCGGTAAAAATATACAATAGCATTTTTGATTTCAAGTCAGCTTAAAAAAACAGTTGCGGCTAAAAATGTTCAGTATATAATAAGTATATAAGTATATTATAAGTATATTATAAGGGTATAAATGCATATTTACATATGCATATCATTATAAATATATGTACCTATGTATGTATGTATGTATGTATGTATGTATGTAGGTACATATGTATGTATATCTTGATTAAATGAAATACTGGCTACTACTGAAAATACTAAAGCCGACAGATCTGATTAGATGTATTAAGAAAAATGCGCGCGTAAATAGATTATGTATATATATATATATATATATATATATATATGTGTGTGTGTGTGTGTGTGTGTGTGTGTGTGTGTGTGTGTGTGTGCATTAAATTTTTGTATGTATGTGTTTATATGAAAACGCATACATATATGCATATAGTGGTACATTGACCAACATGTGCGTTCCATCTGCTCAAAATCCGTTCATCGCGTTCCAAGGAGAATTTTTACATTTGGAGGGGGGCGGTGTTGAGCGCTGCGTCAAAATTGCTGACGTTCTGCCCCAAATAATTGCATCTTTCTGCAGATGCGTTTCGCGAAATGCCAGACGTCCGGTGTCAAAGCGATGTCTTGCGAAATCACTAATTGGTTGAAAGCTGAATTTTGGCATTGAGCGCTAATGTACATGCAAACCATATATATATATATATATATATATATATATATATATATATATGAGGAAATAACAGACTGGGTAAAATCCAACAAAATGAGATTAAAAGTTGAGGAATAAAAGCGGATAAAACACAAAACAACTTCATTCGTTTCCCCTTATGGAAATAATTGTATCAATTTACTCTACCATATATAAGTTAGGGTAGTGTGGACCTGGAGTCAACGGCGGTTGGTTACTGACAGTTTCTTAACAATTTGATTTTCAAAAATCATATATACTAGCAAATATATGCACCCTCCGGGTGCAAGTATTTAAGTTTAATGTAATAAAATATTATATTAAATTAGAAAGGCTAATGAAACTAAATACCGATAAAAAGATTTGAAACAGAGGGAGTATAATAAAAAATAGAACAACTGAAACTTACTCTTCCATCACTCTCGTCTTTCATTGTTATTTTTTCTAATTTAAGTATTTAGTTAAAATAGGAAGTAAAGAATAAAATGACAGTTATTTTATCTTGTTAATGGATTTCATTTAAGATTCATTGAAGAGATTTTTGATTATATTCATTAAAATAAGACCAAACAGTTACAAATCAATAATACTAAGCACATATTTAATAAAATCACATTTTTAATATCAATATGCAAATTAGCCTTCCCGTTCACACTGTAAACCACTATTTTGTTGTATATATAAATATAATTGCATGTTGTCAGTATGTAGATTAGCCAACAGTATTAATACTGTAAAACAATTTTATTAATAATTGAGGTTTAAATAAAAATACAATCATGGAAAATGTGTTGTCTATAACTAAGGGAATAGTGATATGAGTAGTAATATAGTTTCGGTTACAGACAGAAAAGCACACAATCTCCATTATATATACTAGCAAATATATGCACCCTCCGGGTGCAAGTTTTTAAGTTTTAATGTAATAGAATATCATATTAAATTAGAAAGACTAACTAAATAAGAATGAAAAAAAGAAAGATTTGAAACAGAAATAATCGAAAAATAGAACAACTGAAACTTACTCTTCCATCTTTCATTACTAAATTTTTCTAATTTAACTATTTAGTTAAAATGGGAAGTAATGAATAAAATTACAGTTATTTCTTCTTGTAAATAATTTTCTTTTAAGATTCATCCCCGAGATTTTTGATCATATTCATTAAGATAAAACTAAACAATTAGAAATCAATAATATCAAGCATATATTTATTAAAATTAAATTTTAAATATCAATATGCAAATTAGCCTTCTCGTTCAAACTGTAAACCGCTATTTTGTTGTATATATATATATATACAATTACATGTTATTAATACGTAGATTTGGTCAACATTATTAATAATGAATATCAATTTTATTAATAATTGAAGGTTTAAAAGAATGAAATCATGGAGAATTTGACGTAAATAATTTAGGAAATTGTGACTTGAGTAGTGATATAGTTTCGGTTAGAGATAGAAAAACACACTATCTCCATTATAATAAGATATGTAAATATAATAAAAAAGTGAAACTTTAATGTCCTTTCAACCGATACTTTTTTTCAAAGGAAAGTTTCGGTAACAATTAAAAGTCATACACAAAATATAATTTAATTAAAAGGAGTGACAAATGGGGAGACATTCTTTTTCTATATGATGAAAAACACGTTTTTGTGTTAAGAATTTAAGGGATCATTCATTACTGAACAATATATATATGATATATCCATTCAAATATTAATAAATGGTGTAGACAGTGCCAAAGACTATCTCTCCTATCCAATTTAAGTTCTCTAAAAGATCAGCATGATATACAACAAAAATTGCAATATTCCTCTCTTTATGTAATATCTGTTAGCATCCCATCTATGGGTTGAATAGAGTTTTAAAAAATGCGTTTTCAAAAACAGAGTTAAAAAAAGAAGTATTTTCAAAACCCATCAAAAATGAATAAAACCAAATGTCATAAAATAAACCAGCAAGGGTTGACATCCCTTAAAATCCAACCAACCAGCCAACTAACCACGTTTTAGTATGAAGATCGCATGGTAATCAAAAACCAATAAACGAAAACTACTGATAGTTGATTTGTATGATTTGAATGAGAGAAGGGGAGAAGGTAAGTAAGGGTGAAGAGAGAAAGAGAGAGAGAGAGAGGGGGATTAAGAAAGAGAGAAAGAAAGAATAGGAAAAGAACCTTTAAGTAACATTAGTATTAACTAAAATGGCCTGAGACATGTCGAATAAACAAGAGTGCATGTAAAATACACTCTTACAAACAGATTGATATCAGGAGATTGAGAGACACTGTCGGTGTATCGATTGATGAAATGATATATATATATATATATATATATATATATATATATATATATATATATGAGGTTAAGTAAACAAACAAATGTGTTTATTTTTATATGGCTTTAAGCCCACAATTTTTGGAGGATATGTGCTTAATTGAAGTCATACCTAATTTTAAAAATTAATTAGTTAATAATTAATGAATTTAGGCGGGAATATATGTTCAAATGTAGGGCTAAACAAGTCGAGAAAATGTCAATCCCTGAATGTACATTTCGACCTATTAGGTCTCATCAGCAAGGTTATAGACATGGGAGACTGCTCCGTGTGTGACTCGAAACCTCGACTGTCAAGCTGACAGGCGAAGTCTCTAACCGTAACACTAGCTTGCGATTCCCACATTCTTCGTTCGTTTTGAAACTTATTTAAATTCCAGTTTTTATTGACTTGCTACACGACAGTATGAGGTTAAGTAAACAAACAAATGTGTTTATTTTTATATGGCTTTACGCGGACAATTTTTGGAGGATATATATATATATATATATATATATATATGTAAACACGGTTTGTTTTGGAATGGCTTTTTTTGCCGACAATTTTTGGGAGAATAAGTGCTTAATTGGAGTCGTACCTAATTTTGAAAATTAATTAATTAATAATGAATTAGGCGGGAATACCTATTTAAATATATGGCTAAACAAATCGAGAAAAATCAATCTCTGTATGTACATTTCGGCCTATTATGTGTAGGGGTTATGGGATCGGCCTGTCAGCTTGGCAGTCCGGTTTCAAATCACGCACAGGGCGGTCTTCCGATCTATAGCTCTGCTGATGAGGCCTAATAGGCCGAAATGTACATACAGAGATTGATTTTTCCCGATTTGTTTAGCCATACATTTAAATAGGTATTCCCGCCTAAATCATTATTAATTAATTAATTTTCAAAATTAGGTACGACTCCAATTAAGCACATATATATATATATATATATATATATATATATATATATATATGGATAGATAGATAGATATAAATAAATATAGATATGTGTGTGTTTCTGTTTTTCTCTGTATGGTGTATGTGTGTGTGTTTGGTTTGGTTTGGTGGATTCTACGGCATGTCAACCCTTGTTGGTTCATTTTATGCCAAAGACATTTTGTTATTTTCGTGCTTGATGGATATTCGATTTTTTAAACTCAATCTTTTAACATACCATTTTAAACTCATTTTTCTATTTGACCTATATATGGGAATCTAACAGTATCAGAGTGGACATGGGAGTAATAGTAATGAATGTACACATTCCCCAGATATCCAGTATTTAGACTTGACCTTTAGATGCAGTTTAACGTCAGGACACGATGACCCTCAGCCACCGCCTTCTAGCACATATATGATAAAAGATGTTAGAGCTTGCCATAAGGGAAATAGGGTCTGGACAGTTATATAGGTGCTAGGGCTTGACGTAACCAGCCGATTGATCGGACGGCACCTATTCGATTCCATCCTGAACCATCATGGGTCGCCACCCACAGCAAAAAGGTCACCCCATTGTGAAGGGGGGAGATTTGACACCTCTGCAGAGGTGCAATCGGTTGATCATTCTACCTCAGGCGACAGGGCGTGTGTGTGTGTGTGTGTGTGTTTGTGTGTGTGTGTGTGTGTGTGTGTGTGTACGTGTGTGTTATTGGGTAGCATTTCTTCATTTGGACAGATTTGGTTAAATAGTATAGAAATCTTTTGTCTATATATATATTTACCAACCCCCTCCACACGAGCAGGATGAGACACAAGATTAATTTCTTAAGCGAAGTTCAGCATGTTTGAATTCAGAGTTTTCCTTCTACTAGAGTGGTTACCTAGCCATGGTTAAAGAGCCCAGTCTGCGCTGCTATTTGCCCAAAGCTGGAGGGATAATTGGATTCATACCTTTCCCAAGAGTATTAGCGCTATGTGAAATGCAAACAGTTTCGTCAAGGAATTGAAGTCGGGTTGACGAGTCCATTTCCTACGACTCTAACCATTTGACCACGCGCCTCCATCTTTTATCTATATAACCTGGTTTCAATATTTTCAAGTCGCCAAATTGGTGATATTATATCCGACCAGAATAGGCTCATGAATTTGCCATAAAGGATTTGTTCCCAAGTACATTCGGTCCCCTGATGGGTCATCGTCGGTAGATATTTACATTACAAAAATGACACAACTTTATAAACGTTCTGTCCGGAAAAGACAGGTAGGTATATATGTAGATAGATAGATAGGTTTGAGGTTTAAGAACTGCCTCAAGGACACTCAGAAGAACACTGATATTGCTGTGGAGGAATGGGAGAAGCTAGCTTCTAATAGACCTGGCTGGAGAGCCTCCATCTACCTGTCTGTGGAAGAATTTGAGTCCAACCGAATTAAACACCAAAAATTGAAACGGGCTATTAGAAAGGGCAATTTTCAGCCCAGCAACATTCAAAGTGGAGAAGTTCCAACATGTAGTTTATGTGAAAGAGTATGTCTCTCCAGGGCGGGCCTGGTGAGTCATCTGCGAAAATACAAGGATAAAGTGTTAAATGGCACCTATGATGAAAAAAAAAAGGAAATGGTCTTACTCCAACACGAGTTGACAGCCATTATAGATAGATAGATATGAATAGGATAAAATGAGTAGGTACCGTATTTGACAGCATATAGGATGCACTTTTCTTCCAAAGTTTTGGCTCAAAAAATTGCCCTGCGTCTTATACATCGTAGGTGAAGTTTGAGACCTCCCGTAGGCCTAGGCTAATCTTCTCTATGATGCTCAGTAACCAAACTTACGCTCAGTACTTTTACCTACTTTTGCTTTTATACAGCTATGTTTCTGCTTGTGTAATGCACAGCTAGACTGTTTTCAATGATATATGCTTTAATACACTAAAAACTTGTTTTTCTTAATCTGACCTGCTGAAATGGGGGTGTGTCTTATATGCCCGTGCGTCTTATATGCCGTCAAATACGGTAGTTAGATAGATTGATAGATAGTTTGATTAATTTGCTTGAAAAGAAGAAGTTTAGAGATTAGGGAGTGAAAGAAAAAAAAAGAAAGAAATGGAATGTAGAATAGAAAAAAAAATATTGATAGGTGAGAAAGTGAGAAATGATAGTAAGTTGAAAATACAGAAAATGGGACAAATGTAGATCTATAAGTTAAGATAAAAAGCGCATGGTGTAATGGTTAAAGTCATGGGAAATGGACTCGTCGCCACGAGTTCAAATCCTGGACGCGGTAACTGCATTTTCACTTAGCGCTAATACCCTTGGGAAAGGTATGAATCCAATTCTCCCTCCAGCTATGGGTAAATAGTAGAGCAGACCGGGCTCTTTAACCTTGGTTAGGCAGCCGGTCTTGGGGAAGGAAAACTCAGAATTCAAACCTGTTAAACTCCGCTTAAGAAATTGACCTTGTGTCACATCCTTCTTGTGCGGAGGGGTTGGTATATATATATATAAATTAAGATCAACTTATACAACAGTTCGATCCTCGCTGGATGCTCCATTCTACGCGTGGCGAACGGGTTAGGTAAACACCTACACGAAGATATGCCTAATGTCTAAATTTAAAAGCTGTGCTCAAATGGGTTTTTAGCGGCTGTGTTCATTTCATTAAGAAAAGTTGATGCTCCACTGACGTATCTGTTTTTGGCGGATGGGTAATATCGCTGTTGTTTTATGCTAGATACAACAACGTTTTGCTTTTAACATCCGTTTCAACCATTAGAATATATATAAACCAAGAAGAGAAAGAGATGAAGAGAGAGGGAGAGAGAGAGGGGAGAGAGGGAAGGGTGTGTGAGAGAGAGAGAGAGAGAGAGAGAGAGAGAGGGGAGAGAGAGAATCTTAAGTGACATTAGTATTAACTAAAAAGGTCTAAATCTTGTCGAGTAAACAAAGGCGCATGTAAATACACTCACTATAAACATATTGATATCAAAAGAATGGAAGACAGGGTCGGTCTATCAATCGATGAAATTATATATATATATATATATATATATATATATATATATATATATAAGGTTAAACCTAATGAGCCAGATATCCCTACTAATAGTTTCGCTTGGTAGCCCATGAGGGCAAGAATCTAATTCTCTAGTCTTTTCTATTTTTCATTTTTTCCACAGTGAAGTTTGGTAGTATATTTTTACTAACAAACTATTTGCCGGGTTTTTTCTTACCCCAAGAGTTTAATAATATATATATATATATATATATATATATGTGTGTGTGTGTGTGTGTGTGTGTGTGTAAAATGTAACTGGAAGTGAATCCGACGGTATGTTGAAATAATGAATAAAGAAAAGAAAGTATAGAATGGATAATATAGGATATTTTAATCAATATTACTTACACGTGTTTTGGTAAGGAGTTTATCCATGTGTACATTATTCAAACTATTATTATTTTTAAATAATCAAAAGAAATGAAATAATAATAATAGAAAAAAATGTAGAAATGTTCCGCACACAAAGAAAATTCGACCTTCATCAGAGTACATCCTTATTTGAAATGAAAAAGCGGAGAATTTTTGAAATGTTCGAAAAAGAACATTTTTAAAAAAAATTTACTTTCAGACGCGACCGATAAAGAACCGTTAATGACGTCAAATGAACAGATTTTGACGCAGAGAGAAGTTTTGTGGAATTCTAAATTATCAAAGCATGAGGGATTTTATATATATATATATATATATATATATATATATATATATATATATTATTTGATTATATATATATATATATGTGTGTATTTATTCATTTATATATGCACTTAAATATTCATTTATCTATATATATATTTATATACATTCATATATTTATTCATTAATATATATATCGATATATTTATTTATTTATATATATATATTTAAATACTTATTCATACATATATCTATATATTTATTTATTTATTTCATTTATTTTTTATATAGAAATTATACGCATGTATGAATTGTCGGTGGTTAATTTATTGATTTGTTATTAAAGTCATTATAGTTATTTTCTAAATAAAATTTAGTCAGATCAAAATGAGTATTTAAATATGTTATACTTTCTTTCCTTTATTCATTCTTTCAACATATATATACACACACACACACACACACCACACACACATATATATATATATATATATATATATATTATATATATATATATATATATAATATATATACATATATGAAAACAAAAGGAGATAGATTGAATTGTTGATAGACGTGGAATTGGCATGAAAAATCAGGTTGGTATATTGCCAACTGAGCGCATGATGAGCAGGGCTTTGGTCTGTGCCTTAAGATGGAGGGGGCTGATGGTTGGTGTGGCGCTCCACCTCAAACGCAAAAGCAATCTCTTTGGGCTAGTGTTAGTGAAAAATAGGATAGACTCCCTCGCTGCCCGGCTGATTCTGCCGACTTTACATTTTACTACTATTTATGTAGGTATATAAGTAGACCGAAACAGCAAGATATATAGAATGATAGATAGATAGATAGATAGATAGAGAGAGAGAGAGAGAGAGAGAGAGAGAGAGAGAGAGAGAGAGATGAATTGTATAAAACAGGCATTAGTTGGTTAATAGTTTGTTTGTTTTTTTGTTTAATGGTATACCAACCTTCGTGGGTTATTTAATGCTATTGCTATCTTTGTAGAACAGTAGTAGTACTATTAAACACATAGCTAGGTATATATATATATATATATATATATATATAGAGAGAGAGAGAGAGAGAGAGAAGAGAGAGAGAGAGAGAGAGAGACTGACAGACACGAAGAGAACAGACGAAGAGAGAGAGACATATATTATATAATATATATATATATATATATATATATAGAGAGAGAGAGAGAGAGAGAGAGGGACAAAGAGAGAGACAGAGACAGACAGAGACAGACATAGACAGAGAGAGAGAGAGAGGGGGAGAGAGAGAGAAAGAGAAAAAAATGACACATAGACTGATAGACAAAGAGAGACGGGCAAACAGACAGATAGAGACATATATGTATATATATATATATATATATATATATATATATATATATATATATATATATATATATATATATATATATAGAGAGAGAGAGAGAGAGAGGGGGGAGAGAGAGAGGAGAGAGAGGTAGATAAATAGATAGATATGTATATTTCCTATAGAAAACAAGAAAGCCCGCTATAAACAGACAGAGAGAGATAATATCGTTGTCGGCCTCCCATTCGTCCCCAAAGAGAAAGACGCACCAAATGGTCAATTGACTGACAAGCATTTTTGAAAGCCAAACATTTTCTGAGATTTGAAGTCCGTTTCCTCCTCTATCAGATCGTTAAGTATGTCAGCTGGCATACTGCGCCAGTCGACCAGAAGGTAGAACAAAGCAATATGGCCGACACTGCGACGAGAAATAAACACAGCTAAAAGCATAACCCGTAAACATGAGTCTTATTCTAAACAAGTGAACGAGACAAGAAGCGATGTAAACAAGAACGGCTTTTTGGGGACATTGTTGTATAGCCTTTTTTTTAATCTTATTATAATGGAGATTGGTTGCTTGTCTGTTTGTAACCGTAACTACGTTACTGTTTACGTCACAATAGCCTCGGGGATTGTGTAAGTTTATCAATGAGTATTTAATTTAAAGCCAAAATCTTTAATACATAAAATAAATATTATATATGAACGATGTCTCTGTGAAAATCTGAGTTAGATTTGCCTCAGAACTACCAATTATTTTAGTGTATTTGAAATCCTGCAATGTGTGTTATATATCGCTATGGTATAAAGGTTTATATCATAGAGGATGTAGTTAATTTGCATACAGGTTTTAACAAAATCGGGTTTAATAAATAGATACTTGGTGTTTTATCCCCCAACGAATTAAAATCAACCCTATGAATGATTATATATATATATTTACCAAACCCTCCACACAAGCAGGATGTGACACAAGGTCAATTTCTTAAGCGGAGTTCAACAGGTTTGAAGAGTTTTCCTTCTCCGAGACCGGTTGCCTAACCAAAGTCAAAGAGCCCATTCTGCCCTACTATTTATGCATAGCTGGAGGGAGAGTATGATTCATACCTTCCCCAAGGGTATTAGAGCTAAGTGAAATGCAATTATCACATCTAGGATTTGAACTCGGGGCGACGAGTCCATTTTCCATGACTTTAACCATTACACCACGTGCTTCTTATTGAATGATTTTGTATAGAAACCAATAAATATATAATTAAAATAAGAGTAATCTTTTTAAATGCATTCCTAGTTAATTGTGTTAGTCATTCTAATTTGATATATTTTATTACATTGCAGCTTAAATACTCACGCCCGGAGGGTGCATATTCTTGCTATTATTAATAGTATTCTCACTTCGTAGCTGGTTGGGTCGTCTATCGTCTTTCTGAGTATCTAGGCTGGTTCTTCTTATCATCCTTCTTAGGATTTCTAGGTATTTCTCATCTTTGAGTCCTCAGCTATTTTTAATAACGAACACAAGACTTTATATTGGCTTTTAGACATCTTTTATTCTAGAGGTAAGAACAACATGCGGGTATAAATTGTCTCCGGACCGCAGACGCCAATTTTATCTGTTCCGTTCTGTTACCCAGCCAAAACTACCTATCTGTCTTTCGCTTTTCCCGCTCAGCTCTGGCCTGTGAATATTATTAGAATTGTTTTTATCAAGTGTTTGGTCAACCTCTTTGTTCATGAAATTTAAATGCTTTAATTCTAACATGATGCATATGAATATTTTACAAAGGAGTTTTCTGTATAATTTAATTCATCATTTAGAAATGTAGGTTACAAATTGTAAAGGCACTAAATTAAACAACTATGATCATCCCATTTTGCTTCCGTATTGTGATGTGAATAAAAATGGATATTTTCGTTTCTAAATGAGTAATTGGGTTATATCGAAAACTATTACAATGACTGAGTTATATGCGATGAAAAACATTTTTAAAAAGCTTATTCAACGATAGTATAAAATTATTTTATCCCTTGTGATGATGATTCCACAGAAAAAGTTGCTGTTGATCATAGCTGAAAAGAAGTAGTCACCGCTTTCTAAAACGAATGTAACATCAAGGAAGTTTACTCTTTTTAAAACTGCTCAACAGATGTTAAGCCATCTCCCATGAAGAACTTTGTGTGTGTGTGTGTGTGTGTGTGTGTGTGTGTGTGCATTGGTATAAATCTAAATAATAGCAGTTTTGTGTTGACAACGTGTATGAGATGCTGATTCAAAAATAAGAGATCAAGACATCCAAGGAAAATATGACGGACAATGAAAAAATTTAAAGAAATAAAGAATGAAAGAAAAAATAAGAACATGATCACGCAATCTAAAATAAAGAAAGAAAAGAAGAAGAACAAGGGAATACAAGGGGAAAGAAAGAAAGAAAGAAAGAAAGAAAGAACAGAAGAAAAAAAGGGAAAGAGAATTTTAAAAGAAAGGATAAAGAGATTACCGAGAGAAACAAATATAGAAAGAAAGAAAGAAAGAAAGAAAGAAAGAACAGAAGAAGAGAAGAGTGTATAAGTTAAAAGAAAGGGGAAAAAAGAAGAAAAGGGTCATAAAAGTGAAAAGAAAGAAAAAAGAACGAACAAGAAAAGTGTAAAAAGATAAATAGGTAAAAATCATAAAAAGAAAAAAGAAATAAAGAAAAAGAAAAGAACAAGAACAATATCATACAAATGAGAAGAAAGAAAGCAAAAAGAAAGGAGCAGAATTTACAAAAACAAAAGAAACGTATTATTTACTCAACCAATTCCGGCACGAGCAGGATGTGACACGAGGTCAATTTTTTAGCGGGGTAAAACTGGTTTAAATTCAGATGCCCTATCCAGGTTAAAGAGAAACAAGAAACAAAATAAATATATGAAGGAGAAAAAAGATTATGAAAAAATGAAGAAGAAGAAGAAGAAGAAGAAGAAGAAGAAGAAAAGAAGAAGAAGAAGAAGAAGAAGAAGAAGAAGAAGGCTAACCTTCATAAGAAAAAAGGACAAAAGAAAGAAAAAGGAAGGAAGATTATGAAATAAGGTGAGAAGAAGAAGAAGAAGAAGAAGAAGAAGAAGAAGAAGAGAAGAAGAAGAAGAAGAAGAAGAAATACCCTTAATAAGAAGAAAGGACAAAGAAAGAAAAAAAGGAAGATTATGAAATAAGGTGAGAAGAAGAAGAAGAAGAAGAAAGAAGAAGAAGAAGAAGAAGAAGAAGAAGAAGAAGAAGAAGAAGAAGAAGACGAAGGCTACCCTTCATAAGAAAGAAGGGAAAGAAGGGAAAAAGGAAGAAAGAGTATGAAATAAGGTGAGAAGAAGAAGAAGAAGAAGAAGAAGAAGAAGAAGAAGAAGAAGAAGAAGAAGAAGAAGAAGAAGAAGGCTACCCTTCATAAAAAAAGAAAGAACAAAATAAAAAAAAAATAAAGAAAGATTATGAAATAAGGTGAGGAGAAGAAGAAGAAGAAGAAGAAGAAGAAGAAGAAGAAGAAGAAGAAGAAGAAGAAGAAGAAGAAGAAGAAGAAGAAGCTACCCTTCATAAGAAAGAAAGGACAAAAGAAAAAAAAAGAAAGATTATGAAATAAGGTGAGAAGAAGAAGAAGAAAAGAAGAAGAAGAAGAAGAAGAAAAATGATAAACGGATGATTCACTTCAGAAGAAGAAAGAAAGAAAGAAAGAAAGAAAGAAAGAAAGAAAAATAAATATAAGACATTGTACTACATAATTTTTTCCATCTAGAAATTGGGTCATAGCATCCAAGACATCTTCCAATTCCCCGAACTGACCCAGAAAAAAAAACTTGTCTTTTACTCAGATGTAGGCGTGGGAGAAGACAGGAAACAAGAGCCTCATCAATCTCCTCCCCCCACTCGATTCCCTTACACCCACCCAAACAGAAGGAGCGTTTCAAATGAATGTTCTCTCGAGGACAAAGTTCCGTTTGACGATGAAGTTTGTAAATTAAGAACTTCTGTCGTGTCAAAGAATAGTTGTCTTATCATATAGGATCATCTGCTTTTAACTCATTAAAGCATGGCTTGTTCTAGACACTGCAACATAGATAGATAGATAGATAGATAGATAGATATGAAGACTCTGATAATATATATATATATATATATATATATATATATATATATATAGAGAGAGAGAGAGAGAGAGAGAGAGAGATATGAAGACTCTGAGATAGATAGATAGATAGATATGAAGAAACTGAGAGAGATATAGACAGATAGATAGACAGATTAACAGATAGATAGATAGATATGAACAGACCAAAATAGATGGATAGACGTGGTCTAAGAAATTGCTAACAGAAAGAAATAGAAGCAATATATAATATATTATATATATATATATATATATATATATATATATATATATATATATATATATATATGAGGAAAGAGGATTGGAATGAATCCGACAGAATGTGGTAGAAATATAAGGAATGAAAGAACAAAACTCTGACAAAAATGTATAGTATATTTCGTTGGAGTTTGAACACGGCTTCGTCAGCTTTTATTGCTGACGAAGCCGAGTTCACTCTCCAACGAAATATACTACACATTTTTGTCAGAGTTTTGTTCTTTCATTCCTCATATTTCTAATATATATATATATATATATATATAGATGTATAAATGAGTTTGAAAAGATGTATGTATAAGTTTATATATGAGTGAGGGTGGGATTCTCTCTCTCTCTATATATATATATGTACATATGTGAATATGTGTGGATGTGTGAGTGTGAATACAATGACAGGAGGGTGTGTATATGGAAGTATGTGTATATAGGTGTATATATGTAGTATGTATATGTGAATACATGTGTGTGTATATGTATGGAAGGATATATGTATATATATAATATATGTGTGTATGTGTGTGTGTGTTGTGGGCAAAAGAGAGGGGGTGTAGTAAACTGGGAACTTATGAGGGAACCTACAGATTGACAATAATAAAGTAATTAGTAAAGATGAGAAATACATTAAATTGTAAATCTCCTTCAAGGAATGGTCAGCTGGTAGAGAAAAACACCCAAGTAGAAATATGATCTTTGACCAATCCCAACAGCTGCACTTTTCTGACTGGTTTCGGGAATGACTTGTGGGTTGTTTTTGTTTTTTGTTTGTGTTTCAGTGTTTATTGTTTTTGCTTTTGATCTTTGATCCGCTGTGTGGTTTTTAAAAAATCCTTGAGTCTTAACCTCCATTCTTCTTATATCTCTACCCCTATTTATCATTTTATCTTTAATTCTGTTATTTGTCTTATTATTATTAATTTTATTTTACTTTATTTTATTTATTCTTTAATTTGTTTCATTCTTCATTTTTATTTATCTTTTATTATTTTTTATTTTTTCATTTTTTTCATTCATTTTTTTCATTCTTATTGTTATTTTTATATTCATTTTTATCTTCTAATTATTATATCAATATTATCATGATTATCCTTCACTTGATCTTATTTTTAACTTTAATTTTTAATCTTTAATTCTTAACTTTAATTTTAAATCTTGAAACTTAATTTTGATGTTGGCTTTAAGATCTTAATTTTAACTTTAATTTTCCCCTTAAAATAGATTTATAGGTTTTTTTTATTGATTTTTTATTTTCTGATTATTGATTTTTTTATTTATTACTTACTCCTTACAGGCTTCATAGGTTTTCATAGGTTTATACAACGATTAAGGTTTATTCTTTTTTACTTTCTATTTTCTAGTTTCTTTTATTTTTATTTTGATTTTTTATATTGCCATTATCATAACTTATACATCAACCGATGATTACTATTATTATTATTATTATTATTAGTATTAGTATTATTATTATCACTGACAATATCCATTTATCTTAAGCTGGATGTTATAATTATTACTATGATTATTATTATTATAGTTATTATGAGCTTTCACATCAGCATTAGCTGATGATATCTCACTGGATTTTGAGTGACAGCAGATGTCCTCAGGTCTCCAGGAATCTTCTGAGTATTCTGGCAGATTACAGCAGTGGAGCGTTATTATTATTATTATTATTATTATTATTATTATTATTATTATTATTATCATTATTATCATTACTACTATTATTATGACTAGTACCACCATTAATAAAGTTATGATATAGTATTATTAATTTGATTACCAGGGTTTCTTTACTATTGTCTTACAACTATCATTCTCATCATGATAATTGTGATTATTAATATGATTATTATTGTTATGATTATTATTATCATTATTAGCATTATCATCATTATTGAGTTTACTAATATTAATTATTGTCACTTAGACTTTTGCCTTCGATTTAATTATAACATTACTTCTATAGTGAGTCTCTACAACCTTTAATTATTAAATCCGGTCTTTCACTTCTTATACTTTATGCTTTATATGTTATCTTTCACCTTTAGTCCCCACTTGTTAAATGTTAATTTTTAATCTGTAACGTCACTATATTGTTTTATTATTCTATATTTAATTTTTTATATATTTTTTAATATTATTTATGGAGTAATATACCACTACCCTTTACTGTATTCAATTTGTTCTAGTCTACCCTATATCATCCAAAACTAAATTCTCATCCTAGATTAATCTTAAGTTTATTCTTTATCCTCAGTCTATTCTCTAACTCTTTACCTTCACAAGCTACCTCCCACCCCTAATTTGCTTCTTAGTTTAATTCTAATTTATATTATGTTAATTTTTATTTGATTTCTAATTTTTATTGTTTATGTTCTATTTTTAATTTTTAATTTTTTTATTTTATTTTTTATTTTATTTTTTATTTTATTTATTTTTTTATTCTATAATTTTTTATTCTATAATTTTATTTTAATTTATTTTTATTTTATTTTTATTTTTATGTCATTCTGTTTCAGTAGACT
>CM042147.1:78758022-78771236 GCA_023376005.1 Doryteuthis pealeii | reverse complement strand
TCATTATATTTAGTCATTGTATTTATAATATTACTCAGTTTATATTTATTGCGTATTCATCATTTATTCATTTATTATTTTATTTACTTATTTTAAATGTATTTAATCTGAATTTATTTATTTATCTATTTTGTTTATTTTAATTTTGTTTTTTATTTATATTTATTTCTTTAAGTTTTTTTAAATTTTATTCAATCATTTATTTCATTTTATTTAATTTATTATTTTATTTTTTATTCTTATTTATTATTATATTATTTATTGATTATTTATATTTATATAGTTTATTTTATTTATTTTGTTTATTATTTTTTTCTTTTATTTTGTTTATTTTCATCATTTATTTATTCATTATTATTTGTTTTTTAAATTTATTTTAATTCAGAGTGTTTTGTGTTTTTGTTTTTATGGGTTTTTGATGTTTTTTTTTCTTTTTTTGTTTTTTTGTTAAACATTTATGATTAGATAATTAATGAATGAATTAAGATCAGCTGTGATTTAAGCAATTCCTACTTAACATTATTGATAGTTTCTCAGTTAAATGCACTTTAAAACCGTAATGCGACGTAAGCAAAACTACGAAGCTCGATCATACAAACATTTAAGTCTACAGAACTAAATTATTTTCATTTTGCCTCTCTTCCCCCGCCAGTGTCGGTTTACAACGCGGACGCTCCGTATTAATGGATGTGGTAGCCAATATAGCTGTCCGGATCCATCAATGTATATGCTGTCCAGGTACTTCATACGGTAGTTCAACACTCGATGGCAATAGCTCTCGAAATAAGTTGTATGTGAATAAAACGATCAGAATTGGTTTCCATAACATGAAGATATGAACAAATATTCCTTTTACAGCCTCCGTGCCTTTATGTTTTGCAAGTTTTGTGACACATTAGACGGATTCGGCAGACTTTTCTATGTTTTGATCATACGGTCCAAACACTTCTTCCATTGGTGTTTGCAAGTGCGTGCTCCATAGGTTTAAACAGGTTAGTCAATATGCATAATACGAAGTGGTCCTCATGGACTTTCAGTCTTGCCTCATAGAGATCAATACCACAACTCCTTACGATTTATTTAAAAAAAGAAGTAAAAAATGTCAGACTCGATTCTATTTAAAATAAGTGAAATTGAATCTTTTTAATCGAATTTTACTAGTATATTGTCTGTATATATTCCCCCAATCATTATATAGTTGAGCGTCTCATTTGGACTGATAAAAGATGTTTCATATGTTCTATTACAAATACGGGTTAGAATATTCACACCTAGTTTATAATAAATGATAGATTTTTAGAGGAATGCATTTCCGTGCGTAGTGGATAAAGTATCTGGATGTATATCGTGTAAGCGATCATTTGAACTCCAGTCCATATTGGTTTGCTTCGTGATATTGGTTTTCGCTTGGGAATTCTGTGATAGGAAGGTAAGTGGTCATGGCAGCTGTTCTTTGGAGGTTGTAAGCCTTCAGGATTTGTTCAAGACAACCGTAATATCCTCGTTAATGACCAGTGGGCACATTATATATATAGTATTTATTGGTTTGTGGTTGTTTATTGAAGGTCTGTCAAATGCAGAGGTGTAAAGAAATTTTATTTCTCAATATTTCGGGAAGAGAATTCTCATCCTCAGCAAGAATATAGGAACTGAAAGTTGTCTTAGCGGTGCTACATTTCGGTTCTGTCCTTGGGTCTTCCCAATTCTGTGTGTTGTTTGTGTATTGGTTTGGGGTGCTTGCTTATGTGTATGTTTGGTTGTGTGTAAGTGTGTGTGTGCGCGTGCTTTGTGTGTGTAAATGTAGCGTAATGTTGTGTGCGGGTGTTTATGTCTGTGTGTCTGATCATTTCTTTTTATTTTATTTTATTCTATTCCAGATTGTTTTCGCTCTAAGCAAGGTTTATTTTAATTTTATTTTATCTTATTATTTTTTTTGTTGTTTGCTATTAACAGATATCTGAGTCTTTTTATTGCTATTGTCAGCATTTGGAAGACCCAAGGCAGCAGAATTGTACAGCCGCTAAGACAACTTCAGTTTTCAGTGATTGCTTCTGAGGATGGGAATCCTTCCGAAATATGAGAATAAATGACAGAGTTACAAAAGAACATATAGTTACTTTTTTTTCTTTACACTCGCATTGTGACAGCCTTGCAAAACCATACCAACAAACCAATATAATACCAATGCTATCAAGCAAATGTACTAACAAACCCTTTTATATATATATAGTATTTATTATATATAATATATATATATATATATACGTGGCATGCGAAAGAGGCAGTGGCGCAGTGAATGAACGAGGCGTAGCGAACGCAGTGATACAGTCTTTGGGGAAAAAAAACAATATTACAGTTTTTTAAATCAAATTTGACAATATCAGCAATTAAAATTGTTATAAATATATCAAGTTTAACATGTATTGTTTTATCCACCTATTATCCATATGATCTATCCAGTTCATCTATCTATTTACTCTATCTATCAGTTCTTAGTCTCTATCTGATGTGTTCTATCTATATATCTATCTCTATTATATAGTTCGATCTATCGATTATCTTGTATCTATGTTCTCTCTATATATGATTAGTTTCATCTATCTATCTATATTATTAGTTATTAGGAATCCGCTCATATATATATAGCATATTATTATATACATATATTATTGTATAATGTATATTAGTTTATCTATTTATCTTCTATCTATATATATATATATATCTATACTTATTTATTAGTTCTATTATCTTATCTACTATCTATATATTATTATTAATTAATATATATATATGATATAGTATATTTATATATCGTTTCTATCTATCTTCTAATCTCTGATATTAGTTCTATCTATCTATTATCTATCATATTCTCTCTCTCTCCTATATTATAATATATATTATATATGGTAATATATTTATTGATTTATTGAAGTTTATCGTATCTATTACATATATTATTAGTTATATTATTATCTCATATATATTAGTCATATCTATCTATCTATCAATCTATATAATAGTTATATCTATCTATGTATTTATCTATCTATAATATAATATATAGTATATATATATAGTATTATATATTAGTTCTTCAGTGGAAATTATGTGAAATACGTGAAAAGTGAAATGATTTCTTGTAAAAAATTTGAATATCATATATCTATCAATTTTCAGCTAGAGGCAGATGTGAGCATGCAGTTTCTAAGCAACAGATTTAAATTCAGAGTTTTTCTTTCCCAGACCGGTTGGCCTTCCCTAGGTTAAAGAGTGATTTCCTAATTGTTACCTCATAAACTGATGGGGAAGTATGTTGATGTATTAGTGTCTTTGCCAAGCTCTCTGTGAATGCAGCAGTTTCGCCGGAGTTGACTCGTCTGCACGTGTGATTTTCAACGACGATAACCAATAACACCATGCCTTGATTATTGGGTTTCGTGACGTCGGTGACGTCGCTTAAGCTTTTGTAGATAAATATAATTTTATCTTTGATGTTCTGAGAAAAAATTATTACGGTTCGGATTTGACTTTGCCAGTTCGCAAGATGGTCAAAGCTGATTTTACATACGCTATCACCAGTCGATAATAAAATTATAAGATGCGTAATCAAAAAAAATCGCTTCCGTTACAAAAAAAGTGAAAAAAGCGGGAAATCGAAATAGGTTAATAATGAATTATGTCTTCATCAAAGAGGGAAATAGTGATAGATGGAGAGTGAGTAAGAGACTCAAAGACGGTGAGTTAGTTAAGAAAAGTGAGCTGCTAATAGAGACGAGGGGGGAGATTTAATTAAGAGGTGTGATAAGGGTGCAGTTAAATTAAGGGGGAAAAGAAGAAACTTTAAAAGGAGTGAGTTATGAGAATAGGGTACTAATAGAGAGGGGGAATTTATTTAGAGGCTATGAGGGGGTAGTTAGAATAATGGAAAAAGAAAGGCTTTATAAAAGAGAGTGGTAAACACAACACACAGACAATATATATATATATATATTAGTCTATATATAATATATATATTCTGAGAGATCTACTAAACAGATTGAAACTACTGCGCGTTGGCTGAAATAAATATCACTCGTTTTTGATTTGAACCTGTGTTTTTCAAATGTTTCTAATTTTGCATACGGAACGGATTCACTTCTCATTTTTCTCTTCACACACACACACACACACACACCACACACACACTATCAACATATATGTTAATATTGATATATATGACTTGTGGATGATGTCAATATGTTTCGATGATAGGATTCAACGCAAATTGAAGAAGAGCTGTAAATGGAGCGAATCCGGACGGTATGCTTGAAATGATAATTAAGGAAAAGAAAAATGTGAATGGAGTAAAATAGGTATATTTTATTATTATTTTACTGACACTGTTTCGGCAGGAAGTTTGATTCTATGTATAATATTCTATCGCATTATTATTTTAAATACAGAACTGATTGAATAAAAAATACGATAATATGAAAAAAAAATACAGAAATGTTTAGTATACAGCGAAATTGCGACCGTTCGTCAGAATATAGTCTTTTTGTTTTGAATGAATCGGTTGAAATACGGAGATTTTCCGAAATGTTCGTAAAAAGGAATTTTTTGCAATCGCTGAGAAAGTTGGTTCTATATTGAGTGTGTGTGGAAAGTTTTTATGCGGACATCTGTTTAGAAAATATTAGTGCAATCATACATATATACGAATATACTGATATGGAATTTGCATTCATTATATACCGTATGTACCGTATATCTAAGGTATATGTTTAAGGTCTGAGGCAAAGGTGTCTGTAATTCCCGCTCTTTACACGTGTGTGGTGACGTGGGACTGGCAAGGAATTCATTTTGTTGATTAATGATTTTATTGGTCTTCTAGTCATTTCAGAACACATTTTAATCTGGTTCATTTATCTGAGATGTTCCACTAAATGTCTCTGAGGTCTGCCTCGATTGGTAGTCGTGTGGTTTAGATACTCAGGCTAGCAGAACACTGGAGTCTAGATTTCAACTGCACGCCCCATACACAAGGCCTTGTTGGCAAAACCAAGCCGCAGCTTAGTAAAGAGAGCATCATCTTGTACGGATTATTACCGAGGCTAAACAGATATTTGGTGAGTGTCGGTTTTCAACCGGGTGCGCCCATATTTAGGGCCTTGTGCAAACTCAACAGAGCTTAGGTAAAAAAGGGATAGTACGTCTTGTAATGCTAATAGCTATCAGACTAGCAAACCATCGTGAGTTCGGTTTTCACAGGGGCCCCGTACTTACCAGGCCTTTGTGCCAAACTAAACTTAAGCTTATAAAAAAGGAGTATCTCGTCTTGTAATGGAATAGCTACCTAGACTATTAGCAACAATTGTGATTCGGTTTTCACAGGGTGCCCCGTACTTCAGGCTCTTGTGCCAAACCAAACTAAGCTTAGTTAAAAAAAAAAGGGATATCTTGTCTTGTAGTGAATAGCTACCTAGACTAGCAAACCATTGTGAGTTCGGTTTTCACAGGGTGCCCGTACTTCAGGCCTTGTGCCAAACCAAACTAAGCTTAGTAAAAAAAAAGGGATATCTCGTCTTGTAATGAATAGCTACCTAGACTAGCAAACAATTGTGAGTTCGGTTTTCGCAGGGTGCCCCGTACTTCAGGCCTTCTGCCAAACCATTCTAAGCTTAGTAAAAAAGTGATATCTCGTCTTGTAATGAATAGCTACCTAGACTAGCAAACCATTGTGAGTTCGGTTTTCACTGGGCGCCCCATACTTCAGGCCTTGTGCCAAACTAAAATAAACTTAGTAAAAAAGCGATACATTGTCTTGTAATGAATAGCTACCCAGGCTAGCAGACCATTGTGTGTTCCGTTTTTGCTGGGCGCCCCATACTTCAGGCCTTGTGCCAGACCAAATTAAGCTTAGTAAAAAAGGGATATCTTGTCTGATACCCAGGCTAGCAGACCATTGTGTGTTCCGTTTTTGCTGGGTGGCCTATACTTCTGCTCTTGTGCGAAAACAAGCTAAACTTAGTAAATCCCATCTTCTAAGGATTAGCAAGCTAGGCTAATAGATCATTAGTAGATTTATTCTCACTATGCGTAACATAACTCAGACCCTGTGTCAAACCAGCCTAAGCTAAGTAAAAAAAAAGAGGATGTTGCGTCTTGTAAGTATTACTTAACTAGACTAGCAGACCATAGTGAGTTCCATTTTCGCTGGGTACCCTAGACACCTGGTCTTGTACCAATGTAAATCTAAGCTAAGCCTAGTAAGTCACAGACAGCCCGTCGCAGAGTATAACGTTTAGCTATCTAGGCTAACAGACCATTGCTAGTGAGTTCAATTTATTTATTTTTTGGGAGTGCCCCGCAATTCTGGCTTTGGGCAAAACTATGATAAACTCGGCAAATGAGAGATGCAGATCACGTGATATATGTATTTACCGCTCACCTTTCTACCACAAGGTCAAATTCTTAAGCGAAGTTTACCAGGTTTGAATTTAAAGATTTCCTTCTCCTAGACCGGCAGCCATACCAAATTTAAAAGCCCAATCTGCGCCACTATTTACACATAGCTAGAGAAAGAATAGGTGGATTCATAACTTCCCCAGTAGTATCTGCACTGTGGGAAAGGTAAAGAGCCTCGTCCAGGATTTGAACTCAGTTCGACGTGCTGCTTTCGCACGGCGATAACGTGATATAGTTGTTAACGTGCTCGACTAGTAGATAATTGTTAACAAGTTCAATTCTCACTGACTATTCAGTACTTCTGGTATTAAGTTAAAATGACAATTTCAGATGTCTCTGAAAATAGAGGATGTAGTTCCTGTAGCGTATTTGCTTTACGATCTGGACTGTGAATTCGCAGTAAGCGAGTTCGAACCCCATTCGCGTTTTTGCGTTCACTTTCAGACTAATACCCTTGGGGATTATATTTACTAACACCTCCGTACGAGTAGGATGTGATACAAGGTCAATTTCTTAAGCGGAGTTTAACAGGTTTGAATTCAGAGTTTTTCTTCTCCTAGACTTGTTACCAAGCTAAGGTTAAAGAGCCCAACCCCTCTACTATTTACCCATAGCTGGAGGGAGAGAGAGAGAGAGAGAGAGAGAGAGTAGTTGGATTCATACCTTTCTCACGGGTATTAACTATATGGGAAATATTAACAGCTTCGTTCAAGACTTGAACTCGCGTCGACGAGTCCATTTCCAGTGACTCTTAACTATTACACCATGCACATCCTTGGGAAAGGTATGAATTCCCACATCCTCCCAGTTATTGGCTAAATAGTACCACTACTGTACTTGAACAAGGATGGCTTTGGTATTGAATAACCCACGAAAATTGATATGCCATTAAACAAAGAACCCAACCGTGAAAATAGAAAAAAGATTGGCTAAATGTTTTCTTGTTATTTCCGAACATTATTTTTTTTTTGGGGGGGGGGGGCTTTTTTTTGCTGATAGTCCATTGTGGCAATTCTCCAGGCCACCCTGCTGGGACGAGAAAGAATATATCTTATATTTACATTTATTTTAAGATACATATGAATTGCTCGGCTTGAAGCCAATTTTTGCTTATTTTACTATTGTTTTCCGGTCTGTTGAACGACCAGCTGACCCTTCCCGTGTCCGGTTGGTGGCTGAAAGTTTTGGTACACCCTTCCGTCGATACATACTTATTTGGATAGAAGATATATTAAGTTATCACATAATTTCTATGCCATGAATAAATGTTGTTGAATCTAACTCAATATAATGTCTAATGACAAAAGGATTTAAAGGTCGAGCAGTTATATTAACATGACCCATTAAAGTATCTATGTGCCTCTCAAATAACTGATTTATGTGCGCTCTTGGGATTATATTACCTTTAGGCACCCCTCTTTGATCTTGATTAAGAAAGGACATGTTTTTGATTTACACCGTCAATATCCGGTTGTTTGTTAGGGGTTAGGGTTAAGGGTTATAGGTTAGGGGTTATAGGTTAGGGTTAGGGTTAGCGGTTAGTTTTATAATTTTTTTTAAATCTAAAAATCGTCTGTTAAAATCAACCGGATATTGACGGTGTAAATGAAAAACATGTACTTTCTTAATCGAGATCAAAAAGGGGTGCCTAAAGGTCATATGGTTCCGCTCTTGAAATATAACCTGACAACCGGAGAGCCATATGGCTCTAGTTTGAGAACCAATGGACTAAATTGTTAATTGGTAAAGGTTTTATTTTTGGAATTATTTGGTTGGTTGTACGGCATGTAAATACTCAAAGGGTTATTTAATGCGGAAGACGGACTTCCTTATTGCAAACAATTATAGTATTGAAAATTAACATAACTTTAAGTAGCTTTGTTACATAGACATCATGTTCTCTTGACCGTAGTGGTTAACGAGCTGGACCGGCCTATCGCTTGGTGGACTAGAAGACACCGACTGCCCCTCGGCAAAAGGGTAACATCTCTTCCATGGGGCCACTTTTAGCTCGTGTGTAGTGCTCTGTGATGCTTAAGGACGGAATGCTAGTGGCTGCAATACTCCACTTTGACCGTTGCTTAGGCTAGACAGGCGACTGGAGAGACCTATCCGATCAATTGGCTGGTCACGTCAAGCACAAAAATAATAGATTACAACATATTATATTTACAATCATTTTTCACCCAGATGCCTAGGAGGGAAATTCCGACGGGCATAGGGGTCTCAGGGATCCAAATTTACACAATTTAATTAAAATTTTCATTGTGTCACATCCTGTTCGTAGCGTAGGGGTTGGGAAATATATACACTGATGAGACAATACTACCGAGTAGCGAGTTCTATGCGCCATACTTATATCAATTCCTACCTGTGGCAAACTGGTTGGCTAGATACATACACCGATGGAATTATTGCATGAACTTCGATTCTGACTATATAGTAAAGTAGCATAGTAATGCTGGTAACATCTGCAAAATATTTATAATCTTAGACATATTCAATTAGTAAATGTTTGTGTTACATATTATGTGGTGTTGTTGACAAGATCCTTTTAGCGAGAATTCGAGGGGGCCAAGTGGGAAAATACCTGGACCGTTGGTAACCTTAACTCCAGAGGTGCGAATCTCGCGCGTCACGTGATTTAGTTAGTTTAGATTTTAGTTTCAACCTGACATTGAGCAGAGAGGATGTCTATCTCTCTGCTGGGGTTGTTAATTCCCCGCGCTGAAGAACATGGGCAAGAAAAATAAATCTTGATCAAGAAAATAAAAGTCTTGTGAGTTGATTAATTGCATGACTAAAAACTAGCCCTTAAAAGAAGCCCTTAGAAAAGACTAGACAACATGACAACCAAAGAAATAGATAGGGAAACAACCACACAAGATAGCAAGAAGAAATGAAGAACAAAGTCTCAACTCTCTCTCTCTCTCTCTCTCTCTCTCTCTCTCTCTCTCTCTCTCTCTCTCTCTCTCTCTCTCTACTCTATCTATCTATCTATATCTGTCTCACCAGAAGTCACTCTTTCGTTTATATACCCGATGTCTGATGTACGATGCCAATGTGGGTATACAAAATTTGTACGTTTCATTTTTGGACATACCTCGTATGACGGTTCACGGCTAATTTCTTGAATTGTTGTTGTGGTGCCTATTACAATGTAGAATCACGTTTGGAATAGTTAATGCTTGTTTTCCATTAGACTTCGCAGAATCCTCATTTCGTTTTGAAGGCTGGAACTCTGAGTGACTTTTCAGAGCTTGCTGCCAAATCTTACACTTAATATATAATCGATGGCAATTTAACTCCAACTCGGCCGGTCCAATTCTGCCTGTGACACGTTTAAACCCACTTACTTCGATCTAATCTTTGTCCAAAGTCCTTAAATCGGGAAGCAATAAAGAGGAAAGGTCAGTCGTAGCGCGAAGATCTTACGAAGTTGATCCTTTCAAGAAAGTCTATACGGCTCAGATCTTCCCAGAATGTAACGCGCTTTTTAATGACATTGACTTGTCGCCGTCCGTTGAACCTAGGCTCAACTTCGAGATTGTAAAGTTAAAAAAAGAAAGATGAAAGAGAAAGTAAAAGTAAGAGAAAGCGAAAGTAGGAGAAAATGAAAATGAAAGTAGAAAAAACTGTGAGTGAAAGAAGGAAAAACGTAAACATCGAAGAAGTAGAATTATCATCAACTAGAAAAAGGAAAAAAACCTCTCTATCTGAAGAAAGATTCTTTTTACATAAATGAAAGCAAGGAAACGATGCCTGGCAATTGATGGGAATGCTTTAAAATAAGGTCCAATGTAGGGATTTTCACGAACAAAGAAATAGAGAAACATTGACAGTGTGTTGAATTGAGCTTGATCGGGTTCGAACAAGTATTGCATGTACCAAGAAAAGAATAAACATTTGAATGAATGAGAGTTGAAAATCAGGAATAAGTCTAAGAGAGATGTATCAGAAGAATACCAATTTCGAAAAGTAACTTTCCATTCTTGGTAAACTTGTTCGAATATATAACAAAAACTGAGTTAGGTTCTTTCAAAAAGAAATAAAAGCATTAGTCTTGGGACTGGATTTTGCTATCTCTAGTGTAAAAAAGGTTTTATGTGAAAGATATACTGAAGCAGGATTTACAATACATTCCGAAAATATTGGGATGAACATTAAACTACCTACAAGCTTAAAACGATTTTTCAAAATGAGGGACCCTTTCAGGGTCACGTACCTTTTACTTTGGACCTTACGCTAATATAAATACCCTCCCCGTAGCCAAGTGGTACATTCTCCAGCCATTCTCACCGACCGAGTGATTGGCCTAGCTCATGGATTTACAAAAAGAAGATCCTTGTGAAACTCGAGTACGTTATTACCGTGTACATTTATGTTAATTAATTTGCGAAACTAACGTATTGGGCACTTTATATTTGTTATATCGCTGCCTTACCATCGTGAAATTGGAATCAACTAACCAGTGAGCATTTTCAACGGTAAGTCACTTTTTCCACAAATGCCAACACACACACACCACACACACACACACATTATATATATATAATATATATATATATATTATTATATATATTATATTATAGTCTTCCACAGACACGTGTTTCGACTTATCAAATCTCTTCAGTGTGGCTAGATATTTTGTGAACTACCTACAGCCGGGTTAGAAACCCGATCGTTTCACTAGCAGTCGGACAGATTACCCTCTCGGCTATCATCACCCACAGAATATGAAGGAGATTTTAACTGTTTTAATACACACATATGTATATATGTATGTAAAAGCCGTCATAGAGTGCTTTATCCCATTTGATAGGAGAGCGTTGCGTTTACGCTTTAGTTGGCGGCCGTCAGCGAGATCCCCTTCCAAAGTGCTCTACCCAGGGGGAAGGGGAGCATATATAGTCATCCACAGACACGAGTTCCGACTTATCAAGTCTCTTCAGTGTGGCTAGTGATAGTGTAGGTTAGTGTAGCGTGGACATGGAGTTAACAGCACCTGGTTTCTGACATTTTTTTTCAATTCTGCGATCTCAGAGCAAGTGAAAAAAGTATTCAGTGGTTAAGCTGTATATGTTCTGGTTTGGTCTTTCAAGGAGGGAAGGAGGTTTGGTTATGTTTGGTCTGATTGGTTTTACGGCATATTAACCTCGGTAGGGTCATTTAATGCCGACAAAGTTTTGAAGTAAATTCATTCTTAATGGATACTCAATATTTCTAACACATTTTACTATTTTAGCTATAGATGGGACAAAGGATTTGTGAATATATAAATGAAAATGTATTCCTTTATTAAATCTTCATTATTCATGATAGGATTTTACTTAAAAAAATATTATTTTCGGCTGTAAAGATGCCATGATTAAGATTTTTAGTTTTAAAATTTCAAAAGGTTAAAAATTGATTCTCCATAATTTCTTTTAACACTTTATGATCTTTCACCTTGTCGATTAGGCCTGTAGAATACGCAGACTGTACATCCACAGGGGGTAATACTCTAGCAACAGGGTCACCTGTTGGGCGTGGCTGGCAGCTGATGATGTTTAAGGACGGATTCCAGGTGGCTGAGTAGTCTCTGACATAAAACAATCAACTATTGCACTTACTTGGGCTAGACGGGGAGTCTGAGTGTCCATCCCTCTGATCAATTAGCTGGTCATGTCAATCCCGAGCACCTATATGATTCTCCCGACCTTATTGCTCTCATGGCAAATGCCCAAATCGTTTTGTGTGCTATAATGCAGTGTCTGAGGATCTTACTGTCCTGGGTAGGGCACTAAACTTCATCTTGTGGTGAGGTTCCATTTCTGGAGCTCTGAAAAGTGTCGTATACCCTTTTGTTGTCATTACTCCCAGGTCGACCCTGACCCAGATTAGTATTACCGGTTGAAGTAAAATGATTTTAAACATTTTGACTTTTTCCAAAATAAAAAGGAATACAGGGTTACGGGTTAGAAAACATTCCTTAACGGTCAGGGATCCTGGGAACGTCCTATTGGAAAGAGAAGTTTATTAGGGGTGGGGTCGTGGTACGGAGTATGATCTACAATCAACATGGAAGAGGGGAGATAGACTCTAGTCTAGCCCCCAAGTCTAACACCCACAGGCTTAAAACTAAAAAAAAAAAACACAACAAAACATGCTACAAAATTATTTTTTTTAATTTTAAGATAATCACTTTTACATTTTAAAATGACTTTTTTTCGGAGGTTGAAATCTTAAATTTTATTTTTTTATTTTTCAATGTGGTCTTCTGGATTTGTAACATTGAGTTTATGTTGATACCCAATAAGAATGAATAAAACCAAAACGTCATCGGCACGAAGAGTTTATATGCCATAAAACCCAACCAACCAACCAACCATTAGGAGCTTGTAAAAGCTTGTCCCACTTGTTAGCATGGAAACTAACAGATATTACCAGACTGCCGCCACTGGTGCAAACAACAAACCAAATGACGGCCTGGTAGATGAAGAGGCAGAAAAAGATGAAAGAGTATAGGAGGAGGAGGGAGAGGAGGAGGGGGAGGGGAAGAGGAGGGGGAAGTGATGAGGAACTTAAGAAAATTAAATCTACTCTAAATGTGTTTGACAAGATTGCTAACAAGAACCACATTGCTTCTGATATGATAGAAAAACACTGCCTAATGAATAATCGTCTTTGAATCTGCTAAACACAGAAAAAGATGTCCTACTGTAACTTAATGAGTGTGAGGAGGTCGGAATGTGGCATCGGTGGTGGCTGACGTGTGACAC